>OZ053298.1:42623621-43223621 GCA_964056655.1 Arabis hirsuta | reverse complement strand
CTCAGAAAAGCGAAAGGCTTCGTGTAAAAATTGAAACAGGAAATAAGTAGTATCATTTGTTTCATGTTGTTTTGTGGATTTATGTGTTTGTTCAAAATTTGTTATTTAATTGTCACTTAAGTTGTTTGAACCTTGCTGATGTGGTTTGTTTGAAAGAAATTTTTACTTTAGTTTCATTACTTTGACTTTCAAGCTCTGTTCAATTTGTAAATTGCTTGACTTTTGTACTCCAATATTGCAGAGTAAATTCGTTAACGTGGAACATGGTGAAGTTCAAAGTCAGAGTGTCAATGGGGATGAGCCAAGTGTTATGATTATTGGTAGAGTAGAACCACGACCAAATTATGTACCTTCTCTAAAAGCGAAACAAGATCAACCGAAAAAGGCGGCCATGGTTTTGGCACGGGCAAAGAGTGAAAGGCTAAAGAAGCCTGCTCCATCACAGGTTTCTCCTTTCATAGTACAAAAATACCTTAAGGTCATCATTCCTAGAGGAAAAGGATATGATCCTTTTGAGCCCGTTGATAGGCAAAAGGTGAAGGTATTGATGATTGGCTAGCACTTGATCTGTAAGTAATAGATCTCTACTTGTATTACTTTGTTTGTCAGCTTTGTAATCATAAACTGAATTGTGATGGTACTGAATTATGATTGTATACAGCAATTACCCGGAGATAGTGAAGCACAGTATTGTAGAGTGGTTTTGGATTCTACGGGAAAAGAAAGAATATCTAGAAGACTCTATACTGCAGACTTCTCTAGCAGACTTCTTTAGCAGTATACCATTATGCTGATAATTATTCTGTTTTGCTGAGCTCTTGTGTTAATATTGCAGCACATGGATGCTGCTATTAGTCTACTGAGACTTCGGTACTCGAAGCATCCGGAGTGGTTTAGGAGCGAAAAGATTTGCTTTGTTGACACAATTTTATTCACGATGTGGACTACCAAGTACAAGGAATTCGTTGATTTTCCTGCAAATGAAGTTGGTTCTGGTAAAGTCTTACCCCCTGCAGTGTTGGATTACCAAAAAGGTGAGGAACCAGCTTATTGTAGATCAAATAAGATGTGGGGGATTGAAGTGGATGATATATACAGCCCATTACACATAAAAGGCGATCATTGGGTGGCTTTGTGTATTTCACTTTCAAAGAGACACATTGTTGTCTGGGATAGTATTTTGAGTTACGCAACTGATGAAGAAATTTCCAAAGTAGTGGAGCCTATATCCGTCATAATGCATTATCTACTCTGTGAGACATGTTAAGCAGAGGAAAGGTGGAAGTATCCATATGATCCATACACGCATGAGCGAATTGAAGGAGGAGTACCAAAAAACATGCAAAGTGGTGATTGTGGATTGTATTCTATGAAGTATATTGAATGCCACGTGTTTGGCCATCCATTTCCTTCAAGCTTGTGTGATGCCAAAATCGTTGCTATTACGGAGAAACTTGCTGCTGAGATATTCGACGAGACTAGCATACGCGGTACAGAATTTTGCATGTATAACTCGTTGGACCTATATGACTAATATTGGTCCACCAAGTTATATGCTTTTGTATTCCCGCTTAACTTTTAAGATTCTTGCATATATCTTTTAGATGTAAGAAAAACTCATATCCTTTATTTTTTGCTACTATTGCGGGATGTAACTCGGGTAACTCTGATATTGTATGGCTAATGCAATATCTCAGAATGTATGTGATAATCTATGAAGTTTTTTGTTGATAGAATTCTTTAATTCGATTTTTATGATACAAAATAACCAAGTTTTTTGCAAATGCAATCCATAAGAAAAATAGAAACTTTTAATACCACATTCAAACAAGATTAGAAATTTGGACAAAAGCTCCTTCTTTAGTAGTATCCATCTGATTTATTTGGAACTCTGCTTCTTCTTCAGTAGATTTCGCAGGCAGAATTCACGAGTACACTTCGTAGGCATACTACCATACCAACCCAAAGAAAACCAGTCCTTATTCAGGAATATCTCATGTTCAAACAATCCAATACAATACAAACGAAAACCAACATGGTATAATAGGAGATGGTACTGGGCAGTGACTAGATGGTATTAAGTAACACAATTCGGCATTGTATGTCCTCCTTGCTTGCATTTTGAACAGTTGTATTGATTGTGAATCTTCCATGGTTTTGTGCCTTTCATCTTTGCGATTTCTAGCTAAGTTTGCCACTTCAACTTCTTCTTTCTACTAGGACAAGGCTTAATTTAAGGAGGGAGACATGGCACTACTTTACGTCCTTTTAAGGCGTCATTGAGGGGATAAATGTTTTGCGAGTATGCGACATACAAATAATCCTTTCCATAGGACGGGCAGACAACCGTAGATACATGTTGACCAGTCGATATCAACGCCACAATAGCATGGGAGCAAGGTATCTTCTCAATATAAAAGACACCGTATGAACACTTTTTATGTTCCAAATCAACAAGACAATCTCGTGCTCCTCCCTTCACATGAAATTTCCAATCATAGATTTTGTCCACCGTCATTGCAGATGCGTAATAGTCACAAATGGCCATCAAATATTCAACTCCTCGACTGTGGTGTGTTGTTAGACTCATAGCATCTTCTCGCCTTTTAGAAAACCACCTTCCTAACTTCTCTCGGATAAATTCCAAAAGAAATGATATGGGAAATCCTCGAGCTACTTTAAGTGTTGCATTAATAGATTCGGCAATATTGCTCGTTTTTATGTTGTATCTATCTCCCTCAAAGTGAACTCGTGACCATAGCTTCGGGTCTGCGTCCTCCAAATATGTCGTAAGTTCGGGATTCATGCTACGGATCGCATCCATGAATCTTTCATAATCTTCAAGCGTATAGGCATATGCAGCGCCTTTGACCAAGTACATTAGATGTTTTCCCTTATATTTCGTGACAATGTTACACTGAAGATGATAGTAACATATACCTCATGTTGCCCAAGAGAAAACCGTGTCGCACACCTTCTTAATAGATCTGTGTCTGTCAAAAACTATCACAAGAGGATATTGATCTGAGATATAACCGCGCAGTTTTGTTAAAAACCATTCCCATGAAGCATCATTCTCACTATCAACAATTCCGAAAGCCAAGGAAATATATGAAAAATACCATCTTGTGCGGCTGCCACTAGCATAACCCCTTCGTATTTCCCAGTTAAATGAGTCATATCCACAACAATAACTCATCTAAGATACTGAAAACTAGCTATGGAGGCTCCAATTGCTATAAATAGATATTTAAATCTATTCATAGCATCAAGCTCAATACAAGTAACTGTTATGGGGTTGGCTTTCTCGAGTATATGCAAATAAGAAGGAAATTCTCATATCCATCTTCCGCTGTTCCTCTAACCAATTATTGGGCATACCTCAACGATCTATATAAAGTTGTATAATCGATATTCATACCAAACATCTTCTTAATTGAATCTTTGATGTGTTACGGCGTAATTCCATTGATTATTCCGACGCGGTTAATAAATAACGTACTAATATATTTGGGAGTAGAATTCCGACGATGCCGTACTCGGTCCGATATTGAACATGGATGAACTTTCAAGTACTTTGTTACCAAAAACTCGGTCCGATATTGACACCCGCTCTAAGCTTTCACTTGCATCCTTTCACAGAACATGTAGCCACGAAAAGAGTTTTTGTTGACTTATACACCTTGAATGCAAATCTTGACATTACCGCCGTCAATCGCAATTCTAACTAACTCTTCTTTGCTAGCAAAACTCTTTTTAACAAATATATTATTAGACCATGTAGTATTTGGTATTCTTCTTCCTTGGCCACCAACAAAATCAAATGAGATATCATCTTTATCCTCATCTTTCACTTTTCCAAATATATTGTAGTCCTCATCAACACCATCAACAGTTTTAGTACGATCATCTCCATTCCCATCATCATCATCAACACCTGAGACACAAATGTGTCTAACATGCATTTTACCTAGCTCGATCAAATTCCAGACTTGCCTATCATTTATGACATGTATAAGAGGTGTATCCGGATCCATCTGTGCAATATTGATTCTGGTAGTCAATAAGTGACACTACAAGAAACATATCATTTGTGACAACCATTTTAGTCACGAAATGATCACAAATGACCTCTTTGCGACTACTTAGTGACTAAAATAGGTCGTTGCTAAACGATCGTCGCTAATTTAGGCAGTTACAAATTAATCGCCAATTAGCGACTACTTGGTGACAACAAGTTTGTAGAAGCAAAATAACGACTATTTTGGGACTGTATAATCGTGGTCGCAATAAAGCGACTATGTTATGACAAGATGATTTTAGTCACAAATTGGCCACTACATTGCGACAAAATCTACGTTGTCGCAAATTAGCGACTATTATAGAACGATATGTTTCTGTCGTAAAGTAGCGTCGAATTTGTGACTACATATGGTGGTGGGAAAATAACGACTAAGTAGCGACAAGTTGTGCAGTCGTTAAATTGACACAAATTTGTGACGCCAAATGTAGTCGTGAAATTGATACTAATTTGTGACGACAAATGTAGTCGTAAATAAGCGACATATTAGAGACTCTTTGAAATGTCTTTACTAGTCACAAAATAGACACTAAAGTGTCACTTATTAGCCACTAATTTGCGGCGCCTTTGATTTTTGGCATCGTTATAGCCAAATTCAGTTGCTAAGTTGGTCATTTTTTTGTCAAACACCTGTGTTTTGATTTGAGAAACTTAAATCAAAAGAAGAATGCAAAGTTTTAACACTACAAAAGATTAGCATAACAAAGAAGAAGTTCTAAAGTTCTAAAGATTAGCATAACAGAGAAGAGTACAAAAATAAATAACATAAAAGAGTTCTAAAGTTTGAAAGTTTGATAAACATAATAGAGTTATCAAGGGCTATCTTCAACCTGAGGTGTGGCTGTGGATGGTGCAGAAGCATCGAAGGCAGAGGAGTCAGACATGTAAGCAGCGAGGTTGGGATTGTTGTTCTTCATAAAAAGAAAGAGCTTCTCCAATTCAGCAATCCGAGCCTTACTTTGCCTTAGCTGCTCATCACGTCGCTGATTTTCCTCGTCACGACGTCGATTCTCCTCATCGCGACGCTTATTGTTTTCTTCGATTTCAGCAATCTTTTGACGAGCTGATTTAAGCTCGTCATGGATCCCTAACAGCGATGACGTAGAAGATTCACCGAAGCTTATCTTCCTCTTTCCTTTCTGAACCTGTGACAGTTGGCCCATTCCATAAGGAGTCCCCTTGGAATCGAATTGAGTACACTGCAACAGTGATATAAAATGCATAGTTACAAGCTGAAATCCAATATATCTATCATTAACTACTAAAACAATATACATGACAAGCTGAAATCCAATCCAATATAAAATACAAACATATAAACCATAGACCTAAATCCAGTACGATTCATACCTACTAAAACAATATATGTCAAAGATGATAACACATACATCCAGTACGATCCATAGACCTAAATCTAGTACGATTTATGCCTACTAAAACAATATATGTCAAAGATGATAACACATACATCCAGTACGATCCATAGACCTAAATCCAGTATGATTCTCAAAGATGATAACACATACAGAACATACAGAGTGAGCAAGGTTAAGTAAACAAAACATAAAGCATGAGAGAAGATTAAGTTACCTTAAGGAAGATGTCATTCCTCTCAGCGATGCTTAGAGTCCGCTGTGTAGAATGCTCAGAGGAGGTGTCTGTAGCCTCTGGTCCATCTCCAGGCTGATCCAAAACCTCTTGCAGGGCCCTATCATAAGTCTCAGCGACTTGCTTAGCTTTTTCATCAACAAAACTCCCATCAGCATTTGTATGAGTCTTCCTAAACACTTCACCAAAAGAGATAGGACGTCCTAGTTCCTCCTCCTGTAAGAATGGATAAAAAGGATTAGGTAGATGAAGTATATATGACAGAAAGAAATGATAAAAGTATTATCATGTCTTGTTGAACGGTCAAGAAAGAAGATTGGCCTGAAACATGCTTGTAGATTTCCAGTCCGTTACAATCAGAGTTGCGGGAGTTGGAAGCCGTAGTGCTCCTGACCTGAGCCTCTGGTGTGTTCCAGTGGTCCCACATTACCTTCCACAGCGTAGGAGTAATCCAAATTGGCCTCACACCCTTTTTCTTTGCCTGACCTACAATTCCTCTCATCCGCTTTGTTGCAATCCTCCTGAAATGAGCCCTCACAAGGGGAGTGATTCCTATATCCCAATTATAAATCCCCTAGACAGTAAAATACATAGTTAAGTAATAATACATTGTAGTGTATAAGAATTGAAAGTGGAAAAGAAGGAAAAGTAGCAAACATTACCGCAAAACTTCTGAAATATATTTCTTGTTTGTCTATAGGCGTCACAGTCCAGCTGTAGAAAGGGCCATCAAACTTCCGGCGAAAAATCCCGGCAATGACACGGGTCAGTAGTCCTCTATCCCGAGTAAACCTTGTAAAAAAATATATCATGAGGTTTAATACAGTGTAGCAAATACAGCGTAGCAAAATACAAATATGAAACAAATAGAGTAATCCAAATTCACTTACCACAGAGTGTTTTTGCCTTCGATGGGAACCTCACTCAAGAAGGGCAAACTTTCACGTCCTGGAAGAGCCATCATATTATCCAAAAGCTCCTGGTAATCTTCGTGATCATTAGCAACATCGCAGTCGAGTCCTAGTTGTTGACTCTCGACTCCTTCTTCTTCTTCTTCATCTTCGATATCTTCTTCTTCATATTCCTCCTCTGCCATTTGAACGTCCTGATGGCGTGGTTGGTGGTTTAGATTTAGGCTTCGAGGTGGTTCAACCGATGGAGCAGGATCCGCGTCTCTCTGCGATCTACTCCGGTTTGTTGTAGAAGGGTATAGTGGTGGAACCAAGTTGGTTCGAGAGAAAGAGGCAGTGGCTTCAGACGACATTGGCCCTTGAGAAGGAGGCGTACTACGACCAGTCCCCTACTACACTCGCCGGAAGCAGGAACTTTCCAGTGCCTTTTCCACCACGACCAGTAGAAGCAGAAGGATTTGCACGACCGGCGCCTCTTCTAACGGCGGCACCAGTAGAGCGTCCTCGTCCTCCTCTAGTTTGAAGCATAAGCGTTTCAGATTAAGTGAAGAAATGAAGGATTTAGAGAATAAAAAAAGATGAATCAAAGAGATTTCTTCAATCTCGGTTCGATTCAAAGAGAGGAATCAACGTAAAGGGATAGAAAAAGGAGAATCGAGAGAGATTGAGTGAAGAAATGAGGAGAATCGATAGAGATTAGAGAAGGAAAGCGAGGAATCGAAGAAATTTCTTCGTTTCGCCTGCGAGAGAGAGAGAGAGGTGAGAGATTAGGGTTTCGATCGAATTGATTCGGGGATTTTTTTTAACGATGTTATATTATCATCGGGTCACTAAGTCGTCGAAAATGCGTCGCATATTAATTGGGTTTGGCACGAAATTAGCCCGCCTACAAACCCAAATTTGACCCATTAGCCTGCCATCGAATAATTGAGCGCGAAATTAGCCCGCCTACGGAGGAGTAACAAATTAGTCACAAATTGATGACTGATTTATGACGAACTTTGGGTAGTAGGAAATGATTCCCTAAACCCTAAACATTTTAACAAACAAGTATGACCCATTATCATTTCCAACCAATTACAAATTCTTGAATGATTGAATGTTTATATCCATCACATTAGTAGAATTCAACTTAATCTATATAAAACATCAAACTTACTAAATAATGGATCAAACATCAAAGTGATTCATATTAGCTATATGTATGCTAAGATATTGAGAAAATGAATTTGGATTTTCCCACTCTTAAAATATATTCCTTATAAATCTTATTGTTTACAAAGATTGTTAATACGAAAATAAATAATATGCACTTAGAATGTGTTCTTTTATTTGCAAAAAGATTAGAAGTAGTTGCGAATTAGTCATAAATTAGTCACAGTTGTTAGTGGAGGTCGTAAAGTATTCACAAAGCGGTATCAAATTACTGACTAATTTGTGACGGATTTTAAAGTACTGGCAATCATTTCTCTAAACCACGAAGTGTCACAAAGTAGTGTCAATTTGCTGACTAATTTGTGACGAATTTGAATGTAGTGGCAATCATTACCCTAAACCACGAAGTGTCACAAATGAGTCAAATATCAGTCGGAAAAAACTGAAATAAAACAGTGTGCCTCTCGTGTATCGAACCCGTGCCCGGAGGGTTAATTGGAGAGTTTAAGTGTTAGTGTCACCATTGGGCTATTGTAACCATTCGGAAAACTTCCCCACATTTTTGTATATATATCTTTAAATCTGTCGGATTGAAAATAAAAATAAGAATCCCGCAAATAGATTACACACAATTACTATCTCAAACATTATTAGTATGAATTCCCACAAATAAAATACAGACTAATAAAATATAAAATTCAACATCGATCTAGTACAATAAATATATTACAAAATATTTGAAAAAATTACATATTTCAAATATCATCTTCCTCCTCCGAAGATGATAAATTACACTGAAACTCATCTTCTGGGTCACCATCTGCAATCTCCAAATCGATGTCTTCCATTGGTTGCCTTCCATCAACTAAACAATCGACATTGATTTCCTCTACCAAAGACGTCATTGCCTCATCATCCGTTTGTTGCAAAATGACTAGGTCTTTCTCGTTGTAGTTTCCTTGAACACGATTACGTGGATTTACTTTCATAACGGATAGCCAAACGTGTCGAGGGCGTTTCGTATTTGGGTATGGAAGTAAACAAACTTGATCAGCTTGAGAACCTGTCACGAATAATTTTGAATTTTTAATAGAACAAACATATAAAGGATAATTTAAAGGGATATGAAATTCGCACCTAATATGAATGGTTCGTAATTACGATATTTTCCAGAAGATAGCACATCCACAACACCTACATCGCTCTTTCGAGTCCCTTTGTCGAGCGTAGGGTCATACCATTTACAATAGAAAAGTATGATCTTCAAATTCACAATTCTGGGATATTGGAGCTCCATAATTTTCAAAACGGTCCCATAGAAATCATCCTCCTCACATGCTTCTGAATAATTTTGGCCTCTAGCACATACACCATAATTCATTGTTTTTCCGTGCTCCCCATAATCCCTTGTGTGAAACAAATACCCCCTTGAAAAATACTTAGGCCACAACTTTGCCTTATATTCGGGACCTTCCACTATATCGTGAACCCACATTGGGAAATTTTGGTAACTTTTAGTCGCATCTACCTACATAATGTGAAATAACGCGTTTTCATATAATGCGAAATATCAATTAATAAACCAGTCACAGGATTACATACATATTCCTTGATCTTGGTGTGTAATTCATCATCTCTTTTTGCTATGACCTCATCATCAGATAGTTCTGGATTATCAGCTCGAATAAGTGCGTCCACCATGCTAAGATACCAACACAAGACTATCACTCAAAGATGAAAAAATATCAAATTATTATAATTTTTTTAGGAATTAATCATAATTACCTTTCAAACTTCCAAAAATACTCACAATTACGCATCACATATGAATGTTCGCACTTATAATCTTGCTCTGTTAACCATTCTTGAGTACATTTGCCACTTGGACGACCTACTTCAGTAAATATATCTGGTACCTCTACATTGTACACGGGTACTTCAACTTCATCATACCGACTAGTCCTACAAATCATCCATCCCATTAGTATTATGTCATGGTATATAGAATAACAAACATATTAAGGTACCACAATTAATATTACCTTTTTCGGATAGCAGTAGAAATTTGTGATGCAAAGTAGTGTTGGGAGAAAAATGATATCTCGTCGTTCATGTAAGATTGAACAATTGATCCTGTTGGATATTTTTTGTTTTTCGCCATGCCTTTCAAATGTTTAAAGAATCTCTCGAATAGATACATCCACCTATACTGCACAGGACCGCCTAGCTCTGCCTCATACGTTAAGTGAATAGGTAGGTGCTCCATCATATCAAAGAAACAAGGTGGAAAGATTTTTTCCAAATTACACATAATTATCACAATGTTATCCTTCAAAAGTAGAAGACGGATTTGATCCAATGATCTGCTGCTTAGATCACAGAAAAATGCTCCAATCCCTAAGAAAACATCTTTATTAGTCATGAATAATTAAATTTATTTTATACCAACATAATTAAGGACATATTCATTAAATTTATTAAATTTTTAAATGTAAATGTACCTGATAATGTTTGGTGCACGTTACCAACGAATGGTTTTTTGACATACCAAAAGGATTGAAACTGTCTATTCATGATACCAAATAAACGTTTCGTGTCTCCTCAGCAAATCTCGGATGCATTATATTGAAATTTTTCCACTCAGCCGCATCAGATGGATGACACATTACTCCGTCTTCTGACTCGTGCTCAGCATGCCATCTCATCGACGCTGCAGTCTTCTCTTATTGGTACATCCTCTTTAATCTATCACTAATGGATAGATACCACATCTTGTTGACTAGTATTTTTTTTTCTCCCCCCCCCCCCCACTAGCCTGATATCTTGGTTTTCCACAAAATCTACAATGCTCTAACTCCTCGTCATCTTTCCAGAAGAGCATACAATTATCTACACATACATCATATGTATGGTACGGCAATCCAAGCTTTCGCATCAACATTTCCGTCTCGTAGTAAGAACCGGTTGATTGATTAGGTTGAGGTAGATACTCTGTAAACAATCCTGCCCATGAATCCATGCAAGATTCAGCCAAATTATGGTCAGCCTTGATGTTCATCATCCGCGATGCTAATGATAATTGGGAATGTCCATCCTGACAACCATCATACAATGGCGTATTTGCAGAATCTAACATGTCATAAAACTGTTTAGCCTCATGGGTAAGTTCTTCATAAACATGATCATTTCCACTATGAACATGTTCATCTTGATAATTATTAAATGGCGCAGAACCATGGAATGCATCATGAACCATCCCAGCATAAACATTCCCGCCATCGTAATTTATTTCTTGATTACCACTGCTAAAATCAACATTCTCGTAATGGCTAGTTCTTACCCCAACTACATCGTAATCTTCACCATGTACGGTCCATACATAATAATCTTCCATAAAACCATAACTATGCAAATGGCCCGAAACGGTTCGAGCAGGCTTTAAACGCTTAGAAATTTTACATTTCGCACAAGGACAATATAATTTACCTCCACTGCTTATGGCTAAGTCTTGGCTTGTTGCAAAATTCATGAAATGCTCGACTCCCACCAAAAATTCGTCAGATAGATTATTTGTGCGTGGGTCATCCGGTTATACATCCACTCTCTAGAAGAATTCCACATATTTTTTTTCCTCTTTTTTCTCTTTTTTTCTCTGAAACTTGTGAATGACTATGGAAGAGGCATGAGTTGCTTATATAGGCAAAATTTTGCCTCTACTTTATGAAGCCCAAAGAACCAGTCACAAATTTGTGACTCTTTTGTCACTCTTTTGTGACTACTTTCAGTACCAACCAACCTTATTAATATCTTGCCGACATGCTACCTAACAAAGCTACCGACATGCTACTCGACAAAGCTACCGACATGATTCGTTGTGACGAATTTGCGACTTTTTAGAGACGTCCTTAAGGAGTCATAAATTAGTCGCAAATTGGTGACTTCTTTGCGACTATATTTAGCCACTATGTATGTGGTCACAAATCAGTCGTATTTTATGACTATTTGGTGACAAATATTTATCTCTCCAACAAGAGTCGCTATGTAGTCGCTAATATGCGACTACCAAACGACTGAATTGCGTAGTCGCAAATATGTGACTATTGTGTGTCTCCTATTGTCATAATCACTGATTAGTCACATATCAATCATAAACCACTCGCAAATTTAGTGACTATAAAAATAGTCACAAACAAACTGTTTTCTTGTAGTGTGATGTCCACCAACTCTGATTTTGTGTCTAACTTTTAATCATCTTCAACCATTTCAAGAAGCTCACAATGTGTACAACCATCATGCAAGAAGAACATTCTCCCTCCTCTCTGATTATCAACTGCAAATTGCCATGACGTATCTTCCTTAACTCATTCTCCATAAACAGCCAGAAACTGAACCATTATTTGTGGACAAAAAGCAAATAAAAACACATTAGCTATCGTAAATGCAGACTACAAAAGAAGTCTACACATATGAGCTAGATACCAATCAAACAAGAAAATTAATTTATGAAATATATATTATACATATACATGTCAAATTTATAGACATAAAAACATCATAATTAACACACATTTAGAAAAAACAAAAACCACAAAATTCATTTCTAATGAATTATAAATGCATTATTAGTGAAATCATAAATGTAGACTACAAAAGAAGTCTCCTCTTAGCAGGCTTCTTCAGAAGCCTACATATATGAGCTAGGTACCAATCAAACAAGAAAATTAATTTATAAAATATATATTTTACATATACATGTCAAATTTTTAGACATGAAAACACCATAATTAAAACGCATTTAGAAAAAACAAAAACCTCAAAATTCATTACTAATGAATTATAAATAAATTATTAGTGAAATCATAAATGCAGACTACAACTATAGACTTCGTGTGTAGACTTTGTCTGACCTGTCGGGTTAGTTTTGCAATTAAGGCGTACGCACGTAGACTTCTTTTGCAGTATACACAACAAATTAGGTTACTTTTGCAATTGACCAAAACTTTGACTTTATAAGTGTAAACTTCGTTTGCAATCTACAAAAGCATTTAGGTTAGTTTTCCAATTGACCATAGTTTGACTTTTTAGATTAGACTTCATTTGCAGTCTACACAAATACGCGAAAAATCGTTTACACATCGTAGACTTCTTTTTCAGTCTACAATCAAAAGTAGACTTTGTGTGGACTTTGTCTGACGTGTTGGGTTAGATTTGTAATTGACCAAAGTTTGACTTTTTGAAGTATACCTTAAAAGAAGTCTACTATCTCTGTAGACTGCGAAAGAAGTCTACTCTGAAAAAAAGAGGTTAGTTTCACCCGCCCTAAAAGAATTCACCTGCCCTAAAACCGTAAGGACTCCGATACCAAAATGAAATAACTCGACCAATTATTTTTAACATAATCGAATTAGTATTCCCATAAATACTAATTCTCAATACTTAGCAAATACCAATCAAACAACCAGCAAACCAATCATATCCAGCGGAAATCAACTTAATTCGAACAAACGATTGTCCATTAAATTCAAATGAAAACAACAAAGCACTTCATTCAATTCCATAATACAGCAACTTAGCAACTCTACATAATTGCAAAAAAGCAACTAAACGAGACTCTATATCATCTCCTCTTCCCAGCCATCATTCCACGAACACATCTTTTCTTTACCTATATCACATGCATAAAAGAGATGCATGAGTATTATCTTAAATACTCAATGAGACGGTCATTCCATCTACCGGCTATACACACAGGCAAAAAGAAATATCACAATACCAAACGATCAAACAACAATGAACAACACAAATAATCAACACAAGAATTGAATTCCAGCCCATGCGTCGATCGACACACCACCCTGGTGTCAATCGATACACAACACTTGCGTCGATCGACACACAGAACATGCATCGATCAACGCACGTTGTAGTGTCGAGGAACACGAGCCTATCCTCTTATGGCTCATTCCAGGACCCGACGTATCGATCTCCTGCACCAAAAACGTCAACACTGATATCCAATAAAACGATAATAACTCAAATCACACAATCGATCCTCATCAAATCAATCCAAACCTCAATCAAACGCATCATGACATTCCAATTATCCAGATAAGCCATGGTCATGCCCTCACCTTGATTTCAGAATGAAAAGGATGAGAAACAATGAAGAACACGAAGAACACACGAAATCAAAACTCAATTCCACAGCCTCACAATCACAATCACAAGCTTTTAGGATCAAGAACACGAAGAAATAAACATTGATTCTTCTCTTCTCTTAATCCTCTCTAAAAACTTTCTGAAAACTCTCTAACTCTCTGGAACTCCGGAATCGCGACACAACACAGCCCCTCAGCTTATATACTGAAGCCCTAGGGTTTCCTTTAAATCGAACCGCAAATTCGACGGTCAAAAACTGAACCCATCGGTTGAAATCAAACGTGTGTCGATTGATACACCCATATGGTGTCGATTGACGCACACACCAAAAAATTCCAAATTTTGGTTTGTGGGCGTTACAGTTCTCCCCGCTAACACGTATTCGACCTCGAATCATGCAACACCGAATCACTACGGTCTATACTCCTGACCGAAACACCTTCTTTGAGCTATCGGGGCACCATACCACTCACACCCTCAGGATAAACAGTCCATCGAGCTATCGATATGCAGGAAAAATCCTCATCCCCTCGAAAGAAATCCTCATCTCTCAATAAAATACAGGTAAAATCTTCATCCCTTCAGGAAAAATTCTCATCTCCCAATGAATCGTTCGGGGAAATCCTCATCCCCTAGAGCAATTAATTCTTAAACGTCAATAAGCATCTCTGACCTGAACTACCTCTCGTGGTCCTTATATGACATTCCTCTAACCCGGAATATCATTTCATTCATGACTAATTCTCAGGTCAACTCTAAACAACCCAATCGCTCAGGCTGTTTCGCTAGAGTCTCACAAAAATAGACAAGCTCTAAATCCTCATAGAACTTTTATTTCTCAGATTCTCTAAAACAGACAAGTTTAAATCCTCATAAAACCTCTATTTTTCGACCCTCAAAACACATAACTCATGACCACCCAAGTCATATCATAAGAAATACACATCTTATAAATCTCAACCATAAGAAATACTCATCTATTAATCTCAAAATATAATAATTATTACATCCACAATCAAAATTACATAAACCAAAATCACATAGCAAAAATACTAACTCTGAGACTAAAAACCTGAAAGACAAACTCAAGCCTCGACTTGCTTCTCGAACCACTTCGAAAACTTTGCCTTCATCCAAGCCTCTGGTTCCCAAGTATCCTCCTCAATACTGTCATAGTCCCACAAGACTCTCAACAATGGTATCTTCTTCCAGCGTAGAACCTTGACCCTTATCTCGAGAATCCTCATAGGTCTCGCCTATAAAGTCATGTTGGGCTCAAGATCATCATGAATCCTCACCACAACCTCTTCAGACTAATGTAGACACTTCCTCAGCATCGACACATGGAAGACCTTATGAAATGCCTTCATAATTTGAGGTAACTCCAACCGATAAGCAACTGGTCCCACTCATTCTACAACCTTGAATGAACCTGTTAGGACCCCTCAATATTGCCATCTTGACTCTCTGGAATGGATCTGTTAGGACCTCTCAACATTGCCATCTTGAGATACACTCTATTTCCAACATCAAACTCTAACTCCTTCCTCCTCTAATCAGAATAACTCTTCGGCCGATCTTTAGCCTATTTCATGTTCAGCTTCAAAACATGGATCTTTTCCGTCATTTCCTGAACAAAATCTGCACCATACATGCTCCTCTCCCCCACTTGAGTCCATCATAATGGTGTACAACATGGTCTCCCATACAACTCCTCATATAGAGCCATACCAATACTCGCCTGGTAGTTATTATTATACGCAAACTCTACCAAGTTCAAGTGATCCGCCCAGTGATTACTATAATCAAGCACACACATCTTCAGTAAATCCTCGAGTGTCTGAATCTTCCTCTCAGATTGTCCATTCTTCTGAGGATGATAAGCGTGACTCATATGCACTTTAGTGCCCATCTGAGCCTGAAAGGCTCTCCAAAACTCATAAGCGAACCTCGGATCCCTGTCTGACATGATATTTGTTGGCACTCCGTGCAGCCTCACTATCTCTCGCACATAGGTTTTAGCCAAAGCCGTCTTTCCATCGGTCTTCTTAATGGCTAAAAAAATGTGCTGACTCAGAATCACCCAAATAGCATCATAAGTTTGCGAAACTGGCAATCCTACCACAAAATCCACGGCAATCATATCCCACTTTCACCCCGGAATGGGTAAACTCTGCAACAATCTTCTCGGAACATGATGTTCTACCTTCACTAATTGGCACACATTACAAGCTGTAACCCAGTTAGCAACATTCTTCTTCATCCCGACCAATGATAATACCATTTCAGATCCCGATACATCTTAGTCGCTCCCGGATCAATAGACAACATGCTTGCATGAGCCTATCTAAGAATCTCCTGCCTCAAACCTTCACCCTTAGGCACACACACACGCTCATTCAGCCTGAATCGTCCCGTTAGCAGAGACCTGATACTCAGAACCTACAACCTTAGAAGCATCAATCAAACCCTGATCCTCCTCTTGAGCTATTCGAATCCTGCTCAGCAAGTCTACCTGGTTAGCTGCCTTTAATCCCAAAGACTCCTGTGAGATAATACATAACCTCAAAGTGCTAATCTCACTCACCAAGGCCTCCATATCCCGCTCCTGAGTCGAAGTAACTCTCTTCCGACTCAAAGCATATGCAACCAGATTAGCCTTACCAGGAAGATAACCAATATCCAGATCATAATCGGCTACCAACTCCATCTATCGCCTCTACCTCTGGTTCAGCTCTGGCTAAGTAAAGAAATACTTCAGGCTCTTATGGTCTGTGAACACCTGAACTTTTTCGCCATAAAGATAAGATCTCCAAATCTTTAAAGCGAAAATCACCGCAGCCAACTCAAGATCATGGGTAGAGTAGTTGCTCTCGTGTTTCCTCAACTGCCTCAAAGCATAAGCAATTACTTTTCCCTGTTGCATCAACACACACCTCATACCAACTCCCGAAGCATCTATATACACCATGTATGGCTCACCCGGCTCTGGTAATGCCAACACTGGTGTACTAGTCAACATCTTCTTTAGCTTCATGAAACTCTCCTCGCAAGCTGAAGACCACACAAAAGGAACAGCCTTCCCTTTCAGTTTCGTCATCGACTGAGCCATACTCGTAAAACCCTTGACAAACCTCCTCTAATAACCTGCCAAACCGAGAAAACTCCTGATCTTAGTGGCATTCCTCGGTCTGGGCCACTTTCTAATAGCCTATATCTTCGTCGGATCCACAGAAAATCGATCTGCAAAGACCACGTAACCGAGAAAACCCATCTCTCGGTGCCAAAAACTGCACTTGCTCAACTTAGCATACAGTTTCTACTCTCGCAGCTTCTTTAAAACCACTCTCAGATGAACCTCGTGCTCCTCAGGACTCCTCGAATACACCATTATATCACCAATAAAGATAATCACACACTCATCCAAATACTCCTGAAAGACACCGTTCATCAGACTCATGAACGTCGCTGGTGCATTAGTCAAACCGAATGGCATCACCAGAAACTCAAAACACCCGTATCTCATCCTGAAAGCAGTCTTCTTGACATCTGCCTCATCGATAGGAATGTGATGGTAACCCGGCGCCAAGTCAATCTTGGAAAATCAAGTATCCCCTCACAACTGATCCAACAACTCACCAATCCGCGGTAGAGGATACTCCCATCCCTTTTCTTTACAAACAACACCGGCGCTCCCCACGGTGAACTGTTAGGCCGGATAAATCCCTTACCCAAAAAATTATCCAGCTATGCCAACTCTGCTGGAGCCATTCTATAATGCGCCTTAGATATCAAAGTCGTCCCGGGCTCCAACTAAATCGTGAATGGATCAGACCGAGATGGCGGCATTCCTTGCAACAATAAAAAAACATCCTCGAAGTCTTGAAAAACTTGAATATCTCCACCCGCAACCTCTCCAAAAGTCTATAGCATCATAATCGTCACCAAATACGCCTTGCAACCCTTTTCAATCAGCTGCTCAGCTTGAATTATCGAGATCACGAGACTCCCGGAAGTCGGCCTCACTCCCTGATAAACCAACCTCCGTGCCTCTTGCTCAAGCATAACTTATCCCCGATGATAATCCAGATGAATTCGGTATCGGTCCAGCCAATCCATACTCAGAATGGCATCCTACAGCTCCAATGGACTAATAATCAGATCCGCATATACTCCCTAGCCACCTGAATATCCACGCCTCGAACCCGCCCAAGAGTAGCTAAAAACTTCCCTCCAACAACTTTAATCACTCTCGGGTGCTCACCGGAATCACTCCGGATACCGCACACTCCGGAGTAATGAAGCAATTCATAGTTCTAGAATCAAACAAAACATAGGACTCAAAACCATCCACTTATAAGGTCCCTGCACAAATCCCATGTGCCTAAGAACCTTACATTATATCACAGAACTAGTAAATTCCAAAACAGAAAAAATTCATGAACCACAAGAATTTACCAAGTCAAGTTTTAGCATTTACATGTGATCGGCCTGGCTCTAGACTCCCCGTCTCCTTCAGAGTGTGCATACGCGGTGCTGCTACAATCTAAGCCACCGGCTGCACTGCCGCCACTACCATTTGCTGTAGCTTGGGATATTTTGGCTTCATAGGCCCCATCTCCTTGCATTGGTAGCAAACCCGAGTATCCCGTGCTCCATCTCTCCCCGGATAGCTTGACACTCTATGTAACGACCACGAACCAAAATCATGATTTTGGTCGTGCGTCGATCGACGCAGGTGGTGTGCGTCGATCGACGCAAGGTTAAATTGAACCGGTTGGTTCAATTTAAGTCAGCGGTTTGAGAGCCGGTTTAAGGGAAAATCCTAGGGTTTCCCTATAAATAGTGGGTGACCGCATTTTGGGACTTTTAGAGTTTACAGAAAGTTTTCAGAGAGTTTCCAGAGTGGATTTGAGAGAAAAGGAGAATCATTGTTGATTTCTTCTTGTTATTGATCTTAAAAGCTCGTGTGTGGGATTGTGAGGTTCTGGAGTGGATTAAAATATGTTCTTCACGAAGGAAGAAGGGAAATTTGGAGATCTAGGTGTGGTGTTCTTCGTGTTTTCTCATCTTTTTTCTTCCAGATCCAAGGTGAGTGTGTGACCATGGCTTATCTGGGTAAAGAAATTGATAGGATGTGTTTGATTGTTGTTATTGGTTGGATTTCGTGTTGTTTGGTGTGGTTTTGTGAAGGAGATTGATGAGATGCGATCTGGGATCAAACCATGAGAGGATAGGGTGCATCGATCGACACTGGGTGGTTGTGTTGATCGACACATGGCCTATTGTGCGAACTTGGTTGATTGTTGTGCTTGTATGGTTGTTTGCTCATCCTGGTATTGTATCTTTTGCTTCTGCTTCTGTGTATAGCCAAGTAGATAGGATGACTGTCTCACTGAGTATTTGTAATAATACTCACGCATCTCTTTTATCCATGTGATGCAGGTAGAGACAAAGTGTGATCGTGAAATCATGGTCGGAAAGAGTAGATGATCTAGAGTCTCGGTTTCCTGTTGGATTGTTATAATTGCTAGGATGTTAGTAATTGTGGAATTGTTGAATTGGTTTATTATATTTGGAGTTGTTGATTGGTTTATTGGATTTGGTTTGATGAGTTCATTCGTAATTGAATTGGAATTGAAATTGGTTAGTGCTTTAATAAAGTATGAAATTTATTGAATGGTGTTGTTGGGTAATTGTTGTTGAGTTTCGCATTGTTGTGTTTTGACCATTGAGGATTATTATTTGTGATAATAATAATTCGAAGCTGGAAAATTTTTAAATTTTTACGGGTTGGGTTGTTTCACTCTATGATCCATGCTTCTGCACCCGAAGCATCTCCGACCACCCTAAGTCCCCCTCGAAGTGTCCTCCCACTTCCTTTTCTATCCTTATGAAGGCTTACCGCCCTTGCTCGGAACCACCTGCTGCTGCGATCTCCTCGGCTGAAAAGGCAGACTAACCACCACAACCTGCTCCCTCAGATCCTCCTCGATCGCCGCAACAATCTCAACCAACTCCGCCTTCGTAGCGAACCTACTCACTCTACAGCGAGTCCTCAAATCAGGTCGAAGTCCTCTCAAGAATCTCTTTATTTGGGTCTCCTCGCCCTCCATGCCTCTACCAGCATAAACCAGAAGTCGGTTAAACTCCACATCATACTCCTAGACTGATCCGTCACCCTGAGCCAACTCCAGGAATCTCGACTCCAACCGATTAACCGCCTCTTGTGGGAAGAACTTGGCATTAAACTTAGCCAAAAAGTCCTCCCATGCCATCTCCACCTGAACCCTCCTGGCCACGACACCCCTTCACTAGAGATATGCATCACCCTTTAGGTAATATACTGCCAGATCAATCCAGTATCCCTCTGGACACCTGATAGAGCGAAAATTACGCTCTAATCTCATCTGCCACTCATCGGCCTCCTCATGCTTGGCAGCTCTCGAGAAAAATCCCGTGACAATCCTCTACATCAGCTCTATTATCTTAAGGTAAGATTACAGCTACTCTGCAACCGTAACCCTCGACTGCACATCCACCACTGGTGGCACTACCGAAGTCTGAACCTCAGCATGAGATGGTACCGCTCCCGGTAACACTCTAACAACAACTATAGAAGATCCGCCAGACGATCATCTCGAACCTGGGCTACACCTACCGTAGAACCCACTCCTGGGCCTACCGCACCACCGGCCACACTGGGATTAACACCAATCCCACCAGTCCTTTCACTGGCACTCACACCGGCCTCACCCTCGGACCTCTCCTGAAGCGTCTGTGAATCCGCCACCTGCTCATGCGTGGAGCTCTAGGCCATACTCGAAGCAAACTCACTCACATGTCCCTGTCCATCCCTCGGCCTCCACGACCACGTCCTCTAGACCCTGTAGCCATCTCTCTCTGCACTACCAACAGTATAAACTAAGCATATTAGAAATTGCACAAGAATCACATAACACATACCGTGAAATCTCATTGAAGGCTCGAAGAAGATGATCTAGGACTCCAAACCTACACAACAATTGACTAAATCCACATAAACAATTCAATTCACCCGCCCTAAAACCGTAAGGGTTCTAATACCAAATTGAAACAACCCGACCCATTTTTTTAACATAATCGAATTAGTATTCCCATAAATACTAATTCTCAACACTTAGCAAATATCAATCGAACAACCAGCAAACCAATCATATCCAGCGGAAATCAACTTAATTCGAACAAACGATTATCCATTAAATTCAAATGAAACAACAAACCAATTCAATCAGTTCCATAATACAGCAACTTAGCAACTCTAAACAATTTCATAAAAGCAACTAAACAAGACTCTAGATCATTTCTTCTTCCCAGCCATGATTCCAAGATCACATCTTTTCTTTACCTACATCACATGGATAAAAGAGATGTGTGAGTATTATCACAAATACTCAGTGACATGGTCATTCCATCTACCGGCTATACACACATGCATAAAGGAATAGCACAATACCAAACGATCAAACAACAATGCACAACACAAATAATCAACACAAGAATCGAATTCCAGCCCATGCATTGATCGACACACAACACTTGTATCGATCAACGCATGTCGCAGTGTCAAGGAACACGAGCATATCCTCTCATGGCTCATTCCAGGACCCGACGTATCGATCTACTGCACCAAAAACGTCAACACAGATATCCAATAAAACGATAATAACTCAAATCACACAATCAGTCCTCATCAAATCAATCCAAACCTTAATCAAACGCATCATGACATTCCAATTACCTAGATAAGCCATGGTCACACACTCACCTTCATTTCAGAATGAAAAGGATGAAAAACAACGAAGAACACGAAGAACACACGAAATCAGATCCAAGAAATCTGGACTTCCTTCTTCCTTCGCGAAGAACATAGATCAAACCCCAATTCCAAAGCCTCACAATCACAATCACAATCACAATCACAAGATTATAGGATCAAGAACACGAAAAAATCAACAACGATTTTTTTCTTCTCTTAATTCTCTCTGAAAACTCTCTAGAAACTCTCTGGAACTCCGAAATCGTGACACAACACGTCCCCTCGGCTTATATACTGAAGCTCTAGGATTTCCTTTAAATCAAACCGCAAACTCTGCTACCAACTCCATCCAGAGCCTCTGTCTCTGGTTAAGCTCTGGCTGAGTGAAAAAGTACTTCAAAATCTTATGGTCTTTGAACACCTGCACCTTTCCGCCAAAAAGATAGGATCGCCAAATCTTTAAAGCAAAAATCACTACAGCGAACTCTACATCATGGGTAGGGTAGTTGCACTCGTGCTTCCTCAATTGCCTCGAAGCATATGCAATTACATTTTCCTGCTGCATCAGCAAACAACCCAGACCAATTTCTGAAGCATCCGTATACACCACGTACGGCTCGTCCGGCTTTGGCAACGCCAACACTAGTGTACTAGTCAACATCTCCTTTAGCTTCCTGAAACTATCCTTGCAAGCTGAAGACCACACAAAAGGGACATCCTTCCCTGTCAGCTTCGTCATCGACTGCGCCATACTTACAAAACCTTTGATGAATCTCTTGTAGTAACCCGCCAAACTAAAAGAACTCCTAATCTCTGTGGCATTCCTCGGTTTAGGCCACCCTCTAATAGCCTCTATCTTCACCGGATCCATAGAAACTCCATCTGCATAAATCACATAACCGAGAAAACTCATCTTTCGCTGCCAGAAACTGCACCTGCTCAACTTCGCGTACATCTTCTGCTCCTGCAACTTCTCCAGAACCACTTTCAGATGAACCTCGTGCTCCTCAGGACTCCTCGAATACACCAAAATATCATCGATAAAGATGATCACAAACTCATCCAGATACTCCTCGAAGACCCCATTCATCAGCCTCATGAATGCTGCTGGTGCATTCGTCAACCCGAAAGGCATCACCACAAACTCATAATGCCCATATCTTGTCCTGAAAGCAGTCTTCCTCACATCTACCTCATCGATAGGAATTTAATGGTAACCCGAAGCCAAATCAATCTTGGAAAACCAAGTAGCCCCTCGCAACTGATCCAACAACTCATTAATCCACGATAAAGGATACTTGTTCTTCATAGTGACTTTGTTAAGTCCCTGGTAATTGATGCATAACCGAAAACTCCCATCTGTGTTCTTCACAAACAACACCAGTGCTCCCCACGGTGAACTACTAGGCCGGATAAATCCTTCCCCCAAAAGATCATTCAGCTGCATTTTCAGCTCTGCCATCTCTACTGGAGCCATTCAGTAAAGTGCCTTAGATATCGGAGTCGTCCCAAGCTCCAACTCAATCGTAAAAATATCAGACCGAGATGACGATAATCCCTCCAACGATTGGAAAACATCCTGGAAATCCTGAACAATTCGAATATCCCCAACTGCAATCTCTCCAACAGACTCTGGCATCACAATCGTTGCCAAATACGCCTCACAGCCCTTCTCAGTCAGTTGCTCGGCCTGAATTGCCAAAATCATGAGGCTTCCGGAAGTCGGCCTTATTCCCTGATAAACCAACCTCCCCGCCTCTCGCTCAAACACCACTCATCTCCTATGACAATCCAGATGGACTTTGTACCGATCCAGCCAATCCATACCCAAAATGACATCGTACAACTCCACCAGACTAATAATCAAATCTGCTGGCATCAACTCTCCCACCACCAGAATATCCACACCACGAGCCCGCTCGAAAGTAGGAAAAGACTTGCCACCAAGAACCTTAACTACTTCCGACAGCTCATCAGAATCGCTTCGGATTCAACCGCCCTCTGCATACTCCGGAGTAATAAAGCAATTCGTCGCTCCAAAATTAAATAAAACATGGGACTCACACCTGCCCACTACTAAGATCCCTGCACAAATCCATGTGCTTAAGAACCCTAACATTCTAGCACAGACTCACGAACTCCAAAACAGACTAAATTCAATACATGAGAATTTAACAAGTCAAGTTCTAAAATTTAACACAGGCGCTAAAACCACCCACCTCCACGAAAGTAAACACCCGCGGTGCTGCTGTAATCTGAGTCACCTGCTGCACACCGCCACTACCACTTGCTGCAACCTCGGACACTTGGGCTTGATATGCCTCGGCTCCCTGGAGTGATAGCACACCCGCGCATCCCGAGGCTCATTCTTCTTTGGACAGCTCGACACCCGGTGATCTGTGCCTCAACAACCGAAACATCATGAACCACCCTGACCGCCTTGACTCGGTCGGGAAGTGCTCTCCCACTTTCTCCTCTTTCCTAGCGCAGACTTGCCGTCCTTGCTCAGACCCACCTGCGACTCTGACCTCCTCTGCTGAATAGGTGGACTAACCACCACCACCTACTCCCACAGGTCGTCCTCTATTGTCGCAGCAATCTCCACCAATTCCACCATCGTGGGAAACCTACTCACTCTAGAGTGAGTCCTCAACTCAGGTTGAAGTCCTCTCAAGAACCTGTTCACCTGGGCCTGGTCGCCTTCCATGCCTCTACTCGCATGAACCAGAAGTTGACTGAACTCCATGTTGAACTCCCTCACCGACCGGTCTCCCTAAGTCAACTCAAGAAACCTCGACTCTAACCGATCCACCACCTCCTGCGGGAAATACTTGACATTAAACTCAGCCAATAAATCCTCCCAGGCCATCTCTGCCTACACCCTCCTGGCCTCAACACCTCTTCACTAGAGATGCGCATCACCCTCCAAGTAATGAACCACCACATCAACCCGATATCCCTCCGGATACTTGATAGAGCGAAAGTTACGCTCTTGTCTCAACCGCCACTCATCGGCCTCCTCAGGCTTGGCACCTCCCGAGAAAAACCCGGTGCCATTCCTCTACATATGCTCCATCATCCTAAGGTAGAATGGAAGCTCCTCCGCAACCGGCACACCCTGCTGCACCCCAGCCATACCCGGCTGCACACCAGCCACACTCGGCTGAACCCCAGCCATACCCGGCTGCACACCACCCACATCCAGCTAAACCCCAGCCATATTCGACTGCAGACCAGCCACACCCGGCTGCACACCCGGAGTCTGACCCTGAGCCGGCACCCCACCTGGTATCCGCTCCAAGATCAGCTGTAGCAGACTCGCCAGACGATCATCTCGATCCTGGGCAACACCCGCATCAACACCCCCACCTGGGCCTACCGCACCTTCGGCCACACCGAGATCCACACCAGCCCCACCAGTCTTCACACTGGTACTCACAGCGGCCACACCCACAAACTCCTCCCGAAACTTCTGCGAATCAGCCACCTGCTCCTGTGTGGTCACTCACGGCAATAGACTCACTCTCCAGTCTTCGCCCGTGCCCATGTCCACCATGACCACCTCGGCCTCCACGGCCCCCATGACCTCTACCTCTAGTACCTCTAGCCATCTCACTCTGCACTACCCGGCAGAACACTAAGCATACTAAAAAAACAGAAATGTAAAACAACACATGCCCTTGAAATGTAATTTAGGACTCCACACCCACACAACAATCAATCGACTAACTCACATAATCAATAAATCAAGTGCATCCGCCCTAGAACCATAAAGGTTCTGATACCAAACTGAAACGACCCAACCCATAAAAATTTAAAATTTCCAATTCGAATTATTATTATCACAAATAATAATCCTCAACGGTCAAAACTCAACAATGCGGAACTCACAATCAATTAACCGGATAACATCATTCAATAAATCATATACTTTATTGAAAGACTAAACCAATTCAAATCTATTCAACAACAAATCCAGAATTTACTATCACCCTAGCAATTCTAACAAGGCATAAGCCACGCAATCGAGACACTAGATCATCTCTTCTTCCCGTCCACGATTCCACGATCATACTTTGTCTCTACCTGCATCACATGGTTAAAAGAGATGTGTGCGTATTATCACAAATACTCAGTGAGACGGTCATCCCATCTACTTGGCTATACACACAGACATAAGCAAAAGATACAATACCATGATGAGCAATCAACAATACAAGCACAACAATTAATCGCAAGTTCGCCCAACAGGCAATGCGTCGATCGACACAACCACCATGTGTCGATCGATGCACACTGTGTCGATCAACACAGAGCAACCGTGTCGATCGACGCACCGACACAGAACCCAGAATCAAACCTATCCTTTCACGGTTCGATTCTAGAACGCATCTCATCTATCTCGTGCACAAAACCTCACCAAACAACATGAAATGCAACCAATAACAACAATCAAACGCATCCTCTCAGTTCCTTTACCCAGATAAGCCATGGTCACGCACTCACCTTAGATCTGAAAATAAAAAGGAAGAAAACAACAAAGAACGACTCCCCAAATACGAGATCTCTTCTTCCTTCGCGAAGAAACGGATCCAAATCACCAATCCCGAGCCTCACACTCACACTCACAAGCTTTCAAAATCAACAATGATACTTCACAACATTCAATCCTCTCAAAAAATTCTCTGGAAATTCTCTAGAAACTTTCTGGAAACTCTAAATCTCCAAAAATGCGGCCACAACCCTATTTATAGGGAAGCCCTAGGGTTTTCCCCTAAACCGACCCACAAACTGCCGACTTAAATCGAACCAACTGGTTCAATTTAACCTTGCATCGATCGACGTATGACCAAAATCTTCAATCTTGGTTCGTGGTTGTTACACATACTTCCGTAACCCTAATTTTTTGTAAAAAAAACATTCACTCTCTCTCTCTCTCTCTCTTAAACGGCGGTCGATGCTTTCCTTTATTGCTGGTATCCTCCACTGCCTCTCCTCTGGTGTTGCCGATTCTTTAAAAAGTAAGTCGTTGTTAATTTAAGTACTGCATTATTAAAAACAGGTATTCGGTGACCCTCTAATTTTGTATGTTTGAAAGGGTTTAATTATAGATTGCAATGGATTGTAAAATTATAGATTGTCATGGATTGTAATGGATTGCAATGGGTTTAATTATAGATTGCAATGGATTGTAAAATTCATTACACAATGGTGCTCGGATTGGAATGGAATGTAAAATTCAAATTAAAATAAATTCATATTCGAACTCACAAAATTGAAAAAAATTCAAATTCAAATTCAAACTCACAAAATTGAAGCAAATTTGAATTTGAAATAAAACTAAAATTAAATAAATACTTAAAAAAAAATAGACTACATTTGGAATCTCCACATGAAGTCTGCGTATGAAGTCTACATGTGAAGTCTACATTTGAAGTCTATATTTGAATTATTTATCATGTGACGTCTACATATGAAGTGTACATTTGAATTATTTATCAAATCATCTTTTAAACAGATGAAATTTCATAGTAAACCGAGTTATTTTATTTTAAACAAACAAACCAATCAATTAAACTGATTTATTTACCCAACCCATAAACCACATCGAACCAATTTTTTATCCTACCTATAAAAACTCGAAATTCTAGTTTAGTTGAAAAAAGTAAAAACAAAAAAACCCTAGCAGACTCGGCATCTTCTCCTTCTTGCCGCCGAGGCTCACCGTAGACTGAGGCCTCACCGTCGTTTGAAGGAGAAAGGTAATCTCTCTTCTCTTCCTCCCATGGTTTCTCTCTTTGAATCGTAAATCCAATTTCATATCTCTCACTCTCTCTTACAGATCTGAATCTTCCTCACCGTCGTTTGAAGGAGAAAGGTAATCTTTCGTCTTTTCCTCCCATGGTTTTTCTCTTTCTCTTTTTGACTCGTAAATCTAATTTTTTATCTCTCACTCTCTCTTCCAGATCTGGTTCTTTGTTACAGTCGTTTGAAAAGGAAAGGTAATCTATCTTCTATTCCTCCCATGGTTTCTCTCTTTGTCTCTTTGAACCGTAAAACTAACTTTATATCTCTCACTCTCTCTTCAAGATTTGGTTACCGCTTTGATTTCAACTTCAATATCTCTCAAAGGTTGGCTTTGTATTGGCTTCGATTGCAAACTTGTTTCGTAGACGTCGGTTTCAATTTTGCAGACTTCTGTTGGAGAAATCTGTTGCAGACTATAATTCCATAATAACTTTAATTGCAGATTTTGGTTGTTACTGATAATGGCTGAGATGGAATTCCCATTGAGAATTTATACAAATGGCCACGAACCTGCTCCAGATAAAAGCATAGGTTACTATGCAGGTTATACAAAGCTGTTTGATGCTTTAGTTAAAGATGATGCATTTAAACGAGATAAATTGGATGAGCTTTGGCACTTGAGGCTGGGTGTGTTTCTTAAGTTCCACTCTCTGAAATTTGGTTGGGCATCAAGGCTGGTACATCATATGCTTAGTCTTCAGCTCGAGACCAAGAAGCCATATGAGATATGGAATCTCATTGGTGCAAATCCGGTTAGGTTTTTGCTTTATAAGTTTGAAGATCTAACTGGTCTGAATTGTGAGTATGTTGCGAATCTGGAAACATTGGATGTTGAGGTTACTGATGAGATGAAAGAATTCAGGCAGCTTCTAGGAGTGGATTTGGAGATGGGTCCAAGTATTAATGACTTAGTTGCACCTTGTAGTTCATGCAAATCATGGTCTCGGGTGGATCGCATGAGGTTGGGATATCTTTGCATCTATGCTGGTTACATCGAAGCTCGGAGAGATATAACACCCACACCGGTTAAGATGGCTAGATTAATTATGCATGCATTTAGATGATTTTGTGAACTACCCGTGGGGACGAGTGGCTTTCAAGAATTTGATAAAGTTTGTTAAAGAGAAAGACTTGACGAAATCCTCTTATGTGATTGAGGGTTTTGTACAAGTTCTCCAAGTGTAGGTGTATTCGGCTCTACCGAATTTTGAAAAAGACTTTGGTGACCCCTTACCGGATTCCTCAACTCCACTGTTCCTTGCTTTCAGAGGATCCAGAGGCCGAAAAAGATTGAAAGAAAATATGCAGAAACAAGTATGTTCATAACTATCTCTAATTCTTAAATGTATTCTCTATTTTCTTATTATTGTCCATTGATTAACTCTTCATTTTTTTCTTTTGTAGACCAGTATACAGAGCTTTGTTAGGAAGAATACTATGGATGAGATGTTCCCTTTATGGGATGATGATGTAGAAGATGCAAAGGTTGAGAACATTCTCAATGTAGATTTTGTTGGAGGCTCGAGGTGGGGAAATAGTCATTAGTCAGTTGGTGGTGTTAATTTCTCCAAGAATCGGAATGAAGGATCAGGTACTGAGTATAACCAAAAAAGTCTGATTTTTCTGATATTTGTTAAAGTCCCTAAAAATGTGAATTCTGAAACAGGTTTTGTGAAGTCTGAAACATCTTATGTGAAGTCTGAATTAGCATATGTGAAGTCTGAAAATCACAGCCTTCACACGGACGGCCAAAGTCAGAAGAGGTCTCGTAGTGTTGAAGAAGATTTGGTGGCGTTGGTGCTAAAACTATAATCACACTTTGATTATTGTTTTGCTTTACGGGCTTGACAACAACAATAACGAATGGTTTTACTAGATGTGAGAAGAAGATTAAAGGCCTTGCAGATAAGGTGGCAGCTATTGAGAAGTCCATAGTGAATGGTGGCTGTGCAAGATGGAGGGACAGTGGAAGAGCAAGTGAGCGAGCAGGTGAAATCCAATGTTGCTCCACCAACTATAGCTGAGGACAAAGGCGAGAATGATGAGAATCGGAACAATAACCAACATGGGATTTCTGATGTTGGGGTTTTAGTACAAAATCCTCACCCAAAAATATAATTGCTAAACCTCAGAAAAGCGAAAGGCTTCGTGTAAAAATTGAAACAGGAAATAAGTAGTATCATTTGTTTCATGTTGTTTTGTGGATTTATGTGTTTGTTCAAAATTTGTTATTTAATTGTCACTTAAGTTGTTTGAACCTTGCTGATGTGGTTTGTTTGAAAGAAATTTTTACTTTAGTTTCATTACTTTGACTTTCAAGCTCTGTTCAATTTGTAAATTGCTTGACTTTTGTACTCCAATATTGCAGAGTAAATTCGTTAACGTGGAACATGGTGAAGTTCAAAGTCAGAGTGTCAATGGGGATGAGCCAAGTGTTATGATTATTGGTAGAGTAGAACCACGACTAAATTATGTACCTTCTCTAAAAGCGAAACAGGATCAACAGAAAAAGGCGGCCATGGTTTTGGCACGGGCAAAGAGTGAAAGGCTAAAGAAGCCTGCTCCATCACAGGTTTCTCCTTTCATAGTACAAAAATACCTTAAGGTCATCATTCCTAGAGGAAAAGGATATGATCCTTTTGAGCCCGTTGATAGGCAAAAGGTGAAGGTATTGATGATTGGCTAGCACTTGATCTGTAAGTAATAGATCTCTACTTGTATTACTTTGTTTGTCAGCTTTGTAATCATAAACTGAATTGTGATGGTACTGAATTATGATTGTATACAGCAATTACCAGGAGATAGTGAAGCACAGTATTGTAGAGTGGTTTTGGATTCTACGGGAAAAGAAAGAATATCTAGAAGACTCTATACTGCAGACTTCTCTAGCAGACTTCTTTAGCAGTATACCATTATGCTGATAATTATTCTGTTTTGCTGAGCTCTTGTGTTAATATTGCAGCACATGGATGCTGCTATTAGTCTACTGAGACTTCGGTACTCGAAGCATCCGGAGTGGTTTAGGAGCGAAAAGATTTGCTTTGTTGACACAATTTTATTCACGATGTGGACTACCAAGTACAAGGAATTCATTGATTTTCCTGCAAATGAAGTTGGTTCTGGTAAAGTCTTACCCCCTGCATTGTTGGATTACCAAAAAGGTGAGGAACCAGCTTATTGCAGATCAAATAAGATGTGGGGGATTGAAGTGGATGATATATACAGCCCATTACACATAAAAGGCGATCATTGGGTGGCTTTGTGTATTACACTTTCAAAGAGACACACTGTTGTCTGGGATAGTATTTTGAGTTACGCAACTGATGAAGAAATTTCCAAAGTAGTGGAGCCTATATCCGTCATAATGCATTATCTACTCTGTGAGACATGTTAAGCAGAGGAAAGGTGGAAGTATCCATATGATCCATACACGCATGAGCGGATTGAAGGAGGAGTACCAAAAAACATGCAAAGTGGTGATTGTGGATTGTATTCTATGAAGTATATTGAATGCCACGTGTTTGGCCATCCATTTCCTTCAAGCTTGTGTGATGCCAAAATCGTTGCTATTACGGAGAAACTTGCTGCTGAGATATTCGACGAGACTAGCATACGCGGTACAGAATTTTGCACGTATAACTCGTTGGACCTATATGACTAATATTGGTCCACCAAGTTATATGCTTTTGTATTCCCGCTTAACTTTTAAGATTCTTGCATATATCTTTTAGATGTAAGAAAAACTCATATCCTTTATTTTTTGCTACTATTGCGGGATGTAACTCGGGTAACTCTGATATTGTATGGCTAATGCAATATCTCATAATGTATGTGATAATCTATGAAGTTTTTTGTTGATAGAATTCTTTAATTCAATTTTTATGATACAAAATAACCAAGTTTTTTGCAAATGCAATCCATAAGAAAAATAGAAACTTTTAATACCACATTCAAACAAGATTAGAAATTTGGACAAAAGCTCCTTCTTTAGTAGTATCCATCTGATTTATTTGGAACTCTGCTTCTTCTTTAGTAGATTTCGCAGGCAGAATTCACGAGTACACTTCGTAGGCATACTACCATACCAACCCAAAGAAAACCAGTCCTTATTCAGGAATACCTCATGTTCAAACAATCCAATACAATACAAACGAAAACCAACATGGTATAATAGGAGATGGTACTGGGCAGTGACTAGATGGTATTAAGTAACACAATTCGGCATTGTATGTCCTCCTTGCTTGCATTTTGAACAGTTGTATTGATTGTGAATATTCCATGGTTTTGTGCCTTTCATCTTTGCGATTTCTAGCTAAGTTTGCCACTTCAACTTCTTCTTTCTACTAGGACGAGGCTTAATTTAAGGAGGGAGACATGGCACTACTTTACGTCCTTTTAAGGCGTCATTGAGGGGATAAATGTTTTGCGAGTATGCGACATACAAATAATCCTTTCCATAGGACGGGCAGACAACCGTAGATACATGTTGACCAGTCGATATCAACGCCACAATAGCATGGGAGCAAGGTATCTTCTCAATATAAAATACACCGTATGAACACTTTTTATGTTCCAAATCAACAAGACAATCTCGTGCTCCTCCCTTCACATGAAATTTCCAATCATAGATTTTGTCCACCGTCATTGCAGATGCGTAATAGTCACAAATGGCCATCAAATATTCAACTCCTCGACTGTGGTGTGTTGTTAGACTCATAGCATCTTCTCGCCTTTTAGAAAACCACCTTCCTAACTTCTCTCGGATAAATTCCAAAAGAAATGATATGGAAAATCCTCGAGCTACTTTAAGTGTTGCATTAATAGATTCGGCAATATTGCTCGTTTTTATGTTGTATCTATCTCCCTCAAAGTGAACTCGTGACCATAGCTTCAGGTCTGCGTCCTCCAAATATGTCGTAAGTTCGGGGTTCACGCTACGGATCGCATCCATGAATCTTTCATAATCTTCAAGCGTATAGGCATATGCAGCGCCTTTGACCAAGTACATTAGATGTTTTCCCTTATATTTCGTGACAATGTTACACTGAAGATGATAGTAACATATACCTCATGTTGCCCAAGAGAAAACTGTGTCGCACACCTTCTTAATAGATCTGTGTCTGTCAAAAACTATCACAAGAGGATATTGATCTGAGATATAACCGCGCAGTTTTGTAAAAAACCATTCCCATGAAGCATCATTCTCACTATCAACAATTCCGAAAGCCAAGGAAATATATGAAAAATACCATCTTGTGCGGCTGCCACTAGCATAACCCCTTCGTATTTCCCAGTTAAATGAGTTATATCCACAACAATAACTCATCTAAGATACTGAAAACTAGCTATGGAGGCTCCAATTGCTATAAATAGATATTTAAATCTATTCATAGCATCAAGCTCAATACAAGTAACTGTTATGGGGTTGGCTTTCTCGAGTATATGCAAATAAGAAGGAAATTCTCATATCCATCTTCCGCTGTTCCTCTAACCAATTATTGGGCATACCTCAACGATCTATATAAAGTTGTATAATCGATATTCATACCAAACATCTTCTTAATTGAATCTTTGATGTGTTGCGGCGTAATTCCATTGATTATTCCGACGCGGTTAATAAATAACGTACTAATATATTTGGGAGTAGACTTCCGACGATGCCGTACTCGGTCCGATATTGAACATGTATGAACTTTCAAGTACTTTGTTACCAAAAACTCGGTCCGATATTGACACCCGCTCTAAGCTTTCACTTGCATCCTTTCACAGAACATGTAGCCACGAAAAGAGTTTTTGTTGACTTATACACCTTGAATGCAAATCTTGACATTACCGCCGTCAATTGCAATTCTAACTAACTCTTCTTTGCTAGCAAAACTCTTTTTAACAAATATATTATTAGACCATGTAGTATTTGGTATTCTTCTTCCTTGGCCACCAACAAAATCAAATGAGATATCATCTTTATCTTCATCTTTCACTTTTCCAAATATATTGTAGTCCTCATCAACACCATCAACAGTTTTAGTACGATCATCTCCATTCCCATCATCATCCAAATTAACACCAGCACCAGCATCCTCATCAACATACTCATCTTCTGTCGCATCTTCATCCTTGAATTCCTTTTCGTTTTTGTCTGCATCTTCACTGCATAGTCACCATCAGCAAGTCCATCGACGTCGTCATCACTGGATTATTGGCTTCGAAGCGACCTGAGACACAAATGTGTCTAACATGCATTTTACCTAGCTCGATCAAATTCCAGACTTGCCTATCATTTATGACATGTATAAGAGGTGTATCCGGATCCATCTGTGCAATATTGATTCTGGTAGTCAATAAGTGACACTACAAGAAACATATCATTTGTGACAACCATTTTAGTCACGAAATGATCACAAATGACCTCTTTGCGACTACTTAGTGACTAAAATAGGTCGTCGCTAAACGATCGTCGCTAATTTAGGCAGTTACAAATTAATCGCCAATTAGCGACTACTTGGTGACAACAAGTTTGTAGAAGCAAAATAACAACTATTTTGGGACTGTATAATCGTGGTCGCAATAAAGCGACTATGTTATGACAAGATGATTTTAGTCACAAATTGGCCACTACATTGCGACAAAATCTACGTTGTCGCAAATTAGCGACTATTATAGAACGATATGTTTCTGTCGTAAAGTAGCGTCGAATTTGTGACTACATATGGTGGTGGGAAAATAACGACTAAGTAGCGACAAGTTGTGCAGTCGTTAAATTGACACAAATTTGTGACGCCAAATGTAGTAGTGAAATTGATACTAATTTGTGACGACAAATGTAGTCGTAAATAAGCGACATATTAGAGACTCTTTGAAATGTCTTTACTAGTCACAAAATAGACACTAAAGTGTCACTTATTAGCCACTAATTTGCGGCGCCTTTGATTTTTTTGGCATCGTTATAGCCAAATTCAGTTGCTAAGTTGGTCATTTTTTGTCAAACACCTGTGTTTTGATTTGAGAAACTTAAATCAAAAGAAGAATGCAAAGTTTTAACACTACAAAAGATTAGCATAACAAAGAAGAAGTTCTAAAGTTCTAAAGATTAGCATAACAGAGAAGAGTACAAAAATAAATAACATAAAAGAGTTCTAAAGTTTGAAAGTTTGATAAACATAATAGAGTTATCAAAGGCTGTCTTCAACCTGAGGTGTGGCTGTGGCTGGTGCAGAAGCATCGAAGGCAGAGGAGTCAGACATGTAAGCAGCGAGGTTGGGATTGTTGTTCTTCATAAAAAGAAAGAGCTTCTCCAGTTCAGCAATCCGAGCCTTACTTTGCCTTAGCTCCTCATCACGTCGCTGATTTTCCTCGTCACGACGTCGATTCTCCTCATCGCGACGCTTATTGTTTTCTTCGATTTCAGCAATCTTTTGACGAGCTGATTTAAGCTCGTCATGGATCCCTAACAGCGATGACGTAGAAGATTCACCGAAGCTTATCTTCCTCTTTCCTTTCTGAACCTGTGACAGTTGGCCCATTCCATAAGGAGTCCCCTTGGAATCGAATTGAGTACACTGCAACAGTGATATAAAATGCATAGTTACAAGCTGAAATCCAATATATCTATCATTAACTACTAAAACAATATACATGACAAGCTGAAATCCAATCCAATATAAAATACAAACATATAAACCATAGACCTAAATCCAGTACGATTCATACCTACTAAAACAATATATGTCAAAGATGATAACACATACATCCAGTACGATCCATAGACCTAAATCCAGTACGATTTATGCCTACTAAAACAATATATGTCAAAGATGATAACACATACATCCAGTACGATCCATAGATCTAAATCCAGTATGATTCTCAAAGATGATAACACATACAGAACATACAGAGTGAGCAAGGTTAAGTAAACAAAACATAAAGCATGAGAGAAGATTAAGTTACCTTAAGGAAGATGTCATTCCTCTCAGCGATGCTTAGAGTCCGCTGTGTAGAATGCTCAGAGAGGTGTCTGTAGCCTCTGGTCCATCTCCAGGCTGATCCAAAACCTCTTGCAGGGCCCTATCATAAGTCTCAGTGACTTGCTTAGCTTTTTCATCAACAAAACTCCCATCAGCATTTGTATGAGTCTTCCTAAACACTTCACCAAAAGAGACAGGACGTCCTAGTTCCTCCTCCTGTAAGAATGGATAAAAAGGATTAGGTAGATGAAGTATATATGACAGAAAGAAATGATAAAAGTATTACCATGTCTTGTTGAACGGTCAAGAAAGAAGATTGGCCTGAAACATGCTTGTAGATTTCCAGTCCGTTACAATCAGAGTTGCAGGAGTTGGAAGCCGTAGTGCTCCTGACCTGAGCCTCTGGTGTGTTCCAGTGGTCCCACATTACCTTCCACAGCGTAGGAGTAATCCAAATTGGCCTCACACCCTTTTTCTTTGCCTGACCTACAATTCCTCTCATCCGCTTTGTTGCAATCCTCCTGAAATGAGCCCTCACAAGGGGAGTGATTCCTATATCCCAATTATACATCCCCTAGACAGTAAAATACATAGTTAAGTAATAATACATTGTAGTGTATAAGAATTGAAAGTGGAAAAGAAGGAAAAGAAGCAAACATTACCGCAAAACTTCTGAAATATATTTCTTGTTTGTCTATAGGCGTCACAGTCCAGCTGTAGAAAGGGCCATCAAACTTCCAGCAAAAAATCCCGGCAATGACACGGGTCAGTAGTCCTCTGTCCCGAGTAAACCTTGTAAAAAAATATATCATGAGGTTTAATACAGTGTAGCAAATACAGCGTAGCAAAATACAAATATGAAACAAATAGAGTAATCCAAATTCACTTACCACAGAGTGTTTTTGCCTTCGATGGGAACCTCACTCAAGAAGGGCAAACTTTCACGTCCTGGAAAAGCCATCATATTATCCAAAAGCTCCTGGTAATCTTCGTGATCATTAGCAACATCGCAGTCGAGTCCTAGTTGTTGACTCTCGACTCCTTCTTTTTCTTCTTCATCTTCGATATCTTCCTCCTCTGCCATTTGAACGTCCTAATGGCGTGGTTGGTGGTTTAGATTTAGGCTTCGAGGTGGTTCAACCGATGGAGCAGGATCCGCGTCTCTCTGCGATCCACTCCGGTTTGTTGTAGAAGGGTATAGTGGTGGAACCAAGTTGGTTCGAGAGAAAGAGGCAGTGGCTTTAGACGACGTTGGCCCTTGAGAAGGAGGCGTACTACGACCAGACGGGTTTGAGGAATTTGAAGAAGTCTGACCACCGGTTGACTTTCCGCCGGTTGACCTTCCGCCTGTCGGTTTACCTCCACCGTCACGGTTCTGTTGTCCGCGTGAGGTCCCTCCACCACCGTCCAAAGCAATCCCCTTTCCTTTGCCACTGACAGGAAGCTTTCGAGAACCCACGACCAGTCCCCTACTACACTCGCCGGAAGCAGGAACTTTCCAGTGCCTTTTCCACCACGACCAGTAGAAGCAGGAGGATTTGCACGACCGGCGCCTCTTCCACCATCGGTGCCTCTTCTAATGGCGGCACCAGTAGAGCGGCCTCGTCCTCCTCTAGTTTGAAGCATAAGCGTTTCAGATTAAGTGAAGAAATGAAGGATTTAGAGAATAAAAAAAGACGAATCAAAGAGATTTCTTCAATCTCGGTTCGATTCAAAGAGAGGAATCAACGTAGAGGGATAGAAAAAGGAGAATCGAGAGAGATTGAATGAAGAAATGAGGAGAATCGATAGAGATTAGAGAAGAAAAGCGAGGAATCGAAGAAATTTCTTCGTTTCGCCTGCGAGAGAGAGAGAGAGAGAGAGGTGAGAGATTAGGGTTTCGATCGAATTGATTTGGGGATTTTTTTTAACGATGTTATATTATCATCGGGTCACTAAGTCGTCGAAAATGCATCGCAAATTAATTGGGTTTGGCACGAAATTAGCCCGCCTACAAACCCAAATTTGACCCATTAGCCCGCCATCGAATAATTGAGCGCGAAATTAGCCCGCCTACGGAGGAGTAACAAATTAGTCACAAATTGATGACTGATTTATGACGAACTTTGGGTAGTAGGAAATGATTCCCTAAACCCTAAACATTTTAACAAACAAGTATGACCCATTATCATTTCCAACCAATTACAAATTCTTGAATGATTGAATGTTTATATCCATCACATTAGTAGAATTCAACTTAATCTATATAAAACATCAAACTTACTAAATAATGGATCAAACATCAAAGTGATTCATATTAGCTATATGTATGCTAAGATATTGAGAAAATGAATTTGGATTTTCCCACTCTTAAAATATATTCCTTATAAATCTTATTGTTTACAAAGATTGTTAATACGAAAATAAATAATATGCACTTAGAATGTGTTCTTTTATTTGCAAAAAGATTATAAGTAGTTGCGAATTAGTCATAAATTAGTCACAGTTGTTAGTGGAGGTCGTAAAGTATTCACAAAGCGGTATCAAATTACTGACTAATTTGTGACGGATTTTAAAGTACTGGCAATCATTTCTCTAAACCACGAAGTGTCACAAAGTAGTGTCAATTTGCTGACTAATTTGTGACGAATTTGAATGTAGTGGCAATCATTACCCTAAACCACGAAGTGTCACAAATGAGTCAAATATCAGTCGGAAAAAACTGAAATAAAACAGTGTGCCTCTCGTGTATCGAACCCGTGCCCGGAGGGTTAATTGGAGAGTTTAAGTGTTAGTGTCACCATTGGGCTATTGTAACCATTCGAAAAACTTCCCCACATTTTTGTATATATATCTTTAAATCTGTCGGATTGAAAAATAAAAATAAGAATCCCGCAAATAGATTACACACAATTACTATCTCAAACATTATTAGTATGAATTCCCACAAATAAAATACAGACTAATAAAATATAAAATTCAACATCGATCTAGTACAATAAATATATTACAAAATATTTGAAAAAATTACATATTTCAAATATCATCTTCCTCCTCTGAAGATGATAAATTACACTGAAACTCATCTTCTGGGTCACCATCTGCAATCTCCAAATCGATGTCTTCCATTGGTTGCCTTCCATCAACTAAACAATCGACATTGATTTCCTCTACCAAAGACGTCATTGCCTCATCATCCGATTGTTGCAAAATGACTAGGTCTTTCTCGTTGTAGTTTCCTTGAACACGATTACGTGGATTTACTTTCATAACGGATAGCCAAACGTGTCGAGGGCGTTTCGTATTTGGGTATGGAAGTAAACAAACTTGATCAGCTTGAGAACCTGTCACGAATAATTTTGAATTTTTAATAGAACAAACATATAAAGGATAATTTAAAGGGATATGAAATTCGCACCTAATATGAATGGTTCGTAATTACGATATTTTCCAGAAGAGAGCACATCCACAACACCTACATCGCTCTTTCGAGTCCCTTTGTCGAGCGTAGGGTCATACCATTTACAATAGAAAAGTATGATCTTCAAATTCACAATTTCGGGATATTGGAGCTCCATAATTTTCAAAACGGTCCCATAGAAATCCTCCTCCTCACATGCTTCTGAATAATTTTGGCCTCTAACACATACACCATAATTCATTGTTTTTCTGTGCTCCCCATAATCCCTTGTGTGAAACAAATACCCCCTTGAAAAATACTTAGGACACAACTTTGCCTTATATTCGGGACCTTCCACTATATCGTGAACCCACATTGGGAAATTTTGGTAACTTTTAGTCGCATCTACCTACATAATGTGAAATAACGTGTTTTCATATAATGCGAAATATCAATTAATAAACCAGTCACAGGATTACATACATATTCCTTGATCTTGGTGTGAAATTCATCATCTCTTTTTGCTATGACCTCATCATCAGATAGTTCTGGATTATCAACTCGAATAAGTGCGTCCACCATGCTAAGATACCAAAACAAGAGTATCACTCAAAGATGAAAAAATATCAAATTATTATAATTTTTTTAGGAATTAATCATAATTACCTTTCAAACTTCCAAAAATACTCACAATTACGCATCACATATGAATGTGCGCACTTATAATCTTGCTCTGATAACCATTCTTGAGTACATTTGCCACTTGGACGACTAGTCCTACAAATCATCCATCCCATTAGTATTATGTCATGGTATATAGCATAACAAACATATTAAGGTACCACAATTAATATTACCTTTTTCGGATAGCAGTAGAAATTTGTGATGCAAAGTAGTGTTGGGAGAAAAATGATATCTCGTCGTTCATGTAAGATTGAACAATTGATCCTGTTGGATATTTTTTGTTTTTCGCCATGCCTTTCAAATGTTTAAAGAATCTCTCGAATAGATACATCCACCTATACTGCACAGGACCGCCTAGCTCTGCCTCATACGGCAAGTGAATAGGTAGGTGCTCCATCATATCAAAGAAACAAGGTGGAAAGATTTTTTCCAAATTACACATAATTATCACAATGTTATCCTTCAAAAGTAGAAGACGGATTTGATCCAATGATCTGCTGCTTAGATCACAGAAAAATGCTCCATCCCTAAGAAAACATCTTTATTAGTCATGAATAATTAAATTTATTTTATACCAACATAATTAAGGACATATTCATTAAATTTATTAAATTTCAAATGTAAATGTACCTGATAATGTTTGGTGCACGTTACCAACGAATGGTTTTTTGACATACCAAAAGGATTGAAACCGTCTATACATAATCCCAAATAAACGTTTCGTGTCTCCTCAGCAAATCTCGGATGCATTATATTGAAATTTTTCCACTCAGCCGCATCAGATGGATGACACATTACTCCGTCTTCTAACTCGTGCTCAGCATGCCATCTCATCGACGCTGCAGTCTTCTCTTATTGGTACATCCTCTTTAATCTGTCACTAATGGGTAGATACCACATCTTGTTGACCAGTATTTTTTTTTCTCCCCCCCCCCCTGATATCTTGGTTTCCCACAAAACCTACAATGCTCCAACTCCTCGTCATCTTTCCAGAAGAGCATACAATTATCTACACGTACATCATATGTATGGTACGGCAATCCAAGCTTTCGCATCAACATTTCCGTCTCGTAGTAAGAACCGGTTGCTTGATTAGGTTGAGGTAGATACTCTGTAAACAATTCCGCCCATGAATCCATGCAAGATTCAGCCAAATTATGGTAAGCCTTGATGTTCATCATCCGCGATGCTAATGATAATTGGGAATGTCCATCCTGACAACCATCATACAATGGCGTATTTGCAGAATCTAACATGTCATAAAACTGTTTAGCCTCATGGGTAGGTTCTTCATAAACATGATCATTTCCACTATGAACATGTTCATCTTGATAATTATTAAATGGCGCAGAACCATGGAATGCATCATGAACCATCCCAGCATAAACATTCCCGCCATCGTAATTTATTTCTTGATTACCGCTGCTAAAATCAACATTCTCGTAATGGCTAGTTCTTACCCCAACTACATCGTAATCTTCAACATGTACGGTCCATACATAATAATCTTCCATAAAACCATAACTATGCAAATGGCTCGAAACGGTTCGAGCAGGCTTTAAACGCTTAGAAATTTTACATTTCGCACAAGGACAGTATAATTTACCTCCACTGCTTATGGCTAAGTCTTGGCTTGTTGCAAAATTCATGAAATGCTCGACTCCCACCAAAAATTCGTCAAATAGATTATTTGTGCGTGGGTCGATCCGGTTATACATCCACTCTCTAGAAGAATTCCACATATTTTTTTTCCTCTTTTTTCTCTTTTTTTCTCTGAAACTTGTGAATGACTATGGAAGAGGCATGAGTTGCTTATATAGGCAAAATTTTGCCTCTACTTTATGAAGCCCAAAGAACCAGTCACAAATTTGTGACTCTTTTGTCACTCTTTTGTGACTACTTTCAGTACCAACCAACCTTATTAATATCTTGCCGACATGCTACCTAACAAAGCTACCGACATGCTACTCGACAAAGCTACCGACATGATTCGTTGTGACGAATTTGAGACTTTTTAGAGACGTCCTTAAGGAGTCATAAATTAGTCGCAAATTGGGGACTTCTTTGTGACTATATTTAGCCACTATGTATGTGGTCACAAATCAGTCGTATTTTATGACTATTTGGTGACAAATATTTATCTCTCCAACAAGAGTCGCTATGTAGTCGCTAATATGCGACTACCAAACGACTGAATTGCGTAGTAGCAAATATGTGACTATTGTGTGTCTCCTATTGTCATAATCACTGATTAGTCACATATCAATCATAAACCAGTCGCAAATTTAGTGACTATAAAAATAGTCACAAAAAGTAGTCACAAACAAACTGTTTTCTTGTAGTGTGATTTCCACCAACTCTGATTTTGTGTCTAACTTTTAATCATCTTCAACCATTTCAAGAAGCTCACAATGTGTACAACCATCATGCAAGAAGAACATTCTCCCTCCTCTCTGATTATCAACCGCAAATTGCCATGACGTATCTTCCTTAACTCATTCTCCATAAACAGCCAGAAACTGAACCATTATTTGTGGACAAAAAGCAAATAAAAACACATTAGCTATCGTAAATGCAGACTACAAAAGAAGTCTACACATATGAGCTAGATACCAATCAAACAAGAAAATTAATTTATAAAATATATATTATACATATACATGTCAAATTTGTAGACATAAAAACATCATAATTAACACACATTTAGAAAAAACAAAAACCACAAAATTCATTTCTAATGAATTATAAATGCATTATTAGTGAAATCATAAATGTAGACTACAAAAAAAGTCTCCTCTTAGTAGGTTTCTTCAGAAGCATACATATATGAGCTAGGTACCAATCAAACAAGAAAAGTAATTTATAAAATATATATTTTACATATACATGTCAAATTTTTAGACATGAAAACACCATAATTAAAACGCATTTAGAAAAAACAAAAACCTCAAAATTCATTACTAATGAATTATAAATAAATTATTAGTGAAATCGTAAATGCAGACTACAACTATAGACTTCGTGTGTAGACTTCGTCTGACCTGTCGGGTTAGTTTTGCAATTAAGGCGTACGCACGTAGACTTCTTTTGCAGTATACACAACAAATTAGGTTACTTTTGCAATTGACCAAAACTTTGACTTTATAAGTGTAAACTTCGTTTGCAATCTACAAAAGCATTTAGGTTAGTTTTCCAATTGACCATAGTTTGACTTTTTAGATTAGACTTCATTTGCAGTCTACACAAATACGCGAAAAATCGTTTACACATCGTAGACTTCTTTTTCAGTCTACAATCAAAAGTAGACTTTGTGTGGACTTTGTCTGACGTGTTGGGTTAGATTTGTAATTGACCAAAGTTTGACTTTTTGAAGTATACTTCAAAAGAAGTCTACTATCTCTGTAGACTGCGAAAGAAGTCTACTCTGAAAAAAAGAGGTTAGTTTCACCCGCCCTAAAAGAATTCACCTGCCCTAAAACCGTAAGGACTCTGATACCAAACTGAAACAACTCGACCAATTTTTTTTAACATAATCGAATTAGTATTCCCATAAATACTAATTCTCAATACTTAGCAAATACCAATCAAACAACCAGCAAACCAATCATATCCAGCGGAAATCAACTTAATTCGAACAAACGATTATCCATTAAATTCAAATGAAAACAACAAAGCACTTCATTCAATTCCATAATACAGCAACTTAGCAACTCTAAATAATCGCAAAAAAGCAACTAAACGAGACTCTATATCATCTCCTCTTCCCAGCCATCATTCCACGAACACATCTTTTCTTTACCTATATCACATGCATAAAAGAGATGCATGAGTATTATCATAAATACTCAATGAGACGGTCATTCCATCTACCGGCTATACACACAGGCAAAAAGAAATATCACAATACCAAACGATCAAACAACAATGCACAACACAAATAATCAACACAAGAATTGAATTCCAGCCCATGCGTCGATCGACACAGCACCCTGGTTTCAATCGATACACAACACTTGCGTCGATCGACACACAGAACTTGCATCGATCAACGCATGTCGTAGTGTCGAGGAACATGAGCCCATCCTCTTATGGCTCATTCCAGGACCCGACGTATCGATCTCCTACACCAAAAATGTCAACACTGATATCCAATAAAACGATAATAACTCAAATCACACAATCGATCCTCATCAAATCAATCCAAACCTCAATCAAACGCATCATGACATTCCAATTATCCAGATAAGCCATGGTCATGCCCTCACCTTGATTTCAGAATGAAAAGGATGAGAAACAATGAAGAACACGAAGAACACACGAAATCAAAACTCAATTCCACAGCCTCACAATCACAATCACAAGCTTTTAGGATCAAGAACACGAAGAAATAAACATTGATTCTTCTCTTCTCTTAATCCTCTCTAAAAACTTTCTGAAAACTCTCTAACTCTCTGGAACTCCGGAATCGCGACACAACACAGCCCCTCAGCTTATATACTGAAGCCCTAGGGTTTCCTTTAAATCGAACCGCAAATCCGACGATCAAAAACTGAACCCATCGGTTGAAATCAAACGTGTGTCGATTGATACACCCATATGGTGTCGATTGACGCACACACCAAAAAATTCCAAATTTTGGTTTGCGGGCGTTACAGTTCTCCCCGCTAACACATATTCGACCTCGAATCACGCAACACCGAATCACTACGGTCTACACTCCTGACCGAAACACCTTCTTTGAGCTATCGGGGCACCATACCACTCACACCCTCAGGATAAACAGTCCATCGAGCTATCGGTATGCAGGAAAAATCCTCATCCCCTCGAAAGAAATCCTCATCTCTCAATAAAATACAGGTAAAATCTTCATCCCTTCAGGAGAAATTCTCATCTCCCAATGAGTCGTTCGGGGAAATCCTCATCCCCTAGAGCAATTAAATCTTAAACGTCAATAAGCATCTCTGACCTGAACTACCTCTCGTGGTCCTTATATGACATTCCTCTAACCCGGAATATCATTTCATTCATGACCAATTCTCAGGTCAACTCTAAACAACCCAATCGCTCAGGCTGTTTCGCTAGAGTCTCACAAAAATAGACAAGCTCTAAATCCTCATAGAACTTTTATTTCTCAGATTCTCTAATATAGACAAGTTTAAATCCTCATAAAACCTCTATTTCCCGACCCTCAAAACACATAACTCATGACCACCCAAGTCATATCATAAGAAATACACATCTTATAAATCTCAACCATAAGAAATACTCATCTTATTAATCTCAAAATATAATAATTATTACATCCACAATCAAAATTACATAAACCAAAATCACATAGCAAAAATACTAACTCTGAGACTAAAAACCTGAAAGACAAACTCAAGCCTCGACTTGCTTCTCGAACCACTTCGAAAACTTTGCCTTCATCCAAGCCTCTGGTTCCCAATTATCCTCCTCAATACTGTCATAGTCCCACAAGACTCTCAACAATGGTATCTTCTTCAAGCGTAGAACCTTGACCCTTATCTCGAGAATCCTCATAGGTCTCGCCTATAAAGTCATGTTGGGCTCAAGATCATCATGAATCCTCACCACAACCTCTTCAGACTTATGTAGACACTTCCTCAGCATCGACACATGGAAGACCTTATGAAATGCCTTCATAATTTGAGGTAACTCCAACCGATAAGCAACTGGTCCCACTCATTCTACAACCTTGAATGAACCTGTTAGGACCCCTCAATATTGCCATCTTGACTCTCTGGAATGGATCTGTTAGGACCTCTCAACATTGCCATCTTGAGATACACTCTATTTCCAACATCAAACTCTAACTCCTTCCTCCTCTAATCAGAATAACTCTTCGGCCGATCTTTAGCCTATTTCATGTTCAGCTTCAAAACATGGATCTTTTCCGTCATTTCCTGAACAAAATCTGCACCATACATGCTCCTCTCCCCCACTTGAGTCCATCATAATGGTGTACGACATGGTCTCCCATACAACTCCTCATATAGAGCCATACCAATACTCGCCTGGTAGTTATTATTATACGCAAACTCTACCAAGTTCAAGTGATCCGCCCAGTGATTACTATAATCAAGCACACACATCTTCAGTAAATCCTCGAGTGTCTGAATCTTCCTCTCAGATTGTCCATTCTTCTGAGGATGATAAGCGTGACTCATATGCACTTTAGTGCCTGAAAGGCTCTCCAAAACTCATAAGCGAACCTCGGATCCCTGTCTGACATGATATTTGTTGGCACTCCGTGCAGCCTCACTATCTCTCACACATAGGTTTTAGCCAAAGCCGTCGTTCCATCGGTCTTCTTAATGGCTAAAAAAATGTGCTGACTCACAATCACCCAAATAGCATCATAAGTTTGCGAAACTGGCAATCCTACCACAAAATCCACGGTAATCATATCCCACTTTCACCCCGGAATGGGTAAACTCTACAACAATCTTCTCGGAACATGATGTTCTACCTTCACTAATTGGCACACATTACAAGCTGTAACCCAGTTAGCAACATTCTTCTTCATCCCGACCAATGATAATACCATTTCAGATCCCGATACATCTTAGTCGCTCCCGGATCAATAGACAACATGCTTGCATGAGCCTATCTAAGAATCTCCTGCCTCAAACCTTCACCCTTAGGCACACACACACACGCTCGTTCAGCCTGAATCGTCCCGTTAGCAGAGACCTGATACTCAGAACCTACAACCTTAGAAGCATCAATCAAACCCTGATCCTCCTCTTGAGCTATTCGAATCCTGCTCAGCAAGTCTACCTGGTTAGCTGCCTTTAATCCGAAAGACTCCTGTGAGATAATACATAACCTCAAAGTGCTAATCTCACTCACCAAGGCCTCCATATCCCGCTCCTGAGTCGAAGTAACTCTCTTCCGACTCAAAGCATATGCAACCAGATTAGCCTTACCAGGAAGATAACCAATATCCAGATCATAATCTGCTACCAACTCCATCTATCGCCTCTACCTTTGGTTCAGCTCTGGCTAAGTAAAGAAATACTTCAGGCTCTTATGGTCTGTGAACACCTGAACTTTTTCGCCATAAAGATAAGATCTCCAAATCTTTAAAGCGAAAATAACCGCAGCCAACTCAAGATCATGGGTAGAGTAGTTGCTCTCATGTTTCCTCAACTGCCTCAAAGCATAAGCAATTACTTTTCCCTGTTGCATCAACACACACCTCATACCAACTCCCGAAGCATCTATATACACCACGTATGGCTCACTCGGCTCTGGTAATGCCAACACTGGTGTACTAGTCAACATCTTCTTTAGCTTCATGAAACTCTCCTCGCAAGCTGAAGACCACACAAAAGGAACAGCCTTCCCTCTCAGTTTCGTCATCGACTGAGCCATACTCGCAAAACCCTTGACAAACCTCCTCTAATAACCTGCCAAACCGAGAAAACTTCTGATCTCAGTGGCGTTCCTCGGTCTGGGCCACTTTCTAATAGCCTATATCTTCGTCGGATCCACAGAAACTCGATCTGCAGAGACCACGTAACCGAGAAAACCCATCTCTCGGTGCCAAAAACTGCACTTGCTCAACTTAGCATACAGTTTCTACTCTCGCAGCTTCTTTAAAAACACTCTCAAATGAACCTCGTGCTCCTCAGGACTCCTCGAATACACCATTATATCACCAATAAAGATAATCACACACTCATCCAAATACTCCTGAAAGACACCGTTCATCAGACTCATGAACGTCGCTGGTGCATTAGTCAAACCGAATGGCATCACCAGAAACTCAAAACGCCCGTATCTCATCCTGAAAGCAGTCTTCTTGACATCTGCCTCATCGATAGGAATGTGATGGTAACCCGACGCCAAGTCAATCTTGGAAAATCAAGTATCCCCTCACAACTGATCCAACAACTCACCAATCCGTGGTAGAGGATACTTCTTTATAGTGACTCGGTTAAGTCCTCGGTAATCGATGCATAACCAGAAACTCCCATCCCTTTTCTTTACAAACAACACCGGCGCTCCCCACGGTGAACTGTTAGGCCGGATAAATCCCTTACCCAAAAAATTATCCATTTGCTTCTTCAGCTATGCCAACTCTGCTGGAGCCATTCTATAATGCGCCTTAGATATCAAAGTCGTCCCGGGCTCCAACTCAATCGTGAATGGATCAGACCGAGATGGCGGTATTCCTTGCAACGATCAAAAAACATCCTCGAAGTCTTGAACAACCTGAATATCTCCAACCGCAACCTCTCCAAAAGTCTATAGCATCACAATCGTCACCAAATACGCCTTGCAACCCTTTTCAATCAGCTGCTCAGCTTGAATTACCGAGATCACGAGACTCCCGGAAGTCGGCCTCACTCCCTGATAAACCAACCTCCGTGCCTCTTGCTCAAACATAACTTATCCCCGATGATAATCCAGATGAATTCGGTATCGGTCCAGCCAATCCATACTCAGAATGGCATCCTACAGCTCCAATGGACTAATAATCAGATCCGCATATACTCCCTAGCCACCTGAATATCCACGCTTCGAACCCGCCCAAGAGTAGCTAAAAACTTCCCTCCAACAACTTTAATCACTCTCGGGTGCTCACCGGAATCACTCCGGATACCGCACACTCCGGAGTAATGAAGCAATTCATAGTTCTAGAATCAAACAAAACATAGGACTCAAAACCATCCACTTATAAGGTCCCTGCACAAATCCCATGTGCCTAGGAACCTTACATTATATCACAGAACTAGCAAATTCCAAAACAGAAAAAATTCATGAACCACAAGAATTTACCAAGTCAAGTTTTAGGATTTACATGTGATCGGCCTGGCTCTAGACACCCCGTCTCCTTCAGAGTGTGCATACGCGGTGCTGCTACAATCTAAGCCACCGGCTGTACTGCCGCCACTACCATTTGCTGCAGCTTGGGATATTTTGGCTTCATAGGCCCCATCTCCTTGCATTGGTAGCAAACCCGAGTATCCCGAGCTCCATCTCTCCCCGGATAGCTTGACACTCTATGTAACGACCACGAACCAAAATCATGATTTTGGTCGTGCGTCGATCGACGCAGGTGGTGTGCGTCTATCGACGCAAGGTTAAATTGAACCGGTTGGTTCGATTTAAGTCAGCGGTTTGAGGGCCGGTTTAAGGGAAAATCCTAGGGTTTCCCTATAAATAGTGGGTGACCGCATTTTGGGACTTTTAGAGTTTACAGAAAGTTTTCAGAGAGTTTCCAGAGTGGATTTGAGAGAAAAAGAGAATCATTGTTGATTTCTTCTTGTTATTGATCTTAAAAGCTCGTGTGTGGGATTGTGAGGTTCTGGAGTGGATTAAAATATGTTCTTCACGAAGGAAGAAGGGAAATTTGGAGATCTAGGTGTGGTGTTCTTCGTGTTCTTCGTGTTTTCTCATCTTTTTTCTTCCAGATCTAAGGTGAGTGTGTGACCATGGCTTATCTGGGTAAAGAAATTGATAAGATGCGTTTGATTGTTGTTATTGGTTGGATTTCGTGTTGTTTGGTGTGGTTTTGTGAAGGAGATTGATGAGATGCGATCTGGGATCAAACCATGAGAGGATAGGGTGCATCGATCGACACTGGGTGGTTGTGTCGATCGACACATGGCCTATTGTGCGAACTTGGTTGATTGTTGTGCTTGTATGGTTGTTTGCTCATCCTGGTATTGTATGTTTTGCTTCTGCTTCTGTGTATAGCCAAGTAGATGGGATGACTGTCTCACTGAGTATTTGTAATAATACTCACGCATCTCTTTTATCCATGTGATGCAGGTAGAGACAAAGTGTGATCGTGAAATCATGGTTGGAAAGAGCAGATGATCTAGAGTCTCGGTTTCCTGTTGGATTGTTATAATTGCTAGGATGTTAGTAATTGTGGAATTGTTGAATTGGTTTATTATATTTGGAGTTGTTGATTGGTTTATTGGATTTGGTTTGATGAGTTCATTCGTAATTGAATTGGAATTGAAATTGGTTAGTGCTTCAATAAAGTATGAAATTTATTGAATGGTGTTGTTGGGTAATTGTTGTTGAGTTTCGCATTGTTGTGTTTTGACCATTGAGGATTATTATTTGTGATAATAATAATTCGAAGCTGGAAAATTTTTAAATTTTTACGGGTTGTGTTGTTTCACTCTATGATCCATGCTTCTGCACCCGAAGCATCTCCGACCACCCTGAGTCCCCCTCGAAGTGTCCTCCCACTTCCTTTTCTATCCTTATGCAGGCTTACCGCCCTTGCTCGGAACCACCTGCTGCTGCGATCTCCTCGGCTGAAAAGGCAGACTAACCACCACAACCTGCTCCCTCAGATCCTCCTCGATCGCTGCAGCAATCTCAACCAACTCCGCCTTCGTAGCGAACCTACTCACTCTACAGCGAGTCCTCAAATCAGGTCGAAGTCCTCTCAAGAATCTCTTTATTTGGGTCTCCTCGCCCTCCATGCCTCTACCAGTATAAACCAGAAGTCGGTTAAACTCCACATCATACTCCTAGACTGATCCGTCACCCTGAGCCAACTCCAGGAATCTCGACTCCAACCGATTAACCGCCTCTTGTGGGAAGAACTTGGCATTAAACTTAGCCAAAAAGTCCTCCCATGCCATCTCCACCTGAACCCTCCTGGCCACGACACCCCTTCACCAGAGATATGCATCACCCTTTAGGTAATATACTGCCAGATCAATCTTGTATCCCTCTGGACACCTGATAGAGCGAAAATTACGCTCTAATCTCATCTGCCACTCATCGGCCTCCTCATGCTTGGAAGCTCTCGAGAAAAATCCCGTGACAATCCTCTGCATCAGCTCTATTATCTTAAGGTAAGATTACAGCTACTCTGCAACCATAACCCTCGACTGCACATCCACCACTGGTGGCACTACCGAAGTCTGAACCTCAGCATGAGATGGTACCGCTCCCGGTAACCGCTCTAACAACAACTATAGCAGATCCGCCAGATGATCATCTCGAACCTGGGCTACACCTACCGTAGAACCCACTCCTGGGCCTACCGCACCACCGGCCACACTGGGATTAACACCAATCCCACCAGTCCTTTCACTGGCACTCACACCGGCCTCACCCTCGGACCTCTCCTGAAGCGTCTGTGAATCCGCCACCTGCTCATGCGTGGAGCTCTAGGCCTACTCGAAGCAGACTCACTCACATGTCCCTGTCCATCCCTCGGCCTCCACGACCACGTCCTCTAGACCCTGTAGCCATCTCTCTCTGCACTACCAACAGTATAAACTAAGCATATTAGAAATTGCACAAGAATCACATAACACATACCGTGAAATCTCATTGAAGGCTCGAAGAAGATGATCTAGGACTCCAAACCCACACAACAATTGACTAAATCCACATAAACAATTCAATTCACCCGCCCTAAAACCGTAAGGGTTCTGATACCAAATTGAAACAACCCGACCCATTTTTTTTTAACATAATCGAATTAGTATTCCCATAAATACTAATTCTCAACACTTAGCAAATATCAATCGAACAACCAGCAAACCAATCATATCCAGCGGAAATCAACTTAATTCGAACAAACGATTATCCATTAAATTCAAATGAAACAACAAACCAATTCAATCAGTTCCATAATACAGCAACTTAGCAACTCTAAACAATTGCATAAAAGCAACTAAACGAGACTCTAGATCATTTCTTCTTCCCAGCCATGATTCCAAGATCACATCTTTTCTTTACCTACATCACATAGATAAAAGAGATGTGTGAGTATTATCACAAATACTCAGTGAGATGGTCATTCCATCTACCGGCTATACACACATGCATAAAGGAATAGCATAATACCAAACGATCAAACAACAATGCACAACACAAATAATCAACACAAGAATCGAATTCCAGCCCATGCATTGATCGACACATAACACTTGTATCGATCAACGCATGTCGCAGTGTCGAGGAACACGAGCATATCCTCTCATGCACTCGACGTATCGATCTACTGCACCAAAAACGTCAACACAGATATCCAATAAAACGATAATAACTCAAATCACACAATCAGTCCTCATCAAATCAATCCAAACCTTAATCAAACGCATCATGACATTCCAATTACCCAGATACGCCATGGTCACACACTCACCTTCATTTCAGAATGAAAAGGATGAAAAACAACGAAGAACACGAAGAACACACGAAATCAGATCCAAGAAATCTGGACTTCCTTCTTCCTTCGCGAAGAACATAGATCAAACCCCAATTCCAGAGCCTCACAATCACAATCACAATCACAAGATTTTAGGATCAAGAACACGAAAAAATCAACAACGATTTTTTTCTTCTCTTAATTCTCTCTGAAAACTCTCTAGAAACTCTCTGGAACTCCGAAATCGTGACACAGCACGTCCCCTCGGCTTATATACTGAAGCTCTAGGATTTTCTTTAAATCAAACCGCAAACCCGACGTTACACCCACATGGTGTCGATTGATGCACACACCAAAATTCCCAATTTTAGTTCGCAGGCGTTACATTGGTTCCTTTGTTTTTATTTTTTATTTTTGGTGTTAACTGTTTTAGTTGATTTTTCTTTATGTCTTAGGTGTTGGTCGATAGTTTTGTGTTTTCTTCTTTGGACTTGGTTTTTTCGTTTCTTTGGATGAAAATGGTTTACATAAGTGGAATAGGTGGATATTATGAGTGAATAAATGATTTTTTTTTTGTTTCACTAATTTCTCTTCTATTTTGCATTTGAATGTTTCTTCCAATTTTTTGTCATGTTTTCAAAAGTTGAATCACTTTTTATAACATTTTAACCCAAATGATAAACATTTAGAAGAATGTTCAATTTTCTCAATTTGTATTCCATTCAAATGACAAAAATTTAACGGAATACATAATTCCATCCATTTTTATTCTTCTAAATGAACAACCATTGTTTTTCCTTTTCTCTTTAGGAAGAAATGATCAAATCATATATGATGTGTGTCTAGTTTTACCTCGAACTAGATAAAGACCAGCCGTAAATGCACGACGATCAAAGTAGTACTTGATGGTCGAATCCACTGAGGACTGAGAGGGCACTCTAAGTTTACAGGATTCAAGTTAAGCTAAAGCAAATATGGATTGGTTTTTAAAGGTTTTTTGTCACTAAAATCGGAATGCAAACGGTGAAATCAAATAAAACAAGAGTTGGGCTTCAGAAAATTATTTAGGGTTCACGAATTAAACTATTCAAGAACGAAAAGCATAGCTCTGTTTAAGTAAGCAATCCAGTCCGACATCAATCATAACATTCTCATATCAATGATCAAACATGACTAACAACCTAATTCATTCAAGTTATGAAGGTGAAAAGGTAAGCATGCATGCCGCAAAAGTTGATACAAAGCTAATCCAATACTAGTTCATATATATCTAATCAAGTTGTCAAAAAGACTAAACCAATGTATAACAAATCACTAATGTTGTCAATCAAAACAATCATGTAATAAGCATAGATAAGTTCCAAATCCTAATCAACTTCCTAATTGTCCAGCAATGAAATTTCCTTTGAAAACCCCTTTAACCCAACAAGAAATCTACTCAGACATGATAGCAAAAACCAAGGCAATAGCAAGAGAATTCATTATCATAATCAGAAATAGAAAGGGTTCAGAATAGCTTCTCTAGTGGTTAACAACAAGTGAGATCTTCTCCCTTATCGAACAAATATATATAAGCAATCTAACAAATGAATAACTAAGAGACTTTTGTCTGAAGCTTAAGCAGCGGCATGGTCGCTTCTCTTGAGGCTAATGGGTCTCCTTTTATAGGTATAGAAGTCGGGTAGGGCTTCTCCCAAAAGATTTAGGAGATATTCTCCAAATAAGGAAGATTTTCTCTTTTTTTGGGATGGGTGATCGGTCGATCACCTTGATAAATCTTCTCGGCATCAAAACAGTGAGTTGGTGATCGATCACCAATGAGTCTTCTGTGCTGGCTTCTTCTTCGAGATTGCACAATCGGTCTTCGGTAAATTGAGCATATCTTGAGATCTAACCGTTGGATTTCTACGATCGAGTATTCTTTGTGAAGCTAAGATCCTCGTCTATCTCGTAGTAAATATGCGCTTGATCCAACGGTGAGACATCTTCATCTGGAGTGAAAGATCTGACGGTCAAAATCTGTTCTTCCTTGAAAAGACTTGCTTTCACTCCTTTTAGGCCCAAAATGTTCTAATTTCCTATATTGACTTCAAAACCCATGAAAAGTAGCATATAAAGCCCAAAATTTATTCATTTCTTTATCAAAAATCTATTGAAAATATAAGAAAAACGGATAAAATATTATAAATAACACTATATAAAACAGGGTTGAATATATTGTTATTTTCACTTATTGAATACAAACTCCTATAAGAGAAATCTGTTCGTTGTTCCATAACTCTAGGCATTCTTTTAGAATTCAACGGTTTTATGAAAGCTTAGCAAACATGTATTCTAAGAATTATTTTCTTAATCAGCTTCTGCTCTCTATCAACGTTCAATAAAATGGGTATTGAACTTACGGATCTTAAGGTTTGAATTTCGAAAAAAATAGCCAAACTTTTGTGAACTTACGGTCAACCATCAAGATTATGTTCTTCTCTAATCCAACAGTCGCAAAACATTTTTGAAAAACAACAATTATGATAATTATTTAAGAAACCTTACACATATTGCTTGTATTTTAAAAGGACATAATCCATTAGCCCCCTTTGGTCAAAACAATATTAAAAGGCTTCTATAATCAAACCTTTTTGTTGACAAAAAGACAATGAACATATTTTAGCTTTTATTGTCTTTTTGTTATTTATTGTAACTGAATGTATTTGACTAGATAAAAATTATAAACACATGATTAGATGTCATGAAATTTTTTTTATCACTGTCATAAATTTATTTTAAAAAAATGGCTTTTGCATGTTAATTATTTAAAAAATTAGCAACCATTGAGTCTTGACTTGTTTGAAATCCGCATATAGAAATTTTTAAGGTAAAAAATGCATATTTTTTATTAAAAAAATAAACCAATTAGCATTAAATAGGCTAGATGTAACAGTCAAAGCCAAAAAAACGTTTTAGTATACTATTTATAACACCTACAAACATATAAATAGACACGTCTAGGATTACATATTATACATCTTAATCTTCTAACTACTACTGATAGAGATACTTAAAAGAGAAAATGAAATTGATAAAGATGATGATGATAATGGTGGTTATGATGATGGGAGTTGCGTTGGGAGATATTGTAGAAGGAACATGCAAACAAACATCTGACTACACTTTTTGTGTCTCTCTCCTCCGCTCTGATCCACGTAGTTCCTATGCTGACACCACTGTTCTTGCTTTCATCCTTGTCGACAAAATGAAAGTTTCTCTTTTACCATATTCTTACAAAATGGATTGGTTTGTAACAAATCAAAACTAAAGGCATTTTTTTTTCTTTACAACAATATTTTTAGGGTCAAAATGTATGTATTTCATCATTTTTTATGTAGGCGCATGGGATAAACACCCTTGCACAAATCAAAAAGCATACAAAATGAAACTGTTATTGAAACGGGCTTTGGATAATTGAAATTTTGGATACAAAATAATCGTAGAAACCAATGTCCAAGAAGCCCATGAAGCCCTCCCAGAAAACCCTAAATTCGTCGAGGATGGGGTCGCCTACAGTAAAATAGAAGCCTCTAGCTATGGCGATCTTCAGAATGTTGCTCTGATTTCTAATTTAAAACCAAAATATTATTATAAAATTTTTAATTCCAATTGATAAAGTCCTTCAAATATCTAATAATAATACGTGAGTATTTTACTATGAATAAAATATATGAAATACTATATACATATTTATGTTTCGCTTCCGCAGTTTTATCTAACTATATAAATAATTTCATTATGTATATAATTTTTGATTTCTAATAAAAAATAATACCAAATTATCTTTTTACAAATTAGAATAAATGAAAAATTAATTATAAATTAATCTATTTAAAATAAGATTATATTAAATATTAATATATAGTGTTTTCGTAGCAGATACCGACACCTAAGTGGAGAATGTCCGGTGGAAGATCCGAAGTATCATTTGGTGTCCACTGGATACCAATTCCGATAACGAGAGGGTGTAATGAGCGGCGGTTGAAGAAACGGATAGTGTTGATCCATCGACGGATTACTGAGGCACTTCGAGTGACCGATATCATCACGATTCGAGAAATGATTCAAGAACCGAGCTTTAAGCTCAACCTAAACTTGAGAACACTTTATTGATAACCCGAAACGATGTTAGCCACTTTCTAAAGCCCCTAAATCTACTACCCCGCAGCTCAACAAGGAGACTACTCACTCATGGCTACGGAACAAGCCATGACTAAGCTCGACTGGTGTGTGTAGGTGAAATGCAAAAATGAAAGCGATTCTCAAACAAAGACGGAAACTTTAAGCTAAAGACTGAAAATTTATAAAGAAAAAAACTTAGAACATCAAAGTATTAATGTTCTAAGGGTCAATTACAACTACAACGTAAAAGAAAAGTTTGAAAGCGATAAAGGAAAAAAACAAGACTTAGGTTTTTTTCAGGGGCTAAGAACATATTTATAACCCCTTATAACAGTATCCGGGTCGACCCGAAAAGGAAACAGATCACCCAGCAATAGTCAATGGTCGACCCAGAAAAATCAACAAAAAATGCAATAAAGATCGATCACTCCATATCGGGGAAGTGACTGATATCTGGTGCAAATCCAGTGATTCATCCAGCAGTCGTGTCGCGACACTGCATCCTCGTTAGACACATGTTATCGGTCTTCTTCATCGGTTTATGTCGATATCAGGGGATATCGATTTCTTCAGCCGATATGGCGCGTCTGATCCAAAGGTCGGAGAGTCTTGATGCTCCATCGTAACAAGGAGATGGATATCTGTGCACTAGTTTGGGGCACGACCTCCTGATTGGCTGTAGCTGTAGATTCATTGGTGTAGCTGTAGATTAATTGTTGTAGAATTTCTATGTACATAATTGCAGTCTTCCTCTGTTACTGATTGGTTCGGCTGTAGCTGTAGATTAATTGCTGTAGAATTTTTGCTGTAAATGTTTTGGCTGTATCTGTACATTTTTTAGACTGCAGACTTTTTTGTTGTACATATAAAGCTGTAGCTGTAACTATAATAAAATAAAAAGACGATTGGTAACTATAAGATATGTGTTGTAGTTTTAATTAAATTAATTTATGTAAATAAAATTGTTATAATTTAGAAATTTTATGCTGCTTTCAACATAATAAATAATAAACTTATGAATCATTCATAATAAGTAACATCATTAAAAAAATCTAACAATCTTAAAATTAAAACAAAGTTTAAAATTTGATGAGTTCTTTCAATTAGGTATTTCTCTTGCTTATCTTTTGATTTTTCATTTTCTTAATGTCGATAATTCTATTTACATGTTAAGTTGATCTAATATGTATGTGTTTTTTATAATCACAACTTTTAAAGCTAATAGAGTTTCATGTTTTTGACTAATTACAGTAAGAAAAAAAATGTTATTTTTTTATTATAACTTTGAAAAAGAAAATTCTATCGTGATATGATAGCTAAGAATAATAAAAAATCTGTAGTTTTTTTTAAAAATATCATAAAATTTGTTGATCGATGTCCTTATCGACGGGATATCCGGAGAATTCGAGCGGGTGGTTTGTGATTGTAGAATCCTTTGTCTTCATCTTCAACTTCTTCCTTTGCTTCAACGATCTTTCTCCAAGCTCGCTGATCCCCAGACCAACACCGTTTCCTTTCAATCATACAAGGTATAATTGTATTTCTATTAGGGTTTTGATTGCTGTTTCTGGGTTAAGAAAATCTGGGTTTGCAGTTTCAGTAATCAAAGATTTTGATTTCAGATTTGGAGGCAAAGATTTTGATTTCAGATTTGTTGGGTTCTTTGATCCTTTTGGAATTAAATTGATCTGTGATTTGCATATTAAATCTAGTATGAGAAGTATGGATTGAATCCAATAACTGATCATATTGCTTTGTCACCAACGGAAAGTTGGATCCTTGATCACCATATATTATTTGAAGTAATGTGGTGCAGTTTTCGTTTGCTCATGTTAAGGTCTTAGCTTATTTCATGTCTTATGTAGGTAACAGAATCATAGGTTTTGTGTTTCTCTTTTCGTTTCGTTTGCTATGCTTTTGGTTCTGAAGTGAAATGGACCGAGACTACTGAGAACATTTTCCTTACCATAGTATTAGCAGATTCTAAGGTAAAATCTCTTCTCTACTTCTGCAACTTCTCATCAGAATCGGACTTCCATTCCACATTACTTTGATTAGCTCAGTATATTTTGGTATGAGATGTGTAGTTGGCTGTGAGCTTTGCGACCAAATGTTTTGATTCTTGACCCGAATTAGAAAAGATTATTAGTTATTTATCTGTTGTTCAATGAGGTACATTTTGTAATAATTTCATGACCATATCAATCTTTAATCAACAATGTGGCAGGTAACAAGAAACTGTAAAAAGCTTGATTTCATTCTCAATAATTGAGATTTATATGGTATTGTAGGAAGCGGTTGCAGTGGTGAAAGAGATCTAATCCCTTGTGACACTCTAAGCTATAAGAAAAGCTCTCACTTCCAAAAACAATTCCCATTTCACAAAATCAGATAGAAGCCGCCACATTTCACCAGCCTCATAAAGGAATGACGGCCACGCTTGTGGTCTGTTTATAACTCCCACCAACTCCTTAACCAAAAATAATCTTTTTGACCCTGTTTTTTTTCTTTTTCTAAAATCACTATAAATCAATATTGATTAATCAAACTATTTTTAAATTTTCAATCATTCATTAATCAAAGTCACAATTGAAGTTGGTCAAAATTCAATACTGCATTTAAAAAACAAGAGACAATTGCAAAAATACTACTTTTCAAAAATGTCACAATAGATTGTTTATTTACAAAAATATCATTAATTATGAATTTTTAAAGCCTAAATTTTAAAATTCTAAACTCTAAAAAATATTTTGACCCCTAACAAACCTTAAAACTAAACTATAATATAACATTGTTAATCCAAACATAAATAATATAATAAATAAATAATATTTTAAAAGTGGCATTTTTTATAAAAAAATTTAAAATGTGGCATTTTTAAAAATTGGCAGTTCAAAAATAATATTTCTCAAAATTTCTCAGCAATCATCACCATCGAAATTGTACTCCTTTATAAAATACGGAAATAAAAGATTTTCAAGTTATATAAGATGTCATTAAAAGCAGGTAATGTGACCGTTGTGTTTTTTTTTTGTTTGGAAACTGCTTATAGAGCAGACATATGAAGTTAAGATTTAAACCCAAAGAGATCAAGCGATTGTGAATGAAGGACTGATCATGCATTATAAAACCATATGATAAATTTGTGCTTCGCTTGAAAATAACTAACTTGAAGTAGTTGAAAGTAAAACATATATAAGAAAAAAACTTGAAAGTAGTTAGTCCTTCAATTAATGAAGTTCGGTTGTAGTGTTGTACAATTTTTGGCATGGAATAAAATGAACATAATAAATCATACGTTATTAAGCCAACTTCATTAGTTTACATATGATCTTTACACTTTTCTTTTGTCTTTAATTGGTAGGTCAAACCCATCTAAGTGGGGAAAGTAAGAAGTAACAACTCCTCTTCTTGGACCCTAACAAATCAACTAAACTCAACATTAAACAATTAATAAAGCTCATCGTTAATTAGCTACTAATTATTCCTAAACAATCAATGCTTAATACAAAGCACTATATAAACACTTATCCATCTCCATTAGTTTCACACCACAACAAGTACAGAACATTTCAATACAAAAAACAAACACACACACTTTTCTTTCTTTACAACCCCAAGTACAAGAGACAATGGCGAAAGAGTCCACCACCATTGACGTCGGCGAGTCGAGCAACGTGACCAAAAGTCATGTCGTAGTGGACGAGAAGAAGAAGAAGAGCTTTGTGGTAGCCAACGCAGGAGGCAAGAGAGGTTTGGCCATATTCGATTTCCTCCTCCGTTTGGCAGCCATAGGTGCCACCCTCGCAGCTTCCATTGTCATGTTTTCGGCGGAAGAGACTCTTCCCTTCTTTACTCAGTTCCTCCAGTTCCAAGCCAGTTACGATGACCTTCCCACATTTCAGTACGTCCATTCTCATTTTCTTTTATATATATCTAAATGCGGTAAACATACGTATTCTCTTATAGTTCTCTTGAAATCAAATCTTTAAATTCGAGTTATATATTAGCAAGTCAAGCCATGTTTGAATATTATATATTGAAATGGTACGGTTTTGCAAATCGTTTTTGAAGGTTCTTTGTGATAGCCGTAGCCATAGTGGCCAGCTATCTCGTCCTTTCACTTCCTTTCTCCATCGTAACAATTGTCCGTCCACTCGCCGTTGCGCCCCGCCTGGTCCTCCTCATCTTCGATACGGTAACTTTCCTCATAACCCTATACATTCTCCAAAATTTCTTTTGTTCTTTTTATCTAACTTTCACATAATTCATTCTCTTTTATGTTATGGTGGTATCTGTAAAGTTGGTCGTGACGCTTAACACAGCAGCAGCAGCTTCCTCAGCAGCAATAGTCTACCTTGCACACAACGGTAACCAAAGCACCAACTGGCTCCCTATCTGTCAGCAGTTTGGAGACTTCTGCCAGATCGTAAGCAGCGCGGTTGTAGCCGCTTCTATCGCCATTGTCTTCTTCCTTGTTCTCATCATCATCTCAGCAGTCGCTCTCAAAAGGCACTGATTTCATCTTTTTATACGCGACAAGATCGTAAATGGACCTAGGTTCTTCTTGTACTTGTTTGTGTTTGTGTTTTGTGTTGCGTAAAAAGTATATGGTATTATGGTGTGGAAAAAAATGTAATTGAAATCATTTTAAGTTTTTAAAGAAATTTGGCTTGGTTTGAAAAAGCTAATGATTCATAAAGACGTTTCTTTCATTGCAAGTCAAGTCACTGTGACCAAAGGTAAAACCCAACAAGTGATCCAAACCCTAAAATCCCAAGAGCTACGGTTAAAAAGTCAAATACCAATTCTACCCTCATCTTCTTCTCTTTCCTTTCTCTCTTCTTCTCCATAAACTCTTCGTGTCTCCTCTTTGATTCCTTCTCTCTCTTTTTTCCATTTCCTCTTTTACCCTCCATGACTTTCCTCAAAGTGACCAAACTGTCCTTCCCGTTCAAATGCGTTCCCTCCATCTTCTCTACCTTAAGACTCACTTCCTTCACGTGCATCTCCTCCTCTCCGCACGTGACCACCGTGATCACACACTCCACCGTCTCTTCCGGCGACGTTGACCCCACCACCGTCGCGAACTTCGCCTCGACTTCTCCGCTTAGCCAGTTCCTTTGCACCGACACCGGCCGGTGACTCGACAGATTCGCCGCCCGTTTTCCGGTCGGATCGATCACGATCCAGCTCAAAGTCAAATCCTTTTCGAGATCACGACACGTGTCTTCCGTCCGCCGTCCTCGATTGATCGGAGTCGCCACCGTGTCCTTCTGATCCACAAGATCGATTCTCAGAGGCGAGCTCTGGAACCACGACGTTGTAGTCTCTGTCTTCACGATTCTACTTAAAACTAGTTTCCCTCTGTAATGCAGATCAACGGCGGAGATCAACTCGGGGAACGGACGGTCGAGATCAGACACTGAACCGGCGGTGTCGTCGAGCACGGAATAAGCGTCGGAGAAAAAAGAACGTGAACCATCGGAGATGATTGTGCGGCTCACGGAAGGCCACGTGGAGGAACAGATTTCGGACCAGAGGGTCTCGTTGGAAGCGAGGTCATGAAGGTGTGAGGAGGCGCAAGAGACGGAGGCTAAGGTTGGGCCGTCGAGACGTGTCAAGATGTGAGACTCTATGATGTCGTCATGGACGGTGGAGATTAAATCCATTACGGTCGAGGAGGAGCTAGCCATTTGCCGCTGGTTGCACACTTGCTCAAGGTCGTGTCTCGTGAGTAATTATTACTAATTGCGAGTTATATTTGATTACTTTAGTTAATGATATGATTAATCAATCAAGGGGATTTATATAGAAGCGCAAAGTCTTTGTTCGACAAAGGCCTATATTTTATTTATTTATTACAATAATACCATGTCGAAATAAGGGCAACTTGATTTCTTCTTTAACGTCCTTTATCAAGATACTATGAACCGCATTGGTACATGGATAAACAAATTAAAAATTATTATATTAATATTTAAGATTCCTTAGTAACCTACTAAATTATAAATATATATTGAAATATTGTTTAAATATGAGTTTAAAATTAGTATAGATCAATTTATATCTCAATTCTTATATCACAATTCATATCATAATGCATAACATGCAGATCATATAAATAAATATGTGAACAAAATATTCTTATCCATTATAAATATATATTAATTATGTGATAAAATCACCAAAAAAAATTCAAATATTATAGAGTTAATTAAAAAAATCATGTAAATAATCTAATAAAACCTATATAATATTTTATAAATAGTTTTATCAAGCATCACATATCCATGATTGACAAATGTATACCATTGATGGTTTATTTCTCATAGAGATTTATACTCGTCAAATCTTAAACTTTCTTGAATATTAATATCAAATATATTATTATTACTTTTTACTATATAAATTTTCATTTTAAAGATTTTTTTTTTAACATTGAAAAATACCAATATCGTCATCATAAGTAGAAGATTTTCACTTTCTTTGTGATATTGCCAAAATAATTATACCTATAAATTATTTGTTTCTTTGGTATGTTTGTGCATATTTTTTTTCAACCAATCATTTCATTAAAATATATTTCATATATTGGTTACCCGATTTGGAGTTGTGTTGCATACATAAGAAAATTCTATCATCCTCGACCAGGATGATCGGGCCATACAGTCGGCCTTAATATTATATAATATATTTTTAATTTTAAATTGTGCATATCTGAAACTTTAAAATTGAGATTTCCATAGTCTTTTTAATTTTTTTGTTTTTCAATTTATATTATTTTTCTTAATAAATTTTTTTACTTTCTCTCCACTCTTTATCTTTGCGATTTATACTCTTTTTATTTTTTTTCTTGACTTATTTTTCTAATTAATTTGAACTATTAATTTTTTTTTGATCTACTTAGTTTGGACTATTAGAAATTTTCCTTTTTCTAATTTATTTGAACTATAAGAAAAATTTACTTTTTCTTATTTGGTTAGTTATTTGACAATTATTTTGTATGTTTTTTTTTATTAATTAATTTTAAGTGTTAACACATGTGGCTACTTAATATTAGCCACATGTCGTGATATGGTGAGTTATAATTTTGCTTACGTGTCATGCTTTCATCACCCACATTCTCTTTTATATAATAAGATAATAGCAAACCCAAAGAAATGAATATTTTTATTGTGTCATCTCAAAAAACCGTCTTGTATTTATAGGTTTATTCTAAGGTCTAGTTTTTTCGAAAAAACTGCATTATGGTTGTTTTCAAAAGTTACGTCTTTTCGACAAAAACCGCGTTATGGTTATTTGCAAGAGTTGCAACTTTTTGATAAAACCGCTTTGTTATTAGTTGTATCTTTTCATTATAACCATTTTGTCAAGACTTGTGTCCTTTCATTATAACTGTTTTGTCAAGAGTTGCGCCTTTCGGAATAACCGCTTTATGGTTATTTTTAAAGATTATGTCTTTGGAAAAACCGGTTGGCCTATATATTTTTTTTAACTTTCTTTTAAATGAAAATTTTGTTAATCATGGTTATTGGTTCTATAATTCACTTAAATCATAAGAAAAATAACTGTTTTATGGTTATTTTTAAAATTTGCGTCTTTTGGAAAAAAATGCTTGGCCTATATACATGTTTTAACTTTTCTCCATTGGACATTTTGTTAATCATGGAAATTGGTTCTACAATTCACTTAAAGCATAAGAAAAATAAAGAACGACAATCTATTATTTTCAATTTATTCAAAAGGTATTGGTCTTTCCACTATTGATGAAGTTCCAGATATGTTTTTGATTTGTGTAACGAATTCTGGATTTCTTTAGACAAGTAGATTTCATTGCAAATTTTAAGTATAAAATATTAATAAAATTTCCAACTATATCTTTCTCGGAAATGGAAAGTAAATGTAGTGAATTTTTTTATTTAACAATTCTCTACGAAAAGTTGATTCTTTATACCGTAAAGCAGTTTTTATGGGTTGCATACATCAAAATATTTAAGATGCGTTAACATTGCAAAAAATACCAAAATGAAAAAACACCCGCAATCGATTTGGGTATCAACTATATTTTCTATGCATCAAACGATTTAAATTTTTCAAATTACAAATGAATCGATTTAAATGAAAAAAATCTAAAAATTATTCTACTAGTTAGATGAAGAGTTATGGTTCAAGTCCATGAGATAAGTGTCGAAGGAAAAACGTTTTTTTACTAACATGATTCATTTGTCTAAATATAAAATTATATCGTCTTGTAAGTGTTTGATGTCTTGTAGTAGTATTTATTATTTACGACATGAAATTGGCTGTTCTCTTAAAAATAAAATTTAAATATCAATCAATGTTATGTCTTAAGTGTTTTATGGTTATTAAATATGTTTTATGGTTAACACTGTTGTATTGTTATTAATGCATCATATGGTTGCGTTTTTTTTAAAACACCATTTTATAGTTATTAACTTATTAATGCATCATAAGGTTGCATATTTTTGAAAATTTATTGATATCAAGTGGTTATATCGAAAAAATATGACCCTTAGAAATAACCATATAGTGGTTATATCAGAAAAACGCATCCCTTGAAAAGGAGTTATATCGAAAAGACGCAACTTTTGTAATTAGCCATTAGCGGTTATTTTTTTAAATGACACAACCCTTAGAAATAATCGTTTTACAGTTATATCAAAAATAACGTAACCCTTGAAAAAGTGGTTATATCAAAAAGACGTAATCTTTAGAAAATAACCATAAAATGGTTATTTTGAAAAAGACACAAAACAACATTATTCAGTTTTAAATAAAACATTAAATAACATTGGTTTATATTTTAAATTTTATTTAAAAAATTTGTAGAGTTAGATTACATATGTGAGTTTTACCGTCAAATGTATATTTTTTCTCACTGGAAAACAAGGCTTCACAATGGGAGCCCAACATTCTTTCTGAATTTGTCAACACTTGGGAGCTTTGCAAGAAGGAGTTTCTGAGAAAATTCTTCCCCAAACAGAAGACTGCTAAGTTCAGGAGTGACATCAACTCCTTCAGGCAAGGAAGCCAAGAATCTCTGAGCGATGCTTGGGAAAGGCTGAAAAGATACACAATAAGCTGCCCTCAACATGGTATTCCAATGGATAATCTCTTGGTATTCTTCTACCGTGGACTTAACAAGAGCACGAGCACCCTTCTTGACACAACCAGCTATGGAAACTTCAGTGGGTTTAATCAAAATCAAGCACTTGATAGAAAACCTTGCTCAATCTGACGCCTGCTATGGAGGAGTCTATGACAAGAACTTCTGAAACAACCCGACCCAAAAATTTAAAATTTTTCCTTTCAGATTACTATCATCACAGATAATAATCCTCAATGGGCCAACAACAGCAATGCGGAACAATTAAAAACATAAACCATAACACACCAATCAATAAATTCCATACTTTAAAAATTCACTAACCGTTCAATTCAACAAATCAATACCCAATTAAATCAATTCAACCAACATCAATAACAAATCCAGAATCTACTAACAACTTAGCAATTCTAACTCAAGGACCACGAAACCGAGACACTAGATCATCTCCTCTTCCTGACCATGATTCTACGATCACATTTTCTCTTTATCTGCAACACATAGCAAAAAGAGTTGCGTGAGTTTTATCACAAATACTCAGCGACGCGGTCATCCCGTCTACAGGTTATACACATAGGCATAAGCAAGAGATACAATACCAGGATGAGCATATAACAAGCATACACAAAGAAAACAACACGAACTCGTACAGAAGCTACTGTGTCGATCGACACAACCACTAGGTGTTGATCGATACACAGCCCCGTGTCGATCGACACACCACCATGGTGTCGATCGACATTCCCCCGTGTCGATCGACATTCTCCTGTATCGATCGACACACCTTATGGTGTCGATCGACACGACATCGCAGAACCCAGAAAACGAGCCTATTCTCTCATGGCTCGAATCCCATCGCGATTCATCGATCTCCTACACGTAATTCATCCACAAATACACGAAATCCAACCCAACAAACACAAGCAATCGTATTTCATCTAATCCTTTACCCAGATAAACCTACGGCCATGCATTCACCTTGAAAACGGATTGAAAAGAAGAAGAACGACGAAGAACACGAAGAACGACCACGAACAGCCTCTGATTTTGTCCCCACAGACCCAAAATCACCACAGCAAGGATCCCTTCCCATTCCAACAACTTCTCAAGATCAATCCTCCTCAAGAACACTCAAATTCTCTCTCAATTCTCTCAGATTCTGATTTCTCTCTGATTTTCTTCTGATTTTCGGCCAAACCAGACAAAACGCGACTGTTCACGTTTATATACTAGAACCCTAGGGTTCCCTAAACCTGTCCGCCGAACCGGACAATTAGAACCAAACTGGTCAGTCCAATTTCCACTAGTGTCGATCGACACACCACCTTGGTGTCGATCGACACACCCCCCAAAAATCTGACTTCTCACAAGTCAAAACACACGTGTCGATCGACGGCGAGTAGCGTACGATTAATCTGGATCCGGATGCACCGGCCCCTAATCCGGATCAGGGCTGCCCGATTGATCGCCCAACAATCAAACAAGAACATGCACGACCAACCGTTGACCCCGAATTAGACCAAATGATCGCGCAACAATCAAACAAGAATATGCACGACCAACTGCGCTACATATGTTTCCAGGGTCGTCCAGACCAAAGTTCTAAACGTAAGTCAAAACCCTAGACTCGACATCCACATCCACACCCCTGACCCTCGGTCAGCACCACTCGAGATCACACCTGATCCCCGAGCTCCATTACTCTCATACTAGCCACATTGCACCGTCTCACCACGGTTGCAATCCTGACCCAACCCGGTCAGCACCACCTGAGATCCACTCTTGATCCCTGAAATTCATCCAGTCTCATACTTATAATCACACTACAGACTCTATTGCTCATACCATATCTATATACACCACCCCGCTCTCAGGATCGTCGCCCTTTGAGCTTTCGATGTATATCATACCCCCTCTGCCTTTAGGACTGCAGTCCATCCAGCTCCAGGTATGCTCCAGCCCTCCCCACTCTCGGGACACATAGTCCGTCAAGATATGGCTGCAGAGAAATCACACATCCTCTGGAGAGGCTTCGACCCCTCAAAGTATATACAAGGGAACCACTTTCCCCCAGAGAAAACCTCACTATCCCCTCAAGTACATCTAGGAGAACCACTATCCCCTGGGCAATCACGCTCTACATGCATCATAAGCACCTGTCGACCAAAATCACCTCTCGTGGTCATCCGGAACAACCAATCACCAGGGTGTTCCCACAAAGTCCCTGGAAAAGACAGTCCTAACTCACATAAGACTTCTGCTCCAGACTCACCCTAGGAAATAGACAGGTCCTAACTCACATAAAACCTCTATTCCCTAGCGTCATGGCCAATCACTAGGCCATCCAGAACAACCCAATTCTCCTGGGTGTTCCCCAGAGTCCTTGGAAAAGATAGTCCTAACTCACATAAGACTTCTATTCCAGACTCCCCCTAGGAAATAGGCAGGCTCTAACTTATATAAAACCCCTATTTCTCAGCGCCATCCAGAGAATTACAAGTCCTAACTCATATAGAACCTTATCCCCAGATAATCCTCCTAGAACATGGATAGCCCTAACTCACATAAAACCTCCATCTCTAGCCTCTCTAGCCGATAGGCAAGCTCTAACTCACATTGAACTCTATCGCTAGCCTTCACATGACCTACCAGTCAACACAACACATGACTCCACCAGTCAACACCATAAGAACACCCGTCTTATAACACATTTAATAAGGAACAACTCATCTTATTAAATCTCAAAATGTATAATTGTTACAACAACATCAAACGAAAATACAAACATCTCATAGCCACAAGCTAAAACAACTCTGAAAACCAGAAAAGACACTCAAGCCACAGTTTACTTCTCAAACCACTTCGAGAACTTCGTCCTCATCAATGCTTCTAGTTCCCAAGTCTCCTCCTCAATACCGTCACAGTCCCACACGACTCTCACCAACGGTATACTCTTCCGACACAGCACCTTGACTCTCCTTTTGAGAATCCTCACAGGTCTCGTCGCCAACATCATGTTGGGCTAAAGATCCTCCGAAATCCTAGCCAATGCCTCCTCAGACTCATGTAGATACTTCCACAGCATCGACACATGGAAGACCTTGTGAAAAGCCTTCATACTCTGAGGTAACTCCAAACGATAAGCTACCGGTCTGACCCGCTCCAGAACCTTGAACGGACCCATAAACCTCGGACTTAGCTTATTCTCTGAAATGGATCTATTAGGACCCCTCAACATAGCTGCCTTGAGATACACCAGATCTCCCAACTCAAACTCAAGCTTCTTTCATCTCTTATCAGCTCTTCTGCCGATCCTGAGCCTCTCTCATGTTCAGTCTCAAGACACGGATCTTCTCCGTTGTCTCCTGAACGAAGTCTGCACCAAACATGCTCCTCTCCCCCACTTGAGTCCAGCATAATAATGTCCTACACGAGCTCCCACACAGAGCCTAATATGAAGTCATCCCAATACTCGCCTGGTAACTGTTGTTGTACGCAAACTCAACCAGGTTTAGATGATCCGGCCAATGACCACCATAATCTAGGACACACATCTCCAACAGGTCCTCCAACGTCTGAATCGTCCTCTCAGACTTCTCATCCGTCTGAGGATGATACGCTGTGCTCTTATGCACCTTAGTGCCCATCTCAGCCTTAAATGCCCTCCAAAACTCTGCAGTAAACCCCAGATCCCTTTTTGACACGATACTCGCTGGCACCCCATGCAGCCTCACTATCTCCTGCACATACTTCCTAGCCAACATCGCTGCTCCATCGGTCTTCGTGATGGCCAGAAAATGTGTTGACTTCGTCAGACGATCCACGATAACCCAAATTACATCATAGGTCCGTGATTCTGGCAACCCCGTCACGAAATCCATGGTAATCATATCCCACTTCCACTTCTGAATAGGCAAACTCTGCAACATACCACTCAGAACCGAATGCTCAGCCTTCACCAACTGACACACGTTGCACGCTGCAACCCAGTTAGCTACATCCCTCTTCATCCCGACCCAATGATAATATCGCTTCAGGTCACGATACATCTTGGTCGATAACATGCTCGAATCAGCCTCCCTCAGGATCTCCTGCCTCAGATCCTCGTCTTTTGGTACACAATCCCGCCCGTTCACCAATATCATCCCATTCGCTGAGACCACATACTCTGACCCGGCCGCCTTAGAAGCATCAATCAATCCCTGATCCTTCTCTTGAGCAACTCGAATCCTGCTCAACAAATCTATCTGGTTAGCTGCCTCTAACCCCAACCGCTCCTGTGAAATTACACACAATCTCAACGTACCAATCTCGCTCACCAGAGCCTCCATATCCCACTCAAGTTCTGAAGCAACCCTCTTCCAACTCAACGCATCCGCAACCAGATTAGCCTTACCCGGATGGTACCCAATCTCCAGGTCATAGTCCGCAACTAACTTCATCTAGCGCCTCTGTCTCTGGTTCAGCTCTTGCTGAGTGAAGAAATATTTCAGACTTTTGTGGTCTGTGAATACCTACACCTTTCCGCCATACAGTTAAGACCTCCAGATCTAAAGGGCAAATATCACTGCAGCCAACTCCAAATCATGAGTAGGGCAACTAATCCAACAACTCATTAATGCGTGGCAGAGGATACATGTTCTTCACAGTGACTCGGTTAAGTCCCCGGTAATTGATACACAACCGGAAACTCCTATCCTTCTTCTTCACGAACAACACCGGCGTTCCCCACGGTGAAACACTAGGCCGGATGAATCCCTTCCCCAAAAGATCATCCAACTGCTTCTTTAGCTCTGTCATCTCTGCTGGAGCCATACGGTAAGCCGCCTTATATATAGGAGTTATCCCGGGTTCCAACTCAATCGTAAATGGATCCGACCGCGACGATAGCAATCCTAACAATGACTGAAACACGTCGTGGAAATCCCGAGCAACCCGAATATCCCCAACTGCAACCTCTCCAACAGTCTCCGGCATCACTATTGTCGCCAGATACGCCTCACAGCCCTTCTCAATCAACTGCTCGGCCTGTATCGCTGAAATCACAAGACTCCCGGAAGTCGGTCTCACACCCTGATACACCAACCTTCTCGAGTCCTGTTCGAACATAACCCGTCCTCAATGACAATCCAGATGGACCCTGTACCGATCCAACCAATCCATACCCAAAATGACATCGTACAACTCCACCGGACTAATAACCAGGTTTGCTGGCATCAACTTTTCCACCACCAGAACATCCACACCACGAGCCCACCCGAAAGTAGCTAACTGATAAAAAGGGGTTTTACCGGTTTTATAAGATGAAAACCTAGGTTCACTAATTCGATGTAGAATAGTAAGGTTCGTTAAGGGACCAGCAATACACTCTAATTCTATGGATTACAAATCTCAGCTAAGCGATTCAAGTTGGGGTTTAAATGTCACGATAATTAAAGCTAAACAAAATGTAAAATCTGTTGTAAACAATAATGGAAAAGCGTTAGGTCAGGGATAATTCTCAGGGATTCGAATATCAGGAACCAAGCAATTGTTCAGGTATGCGATTACGACCAAATCTCGATCTCAACCATAAATATAAGGAAATCCACCTTCGTGGCATCTACAACTTTAACAATCAATCTAACACCCTAACTGTCGTTGAGGTTACAAGGATTATCAAGCATTAAGCGATTAGGGTTGATATGTTCACGAGATGCCCTAACTTCAACTTTCGTTGGCTAAAGATCAAATCGCCCACCTAAGTCAATTCCAGCAATTTACAAACTTTTGATAAGTTAATTCAACCTAAAATCAAAGGCTAGGTGATCAATCTAACATAGGCAATATGATCGACAATAGGTGGAGACTATCGAATGATTATTTAAAAACCTATTTATGCTTAGCTCATGAATCAAAAATCCCATCGAAAACCCTTAACCTAACAAGTGGATTACTCGCTCATGATCAAACAAACAACAGCAGCAAGTGATAAGAGAAACTTCATTGAATCAAAGTAAAGAGATTAGGGTTTAAGAAAACTTCAATAAGAAAACGTGGAAGACAAATCTCCAAGCAAACTCTCAAAATAAGTATTTGAATCTCTCTCTCTCTCACTCGTTGATCTCTCTTGTGTTTGCTGCTGTGTTGTGGCGTGATTCCCTTAAAAAGATCCAGAGAAAAACATATTTAAATGCCCACAGTGGCTGGCCCAAAATTAGGGTTGCAAAATTAGGGTTTTGCAAAAAGCCCATTAATGACTCTGCTGGGAGCAGGTGCTCCCTCTTTTGTACTAGGTGCTCCCTTTCTCCAGAATGTTCAAAAAGGGTCCAACTTCATTCTTTTCTAGCCAAATCCGATTGCAAGCTCCAGTCATTGCTTCCAGCCACTTTTGTACCTAGAATGACTCGATAGAGAGTGAAAAACTCGATAAAAGCCTACAAAACAAGAGTTAGAATGCGCCAAAAACGCATTATATCAATTCCCCCAGACTTAGATCTTTGTTTGTCCTCAAACAAATTCAAGACCAAGTGAAGGAGAAAGGTTTGAAATTGTGGGAACTCTTATATCCTCAGTGAACCGTTTAAATCCTTCAATCTGCAGACCACATAATCCATATTATGAATAACAAAGCATCACCAGAACTCCTCAACACATTTCTCAACCAAGTTTCATTTCCCAAACACAAACTCAACGCATTCAAAGTTGCGGGAGGGTCTCGCTAAAGGCACCATTTAGGGTAGACGACGCTAAGGGTGTTTGGCCATTTAGAGGTGGAGTTAAAAGTGTTTAAAGTGTTTAAGGGTTACCCGATGTTTCGTAGTGGATGCAGGATATTGCACAAAATTGCAAGAGAGAACGGGTACGTTGATATCCACATTCTCTAAACCACTCTTTCTTCTCCAAATCTTCCAACCGACTCATGTTGCAATCGTCCTTTTTGGGTATACTCGTTGTGCAGAGAGACACACTCTAACTTACAAATTTACCACTCTTCATCATCGGTTTACTGTTTTTTTTTTTTTTTTTGACATAAATTTTTGATGATAAATGAAGAGGGTTTTCGATTACCAATGTGTGTGTCTCTCAAACGCGAAAATATCAGAGTTGTTGTACATACCCAAGTGGAGCTCATCAATATCGTTCCTCCTTCGTGGATTTTTTTTTGTTCCACCTCGTTGTAAAACCATCTTCTGCAAATAGGAGCAGGTGCTCCTTGTGGGAATCAGTGCTCTTGTTCTTCAGAAAGAGTGATTTAAAGGCAGTGTCGACCCAATTCTCTTCGGCCTTTTTACGCATCTGCAATAGCCTTAGACATGAGATTGATGGAAGACCCAGAATCGTAGAGAGATTCTTTAAATTCAACTCCTGCAATGGAGCATGGAACAACAAACATCCCAGGGTCTTCTAGCTTTGGCAACTGCTTCATTGGAGATGATGTATTCCTTGCTTCTGCAAAGAGAGCCATCTAATTAAACTCAGCCAACTTCTTTTCACCAATCTCATATTTCAGTCTTTGAGGGTATGGGATCCTAGGGATGTATGGTAGTGATTCGACAGCTTCTTCTGCTTTCTCTGGAGTAGCTGATGCCGAGATCTGAGCTACCTGAGTGTCAAGCTTCCTCACGTGGTTCCAAACAGCTTCAAGTCTACCATTGAGATCAGAGTACATGGCGTCAACCTGCGTTTTGATTTCAGTGGCAGACTTCTGTTGATTAGCCATTAGCTGCTGCATCATACTCTTGAGTTCATCCTGAGAAGTACTTCCAGAGCTCGCATGAGCTTGAAAGTTGGTACATTGTGGTTTCTGTTGAACTCCCCCTTGAAACCGATTCTGACCTTGGTTTGGGTGGCTCATATAGTTCTGGGTGACTCCTTTTCACCCATCTCCTTAGATAATGGTTCCCTATTCTCATCTACAAAGTAAACCGTCCTTTGGTTCCCTTTGAGCAACAAGTTGACCTTAGCAGTAAGGTCATCAATCTTTTGGAAATCCATTCCACTAGATTTCGTGGTCCTATCATACTCCTGCGACTTGTTGCTAGAACTCACAGCCAAGTTCTCGATGAGCTTATACGCACCCTCTCTGGTCTTAGTCATAAAATTACCATCACTCGCAGTATTCAAAGCATTCCTTTAATCCCAATCAACACCATCATAGAAGATACCCAACATAGAACTCACATAAAACCTCCATCTCTAGCCTCTCTAGCCGATAGACAAGCTCTAACTCACATAGAACTCTATTGCTAGCCTCCACATAACCTACCAGTCAACACAACACATGACTCCACCAGTCAACACCATAAGAACACCCGTCTTATAACACATTTAATAAGGAACAACTCATCTTATTAAATCTCAAAATGTATAATCGTTACAACAACATCAAACGAAAATACATACATCTCATAGCCACAAGATAAAACAACTCTGAAAACCAGAAAAAACACTCAAGCTACAGTTTACTTCTCAAACCACTTCGAGAACTTCGTCCTCATCAACGCTTCTAGTTCCCAAGTCTCCTCCTCAATACCGTCACAGTCCCACACGACTCTCACCAACGGTATACTCTTCCGACACAGCACCTTGACTCTCCTTTTGAGAATCCTCACAGGTCTCGTCGCCAACATCATGTTGGGCTAAAGATCCTCCGAAATCCTAGCCAATACCTCCTCAGACTCATGTAGATACTTCCACAGCATCGACACATGGAAGACCTTGTGAAAAGCCTTCATACTCTGAGGTAACTCCAAACGATAAGCTACCGGTCTGACCCGCTCCAGAACCTTGAACGGACCCATAAACCTCGGACTTAGCTTATTCTCTGAAATAGATCTGTTAGGACCCCTCAACATAGCTGCCTTGAGATACACCAGATCTCCCAACTCAAACTCAAGCTTCATTCGTCTCCTATCAGCTCTTCTGCCGATCCTAAGCCTCTCTCATGTTCAGTCTCAAGACACGGATCTTCTCCGTTGTCTCCTGAACGAAGTCTGCACCAAACATGCTCCTCTCCCCCACTTGAGTCCAGCATAATGGTTGTCTTACACGGGCTCCCACATAGAGCCTAATATGAAGTCATCCCAATACTCGCCTGGTAACTGTTGTTGTAAGCAACCTCAACCAGGTTCAGATGATCCGCCCAATGACCACCATAATCCAGCACACACATCTCCAACAGGTCCTCCAATGTCTGAATCGTCCTCTCAGACTGCTCATCCGTCTGAGGATGATACGCTGTGCTCATATGCACCTTAGTGCCCATTTCAGCCTGAAATGCCCTCCAAAACTCTGCAGTAAACACCAGATCCCTGTCTGACACGATACTCGCTGGCACCCCATGCAGCCTCACTATCTCCCGCACATACTTCCTAGCCAACACCGCCGCTCCGTCGGTCTTCGTGATGGCCAGAAAATGTGCTGACTTTGTCAGACGATCCACGATAACCCAAATTACATCATAGGTCCGTGATTCTGGCAACCCCGTCACGAAATCCATGGTAATCATATCCCACTTCCACTTCCGAATAGGCAAACTCTGCAACATACCACTCAGAACCGGATGCTCAGCCTTCATCAACTGACACACGTTGCACGCTGCAACCCAGTTAGCTACATCCCTCTTCATCCCGACCCAATGATAATATCGCTTCAGGTCACGATACATCTTGGTTGATAACATGCTCGAATCAGCCTCCCTCAGGATCTCCTGCCTCAGATCCTTGTCTTTTAGTACACAAACCCGCCCGTTCACCAGTATCATCTCATTCGCTGAGACCACATACTCTGAACCGGCCGCCTTAGAAGCATCAATCAATCCTTGATCCTTCTCTTGAGCAACTCGAATCCTGCTCAACAAATCTGTCTGGTTAGCTGCCTCTAACCCCAACGGCTCCTGTGAAATTACACACAATCTCAACGTACCAATCTTGCTCACCAGAGCCTCCATATCCCGCTCAAGTTCTGAAGCAACCCTCTTCCAACTCAACGCATCCGCAACCAGATTAGCCTTACCCGGATGGTACCCAATCTCAAGGTCATAGTCCGCAACTAACTTCATCCAGCGCCTCTGTCTCTGGTTCAGCTCTTGCTGAGTGAAGAAATATTTCAGACTTTTGTGGTCTGTGAATACCTACACCTTCCCGCCATACAGATAAGACCTCTAGATCTAAAGGGCAAATATCATTGCAGCCAACTCCAAATCATGAGTAGGGTAATTGCACTCATGCTTCCTCAACTGCCTCGAAGCATACGCAATAACCTTCCCCTGCTGCATCAGGACATACCCCAGACCAACTCCTAAAGCGTCTGTATACACCACATAAGGCTCACCCGGCTCGGATAACGCCAACACTTATGTACTCATCGACATCTCCTTCAGCTTCCCGAAACTCTCCTCGCAAGCTGAAGACCACACAAAGGGTACATCCTTCCCCGTCAGCTTCGTCATCGACTGCGCTATACTCGCAAACTCCTTGACGAACCTCCGATAATAACCCGCCAACCCAAGAAAACTCCTGATCTCAGTGACACTCCTCGGTCTAGGACAACCTCTGATAGCCTCAATCTTAGCCGGATCCACAGAAACTCCCTCTACAGACACCACATGGCAAAGAAAGCTCATCTCTCGCTGCCAGAAACTGCACTTACTCAACTTCGCGTACAGCTTCTGTTCCCGCAGCTTTTCCAGAACCAACCTCAAATGCACCTCGTGCTCCTCCATACTCCTCGAATACACCAGAATATCATCTATGAAAGTGATCACGAACACATCCAGATACTCTTGGAAAACCCCTTTCATCAACCGCATGAATGTTGTTGGCGCATTTGTCAACCCGAACGACATCACCACAAACTCATAATCCCCGTACCTCGTCCGAAAGGCCGTCTTCCTAACGTCCACCTCCTCAATCGGAATCTGATGGTATCCCAAAGAAAAATCGATCTTGGAGAACAAAGTAGGCCCTCGCAACTAATCCAACAACTCATTAATGCGTGGCAGAGGATACATGTTCTTCACAGTGACTCGGTTAAGTCCCCGGCAATTGATACACAACCGGAAACTCCTATCCTTCTTCTTCACGAACAAAACCGGCGTTCCCCACGGTGAAACGCTAGGCCGGATGAATCCCTTCCCCAAAAGATCATCCAACTGCTTCTTTAGCTCTGCCATCTCTGCTGGAGCCATACGGTAAGCCGCCTTATATATAGGAGTTATCCCGGGTTCCAACTCAATCGTAAATGGATCCGACCGCGACGATAGCAATCCTAACAATGACTGAAACACGTCGTGGAAATCCCGAGCAACCCGAATATCCCCAACTGCAACCTCTCCAACAGTCTCCGGCATCACTATTGTCGCCAGATACGCCTCACAGCCCTTCTCAATCAACTGCTCGGCCTGTATCGCTGAAATCACAAGACTCCCGGAAGTCGGTCTCACACCCTGATACACCAACCTTCTCGAGTCCTGTTCGAACATAACCCGTCCTCAATGACAATCCAGATGGACCCTGTACCGATCCAACCAATCCATACCCAAAATGACATCGTACAACTCCACCGGACTAATAACCAGGTTTGCTGGCATCAACTTTTCCACCACCAGAACATCCACACCACGAGCCCACCCGAAAGTAGCTAACTGATAAAAAGGGGTTTTACCGGTTTTATAAGATGAAAACCTAGGTTCACTAATTCGATGTAGAATAGTAAGGTTCGTTAAGGGACCAGCAATACACTCTAATTCTATGGATTACAAATCTCAGCTAAGCGATTCAAGTTGGGGTTTAAATGTCACGATAATTAAAGCTAAACAAAATGTAAAATCTGTTGTAAACAATAATGGAAAAGCGTTAGGTCACGGATAATTCTCAGGGATTCGAATATCAGGAACCAAGCAATTTTTCAGGTATGCAATTACGACCAAATCTCGATCTCAACCATAAATATAAGGAAATCCACCTTCGTGGCATCTACAACTTTAACAATCAATCTAACACCTTAACTGTCGTTGAGGTTACAAGGATTATCAAGCATTAAGCGATTAGGGTTGATATGTTCACGAGATGCCCTAACTTCAACTTTCGTTGGCTAAAGATCAAATCGCCCACCTAAGTCAATTCCAGCAATTTACAAACTTTTGATAAGTTAATTCAACCTAAAATCAAAGGCTAGGTGATCAATCTAACCTAGGCAATATGATCGACAATAGGTGGAGACTATCGAATGATTATTTAAAAACCTATTTATGCTTAGCTCATGAATCAAATCCCATCGAAAACCTTTAACCTAACAAGTGGATTACTCGCTCATGATCAAACAAACAACAGCAGCAAGTGATAAGAGAAACTTCATTGAATCAAAGTAAAGAGATTAGGGTTTAAGAAAACTTCAATAAGAAAACGTGGAAGACAAATCTCCAAGCAAACTCTCAAAATAAGTATTTGAATCTCTCTCTCTCTCACTCGTTGATCTCTCTTGTGTTTGCTGCTGTGTTGTGGCGTGATTCCCTTCAAAAGATCCAGAGAAAAACATATTTAAAGGCCCACGGCGACTTGCCCAAAATTAGGGTTGCAAAATTAGGGTTTTGCAAAAGGCCCATTAATGACTCTGCTGTGAGCAGGTGCTGCCTCTTTTGTACTAGGTGCTCCCTTTCTCGAGAATGTTCAAAAAGGGTCCAACTTCATTCTTTTCTAGCCAAATCCGATTGCAAGCTCCAGTCATTGCTTCCAGCCACTTTTGTACCTAGAATGACTCGATAGAGAGTGAAAGACTCAATAAAAACCTAAAAAACAAGAATTAGAATGCGCCAAAAACGCATTATATCACTAACGTCGTGCCAACAGCTGCGCCAAAAACGCATTATATCACTAACGTCCTGCCAACAGCAACCTTAACTACTCCCGGCTGCTCACCGGAATCGCTCTGGATCCCGCTGCCATCCGCACACTTTGGAGTAATGAAACTATTTGTAGCTCCCGAATCAAACAACACGTAGGACTCACACCCGCCCACAACTAAGGTCCCTGCACAAATCCCATGTGCTATAAGACCCAACACTCTAACGCAGACTCACAGTTTCAAACAGACTAAATTCAATCACCACAAGAATTTAAAAAGAACAAGTCTGAAATTTACCTGTGATCGGTCTAGCGCTAGAACCGCCCACCTCCGCCGAAGTAAAAATCTGTGGTGTCGCTGCAATCTGAGCCAAAGGTTGTACTGCCAACGGCTGCACTGCCGCCACCGCCATCTTCTGTAGCTTTGGACACTTGGGCTTAATATGCCCCGGCTCTCTGCAGTGGTAGCACACCTGAGCACCCCGAGTCTCACTCCTCTTCGGACGACTGGCCACCTTGTGATCCATGCTCCCGCACCCAAAGCATCCCGGACCACTCTATCCTCTCTGACTCGGCCCTGAAGTGCTCTCCCACTTCCTCTTCTGACCCTGAGCAGGCTTGCCGCCCCTGCTCGAACCCGACTGCTGCTGTGACCTCCTCTGTTGCTGCACCGGTGGACTAACAACCACAGCCTGCTCCCAGAGGTCCTCCTCAATCGCAACAGCCGTCTCAACTAACTCCGCCCTCGTGGCGAACTTACTCATCCTGCAACGAGTCCTCAAATCAGCTCGAAGTCCCCCAAGGAACCTCCTCACCTGGGCCTGCTCGCCCTCCTTGCCCCTACCAGCATGTACCAGGAGTCTTCTGAACTCCAAATCAAACTCCCTCACAGTCCAATCTCCCTGAGCCAGGTTCAGAAACCTCGACTCCATCCGGTCCACCGCCTCCTGCTGGAAATACTTGGCATTGAACTCAGCCAAGAAATCCTCCCAGACCATCGCGGCCTGTACCCTCCTGGCCTCAACACCTCTCCACCAGAGATGCGCGTCACCATCCAGATATTGAGCCGCCATATCAACTCGGTATCCCTCTGGACACCTAATAGAGCGAAAGTTTCGCTCCAACTTCCGCCGCCACTCATCGGCCTCCTCAGGCTTGGCACCACCCGAGAAAAACTCAGTACCAATCCTCTGCATCTGCTCCATCATCCTCAGGTAGGATGGGAGCTCCTCTGCAACCTCCACACCCGGCTGCAAACCAGCCACTCCCAGCTGAATCCCAACCACTCCTGGCTGACTACCAGCCACTCTTGGCTGAACTCCCGAAGCCTGACCCAGAGTCGGCACCCCATCTGGTAACCTCTCCAGAATCATCTGCAGCAGACTCGCCAAACGATCATCTCGATCTTGGGTCACACCTACGGCAGCACCCCCACCTGGGCCCGCAGCACCGCCAGCTACCTCGGGATCCACACTAGCCCCACCAGCCCTCACGTTGGCACTCGTAGCATTCACACACAGACCACTCCTGAAACGCTTGCGAGTCCGCCACCTGCTCCTACGTGGTCTTCTGGGCCACACTCGCGGCATCAGACTCACTCTGCAGTACTCGCCCGTGCCTACCACGACCACCACGGCCTCCACGGCCCCCACGACCTCTGCCTCAAGCCACTCTAGCCATCACTCTGCACTACTAGCAGACTACTAAGTAATAGAAAAACAGAAAGTCATAAAACACAGACCCGCACAACAATCAATCAATTAGCTCACATAATTAATCAATTGCACCCGCCCTAGAACTATAAGGGCTCTGATACCAAAATAAAACGACCCGACCCAAAAATTTAGAATTTTTCCTTTCAGATTACTATCATCACAGATAATAATCCTCAATGGGCCAACAACAGCAATGCGGAACAATTAAAAACATAAACCATAACACACCAATCAATAAATTCCATACTTTAATAATTCACTAACCGTTCAATTCAACAAATCAATAACCAATTCAATCAATTCAATTCAACCTACGTCAATAACAAATCCAGAATCTATTAACAACTTAGCAATTCTAACTTAAGGACCACAAAACCGAGACACTAGATCATCTTCTATTCCCGGCCATGATTCTACGATCATATTTTCTCTTTACCTGCAACACATAGCAAAAAGAGTTGTGTGAGTATTATCACAAATACTCAGCGATGCGGTCATCCCGTCTACAAGTTATACACACAGGCATAAGCAAGAGATACAATACCAGGATGAGCATATAACAAGCATACACAAAGCAAATAATACGAACCCGTACTGAAGCTACTGTGTCGATCGACACAACCACTAGGTGTCGATCGATACACAGCCCCGTGTTGATCGACACACCACCATGGTGTCGATCGACATTCCCCCATGTCGATCGACACATCCCATGATGTCGATCGACACGACATCGCATAACCCAGGAAACGAACCTGTCCTCTCATGGCTCGAATCCCATCGCAATTCATCGATTTCCTGCACGCAATTCATCCACAAATACAGGAAATCCAACCCAACAAACATAAGCTATCGTATTCCATCTAATCCTTTACCCAGATAAACCTACGGTCATGCACTCACCTCGAAAACGGATTGAAAAGAGGAAGAACGACGAAGAACACGAAGAACACGAAGAACGACCACGAACAGCCTCTGATTTTGTCTCCACAGATCCGAAATCACCACAGCAAGGATCTCTACCCATTCCAACAACCTCTCAAGATCAATCCTCCTCAAGAACACTCAAATTCTCTCTCAATTCTCTCAGATTCTGATTTCTCTCTTATTTCCTTCTGATTTTTAGCCAAACCAGACAAAACGCGATTGTTCACGTTTATATACTGGAACCCTAAGGTTCCATAAACCAGTCCGCCAAACTGGACAATTGGAACCAAACCGGTCAGTCCAATTTCCACTCGTGTCGATCGACACACCACATTGGTGTTGATCGACACACCCCAAAAAATCTGACTTCTCAAAAGTCAAAACACACGTGTCGATCGACATGCCCCCGTGTGGATCGACACACCCAACCAAAATCCACTTTTTGGTTCACGGGCATTACAACTTCCCTCCCTCTGATAACCACAATGATCACAAATTCAAGGAGCTAAGTAAGAGGTTGGAGAGAATGGGTAAAGTATTGATGCCGAACCAGAAAGGTTATGAAGGGCAGCAAGAGGAGGTGAACTATGTTGGAAATCAGGGGTACCAATTCAAGAACTTCAATCCCAACTACATGAACAACAATCTCTCCTACCGAAGCACTAATGTAGAGAACCTGCAGGATCAAGTCTACCCTCCACAACAAAGACCTCAAGAACACGAATTTCAAGCCAGACCCTACAACAACTACTCTTAGGGGCAACAACAAGACTTTAATCCTCAAGGATATCAGCCAAGAGCTCAATTTGCACCTAATGCGGACTAAGGATTTCGGCCACAGCATGGTGCAAACCAGCAATACTCTGCTCCTACACCTCACGTCCCACCAGTTTTTGATTTCAAGGGAGTCCTACAACAGATTATGGACGGCCAATCTAAAACTCAGCAAGAATTCAACAAGAAGGTCTTGGAGCTAAAGAACCATGTAGATGGAGGATATACTGACCTCCAAACCAAGTTTGAAAGCTTGAACTCTCAGTTTAACTCACTGGATAACCGCATTACTCAAGTTGCTTCCTCATCTCAAAGAACTCCAGGCACTCTTCCTGGAAAATGTGAAGCCAATCCCAAGGAAACCTGTAATGTCACCTTTCTGGAGGATGAATGTTGTGAAGAGAGCATAGAGGGACCCTTGAAAGAGGAGGAATCTGATGTTGACATGGAAATAAATGAATTCCTACCTGTTGAAAAGAATGAAGAGAGACTCTCTCAAGCAACTCTGTTTTGCATGCCTTTCTTGAAGACTGCTGGAGCTGTAATGGACCTGAAAAACTTGAAGCTGACTCTCACTAATGTGGATGCTAGGGTAAACTATGACATAGCAATAGCTCCCACAATGCAGAGCAAAGAAAAGTCCGCTATGGATGATTATGGAGATCCCTGAGGCATATCTGCTCTGGACAAGAAGACTCTGCCTTCCACTGAGAATAAGGGTACCACAGAGGCAGGAATTCAAGCGCCTGATTTATGAAAAGCCTCAAGATTAAGGAGAAGATTAAACTTGGCCATCGCTCAAGCAACTCTCTTCATGCACACTGCAATTCAGCTACAGACCGGTTTGAGACAGATGCCCAACGTAACAACAACAATGAATTATTGGGGACCAAAGTCTAACAAGGGGACTCCACCTTCTTCCAATTAAAAAGAACAACAATGTCAAGCTTAGTGACATTAAACAAGCGCACTTGAGAAGCATTCTCATGACTATCCTTTTTGTACATATATCTATGTTATATATATCTGCAATTATGTTTTATTTTCCAAATTATCTTTCTCGTAAGTGTGATCCAACAGTAGTGTGATTCATGCACACTACAATTCAGCTACAGACCGGTTTGAGACAGATGTAGCCAACGTAACAACAGCAATGAATGATTAGAGACTAAAGTCTAACAAGGGGACTCCACCTTCTTCCAATTAAAAAGTACAACAGTGTCAAGCTTAGTGGCATTAAACAAACGCACTTGAGAAGCATTTTTATGACTATTTTTTTTTTGTATATATATCTATGTTATATCTATCTGCAATTATGTTTTATTTTCCAAATTATCTTTCTCTTAAGTGTGATCCAGCAGCAAGAGCTACAGAGGTTTAAAGACTATGAACGATACGAAGGAAGGAAGTTAGAAAGAAAGTTGATTTGGCAACTCTTATCAGCTTTAACCGACAAGTTCAACCGAAAAAACAACGCTGCTTAGGGGAAGAGATGAACCAAGAGCAAGTTATTGGTGCACAACAATATCAAGCTCAAATCCTTATATTAGGCACCTAGAGCAACAACCGGCACGAGACGCCCAAATGACCATCAACCCAACTTTGTTCACGGCAAACCGGGTTACTTTTTTTTTGGTTTACTCTGGTTTTAGAAGTCGGATTTTTGGTTTAGTTAAAGCAAGCGGGCTTTTGCCTAAAAAGCATATCCTCTCCCTCTCTCTTCAAAAATTCTTCTTCTTCTTTTCTTTGTTGGTTTCTGCTAAAGAAAGAAACTGTTCACTTATGCCCTGGCATTTAAACTTCTTCTCGCTCAATCCTCGATTCCTCTTTTCTTCTCCTTGTAGAGATACTCAAGTGACCAATTTTTCTTTTTGTGAAGTTGTGACAGTTAATAATCTCACCTTTCTTCAACCATGAGTACTTCGAGTTCTTCAAGTGGAGAGGGAGTTTTTTACAGAGCCGACTTGTGGACTGATTCAGAGTGGAATTTCTTGCAAAGGCTCAGCGAATCCCAATAATCCTGACTAGGTTCGCTTGTAGAAAAGTGTTGTTTGAGATGGGAATCAGGGACAACCTTGATGAATTTGCTAGCAGATGAACGTCAATTCTCTGTTTACAATAAAGTACTTCACCTACTCCGCTCTGGCCAGGCAATTTCTTGCGTCAGCCTCCTATTTGATGGAAGATTTGCTCCTTGGATCGGGAAAAATTCTGTTCAAAATAGGAAAAAATCACTTCTCCCTGTCTTATGCTAAATTCCTGAATATATACGGCATAGTTAGAGACACTTATAGAACAATTCCTACCTAGGATGACACCGATCTTGTGTGGAAGAACATTGCCAATGATGACCTCTACCACCCTAGCCTTTGCAAAATCTCAAGAGTCAAGAACCCAACAGTCTGTTATGCTCTAAGGCTCCTCGGCCACACCATGTTTGCAAGGCCGCAGCCATGTTTGGCTAAAGAAGAAGAGCTACGAATGGTGTATGGAGCCACCCAAAGATGGCTCAACAACAAGTACGGCAGGCCGATAAACCATGCCTCAATGCGGCCAGAAGTAGGGTTCTGGCTTCTCAACCAGTTCTTTAAAGTAAAACATGATGCCATGGCAAATCCATTTATCAGATTTGCATTGGTGGCTTGCTGACCCCTCTCTTCACCGAACGTGGGATTGATCTGAACTTGCATCGGTATTTCCAGATCGTTCCTTAGATGGATTTCGATTATCTTGTGAACACTCACACCCTAGCAAGCAAGTTGTATCCAAACACATTAGTGTATCGCTACATGGAACATGAAGATACACCCTTTCTATGCTTCCTTCCTCAACATAAATATTATGCGGCGGACTGCGTCAGCAATCTGCAATTCTCCCTACCAAGGGATCAAGTAATCATTCCTACTCCTCTTCAAAACTTTACTCTCCAATACTTCTTGAGGTACCACCTACTTCTATATATAGTTTAGTTTTCTTTTGTTTAAATTCCTTTTTAGTGTATGTGTTGTTGTGCTTTTTCTCCTTGCTCTTGAGACGACCCAACCCGTAAAATTAAAAAAATTTCCTTTCTAATTATTATTATTACAAATAATAATCCTCAACAGGTCAACAACACAAACTGCGGAACAATATAATCAATAACCAATAACATCATTCAATAATCTCATACTTATTGAAACATTATCCGTACCAAGTTCAACCCATAAGCAACATTCCAATTCAACAACACAAGTCAATAACCAATCCAACAAGTTCCAGATTTACTAACACCCTAGCAATTCTACAATAACGAGCAAACAATCGAGCCGCTAGATCATCTCCTCTTCCCGGCCACGATTCCATGATCACACATTGTCTTTACCTACATCACATGGTTATACGAGATGCGTGAGTATTATCACAAATAATCATTGAGACGGTCATCCCATCTACTAGGCTATACACACATGCATAAGAAAATGATACAATACCAGGGTGAACAATCAACGAGGCAAAGCACGAACAATCAAACAAAAATCGCACAAACTGCACATGCATCGATCGACACAAGCACCCTGTGTCGATCGATGCACACACTGTGTCGATCGATGCAACGTCACAGATCGTAGAATCAAACCTCTCCTCTCATGGTTTGATTCTAGATCGGACACAATCGATTCCCTGCACAAATCCATTAAAAAACCACACGAAATACACCAAATAACAGCAATCAAACGCATCCTATCAATCCCTTTACCCAGATAAGTTATGGTCACGCACTTACCTTGGATCTGGAAAGAAAAAAGAAGAGAAACACCAAGAACGAGAAGAATACTCCTCAAGGATTCGAAATCCACTCCTGAATCGCGAAGAACAAGCCTTAAGAACAATCTCCAGAGCCGTATAACGAATCTCCTCTCACAAAACTCTCTAAAAACTCTCTGGAACTTTTCTGGAAACTTTCTAGAACTAAAATCCATCATAAAACGCGGCCAACCCCTTTATATAGGGAAGCCCTAGGGTTTCACCCTAAACCGGCCCACAAACCGACACTTAAATAGAACTGATCCAGTTCGATTTAACCTTGCGTCGATCGACGCACACCACCTGCGTCAATCGACGCACGATAAAAAATCACAATTTTTGGTTCGCGGTCATTACAGCTGTGTTCTCTGTCTCACTGGGACAATGAGAACTAAGTCTGGGGGAGAGAACACGCACCCACACACACACTATAATTTTTAATGTACTGCTTGACTTCTTTTCTCTTATTCTTCCACTTGCATTACATTTTGTCATGCATCTCTCATTCTTCTGCATTGCCCATTTGCATAAAAAAATTTCAAAAAAAAATGGATATAGTTTCATTCTACATCTGCATTTTTCTGTTTCTGTTTCATGTAAGATTGAGTCTAGAAGCATTGTAGTCTGCATTTATATATGCATATGGGGACAACCGCAGTCGATGATTAAGCTTTAGTTTATGACTCACACTTGCGGCCCTCATTATAACTTTTTCGATGCTTTAACATTGCTGAAATATAGAGCCAACCATGCTTTGATCTGACACTCTGAAAGTCCCTACTTGCTTGAAACTTATTTGATCTGCTTATCATCTCTATGAATTTGAACTTAATTGAATTAACTTTTCTCATTTTTGGACTTTGAATCATAACTGTGGATAAACACTAAATATTCAAATCATGTTTACCTCATTTTTACCACTTTCTTCTTGATTTCAATGGTCATCCCGATCCAAGTTCATCTTTTGTATGAGTATGGTACCACACCCTTTAATCTCAAGCCTTTTTGTTCAGACCCTTGCATATGTTCTAGAGAGATGCATTTTTCTTTAAAGTGTTGCATTAGTAAAATTTTGCAAGCATTAGAGACGACACGAAGGTGGGGAATGAAAACAAAATGGGTTGTGCTCCACTGTTTTATCTTGAGGGTTAGTGGTTAAGTGTGAAAAAAAAAAAAAAAAGACAAGTCTGGGGTGAAGAAGTTTAAAAGAAAAATAGCTCTTGTGAATAATCAAAAGTAAGTTTAGCCTTCTCTTAGATCAAATCAAAAGAAAAGTAAAGTTATAAGTTAAAAGGGCTAAGCTGAAAACTAAAAAGAAAAACAGAGCTAAAACAAATGAAAATGAAACTCCATGGGTCTTGATTCTAAAAGAAAGAGAGGATTAGAGTCTGTGAGGAATAGTATTTGGCCAAAAAGGGTCAGTGGTTAACACTTGGGCAGTGAGAGGTGAAGAGAGTGAGAGATTGCATCAAGAGGATATAGGATAGACATTAGATTCCTAGCCTTGTATGCATCAATTGTTTCTTTTATTTCCTGTTTTACATAGTGTGACACTTGTTATTTAGAGTTAACTACCTTAAAAGACTTGAACCTTCTCTGAATATCATTTTCCAGCCTTTTTCTACCATGCTAAACGGTATTGATTCAACTTCCAACTGTGAGACTGCACCAAACACTTGAATGAATGTTAAAGAGATGAGATAGTAGTTGATGACAGGATTTCTTATGAGTTTCGGGATTTAGAGTAGGAGTTTGATTTGTGATGGGCATGGAAAATTTTTCTTAAGTAAGGTCTATTGGGCATCGACTTAGTTCTCTTTAGGACACACTTGTGAGCACCTTTACTGACTCTTTCTGGCACTGTGTCCCTATCTTTAAACCTCTCCTTTAGGGTTGCCTTCTGTTAGTTTGCTTGTGGACAAGCAAAAGGCAAGTCTAAGAGAGTTGATATATTAATATCTTTACACTTTCTATGTATATAATTGAATTCCATTATCCCTCATTCATCATCATTCTGCATCATTTAGAAACCGTTTAGCTCTAGTTTAGCTTAAGTTTGTATCTTAGGGTCTTAGGTTAGTGTTTGTACATATTTCTCTTCTGTTACCCTTTTTCAGGTGGTATCAGTGCTGAACGGGAGTTATCTGGCTTATCAGAGCCTGGAGGATTAGAGTGAATTGCGGAGGAGTGAAAAAAAAATGAGGTTGCAAGGTTTTGGAGTGAACAGAGGAAGCAAGAGAGCAGAAATCGATCATCAATCATTAGGATTCACCGATAGAAAGCACATGAAATAGTGAAAAGATGGAGTCTAAACAAATCTATTGAAATTCATAACTTGGGTCGAGAATCAAGAGGTTAGTGCCCTCAAACCTATGCACAGATATCTCAAGTTATCTTTTTGTTACGATGGAGCATCAAGACTCTCCGACCGTTGGACCAGGCGCGCCATATCGGTTGAAGAATAAGCTGAAGAAATCGATATCCCCTGATATCGATACAAACTGATGAAGAAGGACGATAACCTGCACCTAACAAGGATGTCGTATCGCGACACGATGGCTGGATAGGCACCAGATATCGGTCACTTCCCTGATATGGAGTGAACGATCTTTACGACATTTTGTTGACTTTTTTGGGTCTACTGTTAACTTTAGCAAAGTGATCCGTTTTCTTTCCGGGTCGACTTGGGTATTGTTATGAGGGGCTAGAAATATGTTCTTAGCCCCTGAGAAAAACCTAAGTCTTGTTTTTCTTTCCTTTATCGCTTTCAAGCTTTCCTTTTACGTTTTATTTGTAATCGATCCTTAGAACATTGATATTTTGATGTTCTAAGTTCTTTTCTTTATAAAGTTTTAGTCCTTATCTTAAAGTTTCAGTCTTAGTGTATGAATCGCTTTTATTTCTGCATTTTACCATACTCACACAATCCGAGTTCGGTCATGGCTTGTTCCGTAGCCATGAGTGAGTAGTCTCCTTGTTGAGCTGCGGATTGGTAGATTTAGAGCTTTAGAAAGTGGCTAACATCGTTTTGGATCACAAATGAAGTGTTCTCAATCTTAGGTTAAATTTAAAGCTCGGTCCTTGAATCATTTGTCGGATCGTGTTGATAGACCTTCCCCTGCCCGAAAGGTGTTTGTGGGAATACCTGAACGACCTTTTGCTTGGCTTATGACATATCATGGTTTTTACCGGTTTTCAACCATGATATCCATTGTTTTTGTGAGTCTTTTTAGTGTTTCTAGAATGTTATTGAGTTTTTACAGGTCATTGTACGAGTTAAGTGCATTTGGAGCTATATGGAGCATTATTAAGTCAAAGCAGTCAAAGAGGAATGAGGATCCCGTGAAAGAAAACAAAGATCACGAATTGAAGATTTGTGTCGATCGACACAAGTAGTCTGTGTCGATCGACACACTAGGCGACCAAGATTTTCTTTCTCGCAAAAGGAGTCCAGAAGTTCCCATCAATTCCAAAGAAGCCCAACTCCTGTTTTATGACCATAAATATAGTTTTAGACGTTTTTATTGAGAGAGAGATAGAGATTTTTATTGAGACTTAGAGAGAGATATTGTGAGAAAGCTTTGAGGAAGACAAGTCTTACTTCATACCCTTGAGAATTCTTCGAACACTCTGTATCTCTTCCTTTATCCTTTGAATGCAATTTTATTCAGTTATGATGTGTGTTTCATTCACCATGTCTGAGTAGTTTGCTTGTTAGGCTTAGGGATTTTCAAAGGATTATGAGAAATTGCTAGATCTGCTAGAATTGTTAGGGATTGCCACTTGGTTATTCATCTAGATTATTGTTAATGCTAATTCTGGTCTGATCACCTAGAATTTAGATCTTAGGTTAATTATTAGATGCGAAAGTATTGATAATTATCGGAATTATCTTCGATGAGCAAATTATCTACCTTCAAAGGAATTTGGTTTAGATAATTTGTGAACAATTGAATCTGTGTTTAATGCTTGTTTAACCTATTGAATTTACAAAGGAATTTGGGATTTAAGAAGTTAGACATAGATAGTTTTCACAACGGAAGTTGGTTAGCTTTACAGAGTTTTCATGTTCTAGAACGGCTCTTATAATCCCCCTAATGTTTTAACTTGTCTGCAATTTTAAGTGTCCTGCGAACTTCCTGAAAGCCTAGCGTTTGTCTCTTGATTAGAAACTCGTTTACAACCGATTTGCTTTACTTTTCTCGTTAGTCACTTTATTAACTCACTTAGCTTGATTCGAAACTGAAATTTGCTGTGCAACATTAGGTATCTTGGGATACGATAACCCTTTATATTATAACTGCGGTTCTGTGCACTTGCAGGGATTTTTCTAGGGTAAAACTTAGGGATATCAGCTTAGTGACCCTCGATCATGAAAATGATGTTGAGGTGCTAAGTGAGCTTATTTGGGCTTGATCGTTTATGCTTGGAGTATCTAGCAGGGAAAGTTAGTTAGATCCTTATACTCAACAAAGTGATTAGTGCCACGAAAGTGGACTGGTTTGATTTAGTGCTTCATGCTTGTAAACTAAACCTTCATCTCAAAGCCCTTAACTTTATTAGCCATGATCTACTATCCCTTTATCAGTTGCCATCTCGTTGCTCAATGCCTTCATCATCCTTGCATTCGCTTCTATTTCTTACTCTGTTCATTTTACGTTTTAGTACAATCTCTGTTTAGTTTAGCTCATATAACCAAACCTTTTATCTATGCTTTAGTTTAATGAGATTTCTCCATGGTCTAGTACTCTAAGTCTTAGTCTTCCTTGTGTTCGAACCCTACGCTTGCTACAATTGAATCATGAGTTAGATTGTTAGCTTGCTAGGTTTTATTTGGTAGATTTGCATCCTAAACTACTAGAAAACCACTCATCATCTGTTCAAAAATTTGTAATGATAATGCTTTTTCTATTGAGTTTAACCCGTTTAGTTTCGGTGTTAAGGACCTCCTCACTCGGACAAAGCTCATCCGCTGCAATAGTCTAGATCCTCTCTATTCGGTCTCACCTTATCACTCAAAGACACATCCACAAGCTCTCACAGTATCAACACCTCCCATCTCTACTTGGCATCGTCGTTTTGGTCATCCTAATAATTCTACTCTACAACGTCTTCTTTCTTCTTTTTCGATTTCTTGCAATAAACTTTACTTGACAACATTGTGTCAAGCTTGTCAAGTGGACAAACACACTCGTCAGCATTTCTTTGAATTTAAGTCTTTTGTTTCACAACCTTTTGAAATTATTCATTCCGATATTTGGACTTCTCTTATTTCAAATATTAGTAGCATAAAATATTACCTCCTAATCACTTCTCTCATTATGTTTGGGTTTATCCGTTTCATCGAAAAAGTGACACTTTTGAAAAATATTTACATTTTTCAAAATATGTGCAGACCCACTTTAATTGTAAAATTAAGTCTTTCCAATGTGATAACGGCAGATAATTTGACAACCGATCTCTCTGGAAACAACTCGCCATAGACGAAACCACAATCTGATTCTCTTACCCATATACAACCCAACAAAATGGACGAGTCGAACGTATGTTGCGCACTATCAACAATCTTGTGCGCACACTTTTGTTTCGAGCTACACTACCACCAACATTCTGAGTCGAGGCTCTTCACACGGCAGTGCACATACTCAATCTCCTCCCATCATCGGCAATGAATAATCAAATACCATACACCAAGCTTTTCAACAAAGATGCCCCGTACACTCATCTCAGATAGTTTGGATGCCTTTGCTATCCGAATCTTCTCCCAACATCAGCACACAAGCTTGCTCCTCGCTCCACGCCATGTGTTTTCTTGGGATACCTGTCTGACCATCGGGGCTATCAATGCATGGAGTTGTCCACCCGTAAGATCATTTTGTCTCGCCGTATCACTTTCGATGAAGCTATATCCTCGTTCTCCACCTTCTCATCTCCTCTTTCTCCACCTCAGGTTCTACCTTTTGATCTTGAAACACCTCCAATATCTCTCCCTCTTCCTCCTAATCCATCTCCTGCACCACATCCTTCTATTCACGTGCCACTAGCTCCTTCTCACGACAATGAGCAGCCTCCACCTGTTGTTGTTGCCCCTCCTTCACAAACCAATCAACCTATGACTACCCGTAGCAAAAATGGTATCTTTAAACCACAAACTCCGTTGTGTCTTCACACTCATATCATTTCTCCTCTTCCTTCCTCTCATGTTGCAGCAGCAAAGGATCCCTTTTGGAACAATTCTATGAATATGGAACATGATGCTCTTATTAAACGTGGGACGTGGATTCTTGTTCCACGACCCGAGGCTACTAACATTGTTCATTCAATGTGGTTATTCAGGTATAAATTTAAAGCGGATGGAAGCTTAAATCGGTACAAATCAACACTTGTGGCAAATAGGAATTCTCAATAGCTGGGCATTAATTGCGATGAAACTTTTAGTTCCGTCGTCAAGCCAGCGACTATTTGTACCGTATTATATGTGACTATTGCCAAGGATTGGCCACTTCATCAACTCGACGTCAAAAATGCGTTTCTCCATGGTGATATTCAAGACACTGTTTATATGCATGAACCAATAGGTTTTGTCGACAAATCCAAACTGAATCATGTTTGTCTCTTAAAGCGCTCTCTCTATGGTCTTAAGCAAGCACCAAGAGCATGGAATACACGGTTCACATCCTTTGCTCGTACCATTGGCTTTGTTCAAAGTGCATCCGATCAGTCCTTATTTGTGCTCTCTTGGGGTTCTGATGTTGCTTACCTACTCCTTTATGTCGACGATATAGTGCTTATAGGCTCCACTTCTTCTCTAGTCAATCGTATCATCACCAAGTTGAGCTCTGAGTTTGAAATATCTGATTCGGGTCCTCTTCATCATTTCTTGTGCATCTTTGTCACTCGAGACGAACATGGACTCTTTCTCCACTAGCAAAACTACGATGCTGATATTTTACATCGTGCCAAGATGATTGATTGTAACCCGTGTCTTACTCCCTGCGATACCAAGTCCAAATTTGAAGCCGACAAAGGTCCTCCTGTTTTCAATCCCACACTCTATCGTAGTCTTGCTGGTGCGTTGCAATATCTCACTTTTACAAGACCAGATATCTTTTTTGTTGTTCAACAAGTGTGCTTGTTCATGCGTGACCCTCGCGAGCCGCATTTCAACGCTTTGAAACGAATACTACGTTACTTGAAAGACACTATTTCTCACCGTATTCGATTCAACCGCTCGTCTCATATGGATCTTGTGGCTTACTCAGATGCTGACTGGACAAGATGTCCTTCCACTCGTCGTTCTACGTCTGGTTATTGTGTTTACCTCGGTGACAACTTAATTTCTTGGTCGTCCAAACGTCAAATGACTGTTTCTCAAGGATCAGTCTCTTTTCGAGGAACCGAACTCAAGGATAGTACTATTCGCTTTGTCCCTTTTACAATAAAAGATGGTAAGTACCGAATTATTCCGTTTCTATAATCGAACTTTGATCTATTATTAAATACAAATCACATCTAGGGGAAAGAAAAATCTAAAAGTACAACCGATACATTTAATAGAAACTGTAAAATTGTTAATGTGAAAAACATAGAGTCATGAAGATCAAAGACTTATTCATATTTTTATTGAACATTGTAATTCCATTAAATATTCCCGCTATTTCAAAGAATAAGATATTTTAGTTGAAAGCGAAGATTAAAGAAATAAAAAAAAATTCAAAATGACAACATTTTTTGTTTTATTTTTTAATAATTTAACCAATTATATAAAAAATATTTTATAGTAAAAATTGTCACAAAATATAAAATAAATGTAAAACTTATTTAAATTTTTGTAAATATTTTATATTTTGAAAAAGTTTTATTTAAAAAAAAAGATTGTATTACAAAACAAATGGAATATATGGGACCGTACCAATAATATATTATCTAAGGATAGTTAGTTAGATAACAAAAAATTATAGGTAAATTAGCAAAAAAAAAATGGGATTCATTTAGAAAACAATAAGTGATTTTGCAAAGATTTTTATTATTTTGTTAATTTACCTATAATTATTTGTTATACAGCCCATTTTCTCTATTATATTATCTATTTGTTGTCAGTTAAATTAAACTAGCAAGGGTCGGCGATACAATGTGAGTAAAATATAAAGTATAAATTTACTAGCAAAACAATGCTTACATCTACTAGGCAATTTTAAAATACTAGTTGTCCGTACGTCTTAAAAAAAAAATCTCCAATACTCTATTTTGGAATTACTGCGATGTGCGCAAAATCTATTTTGTTATAGAATAACAATTCTTTTTAATTCACTGAAATTAGTGAAAAATATATAAATTTGCGTGATCGACCAAGTCAGTAATTTCTTAAAATTATATATAAATTAAAATATAATGTAGGAATCTCGAGTCCACACACATATGTAAATATGTAAGCACTGAAAATTACTAATGAAATTATTTACATTATAATATAATCACAGAGACATCAGGGAATGGGCAACCTTGTAACATTAGATAAGGGCCCCCTAAAATTTAAGTCTAAGACATCACCATCGATTAGGTTTAATACAGCTTTTGTGTTAAATAAATTAATAATTGACTAGTAAAATATAGTAAGTATAGGGAACCAAAAATAAAATGCTAAATGAGAAAAGGAAAGGCCAACAATGATTTACATCAGCATTATGAACTATTGAAAATGATTTGATAATAAAACGTCGTCTTCACATTTTCTTAAATTATATTATAAATGATTAGGATAGACTAATACTATGTATTATTAAAAAAATGAGAGAGACTAATATATGTATTCGGTTAATAACCCTCTAATTAAATTGTAATAAGTTAAATTCAAATTTATTAGTTTCGACAAATATTTTTTAAGATAAAGAGGCATGAATTGTCTAGAAATACTGTTGTGGATTTGTTAAAAATTTAGTACTATAATCTATCACTATTCTATCTTAAATTTATGACGATATTGTTTTAGGCTAGCTAGTAATAGTTTCAGTGTGGATTACTATCAAGTTTAACAGTTGTCATGAATTACTAATTTAAATATCGTTTTAACAAAAGAAAGAAAAAATTATATATGGGTCACATTTATATTCATCTTAGCAGCTGATTTAATTTACTATATATATATATTTGGTTTTGATCTCAACCCAGTTTTTTTTTAACGTCCTTAGATATATAATTAAAACCATACATCGATGTTGTTTAATCTAGTTTTATAACTAACAATTAACACATACCACCAGTGTTTCATTTATGTGATATTAAAATAAGCCGACGGCATTATTGTGTCATAGTTGTTTATTTGTTTACGGTTCCTACTCTCGACCTAATTTTCACCTTTTGACAGACTAATCCACTGCATATATACAGTTGCATTTTGAATTGTATTTGTTCCATAGTCAAGCACTGATGTTAGCGAATGTATTAAATATATTGATGTTCACGATAAAAATTGAAGATATCATTAAAAAAACACCTCTTCTGTTTTTAGTTGTTCAATTTCAGATGCTAAAAAACTCAAACTCGTGATTTTTAACATTATTGATGACTATCCCACTTGTAGATTCAACTTTTGGGGAGTAAAGATGACTTCAACTTTAACTAAGATGCAAGATGAGTTTTGATTGCGAAGCAATTGTATGTTTTTGTAGGAATCGATTGGTAACATTGGGGATAATGCGAAAATCCCATCTTTCGGTGGGAAGGAGAATTCTCGGAATATGACCAATTGAGAAGGATTGGCATGTGAAACAAAGATTTATGTGTCTTTGGGACAATATGGAAATGTCGCTATGGAGATTTTTCGACGCTCAAGTTAAAATATAACTGCATGATCGATCAAAAAACCAGAAATCAAAGAGAATAAAAAATAGTTAGTTTTGAGGCGTATGACTTATCCGACATGCATTAAGTAATAAGCCCATAGCTCAAACCCATTGGCCAACACAATGAGCATCCGTACATGAGCTCGAGGAGTACATGAGCTAGGTTTCAACGTTCTATGAGTGGGTTAAGTTTCGATTTTGTCGGATATTGGTTGTGAATCGTGTTTTTTTTTTAATAAAGTGAACAAAAAAACCCATCAAAATCTAAATTCATATGGTTTTATATTGATTTTTAAACTTGTGTGATTTTGGATTATAAAGTTAGTTGTGTAGTTTATTAAAGAAGCTCAAATTTTATGTGGTTGGACTTAGGTATGAATATTTTGGTGGGGCTATTAATCGATCATTCTAATAAATAAATAAATTTGAATGTTGGGTTAGGTTCTTCCAGTCCCGATGAGCTAAACAGGTCAGAATCGGGATCCTATAAACTTTATTCCCTGAAGTTTTATCTTCGGCCAGAAAACAAATATTTTCATAACACTGCCTACAGATTCAAAAAGCCCAAATTAGGGTCCATGTATCAAAGGTATCATATATTATCAAAGTTTGGTCTGAAAGTCTAATGCTGATTGTATATGTTTACTTTGGGTACATTCATAACTTTTGTCCATGGTATACATTCTATAATATACTTGAAGATAATATATAATAACATTCATCTGTTCATATGGAGCGGATTACTTTGAGATTATATACGCTTATAGACTATCAAGTTTATTAACACACTAAATTACAGCAATTGTTTAAGACATCTCATTTGTGTCAGTGTTCAAACATTATTCTTTCCATAATTCTCTGTATTCACAAGCAATCTTGTACTCAATTACTTGTAAGTGCAATGAACCTGCAGAGATGATCTCATTTCTCTTTTGAAATACTTTTTTAGTATTAAACCAGGTGTGTCAGATAAATCAAACTTGGATTGTCTGTCTATTTTTAATTACATTTATTTTCGTAACCAAAAAAGTTTACAAATATTGTACGTGTATATGTACACAAACGTACATTCACAGTGCACACATACTTGAACGTAGTGGCACGTGGGTATACGAGTCTAGCCACTTCTACAATAATGATTTTTGTCAATATATGTTTTAAATTTTGATGCTTTATATATTGAAGGTTACAAGTAAATTTGGTAAATGAAAAAGAATGAAAATTTCATATGAATGATACTGTAGTTAGTTGCTATTAGAAAATAGCAAAAAATGACAAGTAAAATTTTCTTTAAATGAAACTTTTAATGATATACTCTTTATTTAATTTTTGTACAATAATATAAATATGATAATATAAATGCTTGATAATCTTACTAACTAAAATGGGTTGTTTGAAATCTCAGAGGTCAGCCACGTCAGCAAAAACAAGCTTCGACCACATAACACCATGTCAGCAGCATTTATAACACTGATCCTACAAACATAAGCTTTTAGGTCCAAATAAAGAAGTCTTTAAAGTGATCTACTTAGCGATAAGTATAAAAGCAGCCGAAATAAAACTCAAATAAATCATCCATGGGTCTTCATTCTCTCTAAATCTCGAGAGTCATCATCTCCACCAACTGTTTCATTGTAAACGATTCATCTTCACAAACTCACTGTTATCACTTCATCATCTTAAACTCTTAATTGTTCATTTTCTCCTTTCAATTCAAAGCTTACAAAGCACATCAAACCCATAAACAAACCCATAAACGTGGATAGTATATTAATTTTCAAGGAGAATAGATCTAAAAAATATTGTTGTGGTCTTAGAGTTTTCCATCCCTTACAAATTGCAAGAAAATAGAAGCATCGTTCCGCCTTCTCTTCTCTTAGGGTTTCGATGTCGAAATCCTATAACATCGATATATTTACCCCACTTTAAAGGAGCAACGCTTAGAAGTTAAACCAACTTCCTCAGAAATCCCAAAATCTTCAATCGCAAAGTATTCTCCAAGAAGAAACCAAACCAATGGTCATCTAAGACCAAAACATGAAGATTTTATTCACCTCGCTCATATCGAAGACTTTCAAGGTAAAGAGAAGTACAATTGAATTAGGCAACGAAAGGCCGAAGAGTTATTTCTCAAAGTAGTGAAATCACTATTTTGCAGGAAAGTAATGTGCGATCTCGATTTCCTCCCTTCGCCTTTGCCAATGAAGACCAATGCAACAGTACGCCAGAGACGTTCTCTCTTACGCGACCAACGCTCAGACGTGTTAGTTCTCATGATCTCATCATTTGATTCTTTTTTTTCATTTGATCTCATCATTATCATAGACGTAAGAAAGAGTTCAATTTAAAGGAATCTTCCATTATGTTCAATGGAGGTAAGCAAAATATATGCATACCGATAGGTTCAGAAAAACATGACCCTTTGATTAGTCACGAATTGCTTTTCATTGTAAATTTGGATTCAATTGTTCTGGTCCAGAATTTTTTGATTATATACTTTTTTCCCTCTTGCTTTATAAATTCCTCACTGTTGCTTTTCTCTGTTGACACTTTTTTGCTTTCTAAATTTCTCCTCTCATTACTTTCTCTCTATCTTGCAAGGAACTCTCCTTAACTGTTACTAGTTCAGTTCTCTCATTTTGTTCTTTGAATCTGAGAAACATTACAGAATCTGTCTCTTACATACTTTTCAATTTGATTTTGTTTTTTTTGTAAACAAGATGAAGCATGGTCATCATAACCGTCACTCTATTGTGAATAAGCTTTATTATGACACAACTTCTGAATACACTTCTCCGTTTCGTTATCAAAGATTTTGCAAGGATTAATGGGTTCTCTCATGTGTTATTTTTTAGGATAAGGAAATATCGGAGAGTAGCTGTGTAAGAAAACATGTCTCTTACCATATGAGATACGTTTTCCCATTTCCATAAGCTTTACTCATTCTCTATATGTTTTCCAGTTTATTGGTATCAAATGACGATTTATTGGTACCAACCTAATCTTTCATAGGCTACCATGTGGTTTCATTTAATTGGTAATCTTTATAATCTATGTATCTGAGCCATCGAAAAACATAAATGTTTGTTCAAGTCAGAGCAGTATATAACATGCTATGGGTTATGACTTCCATTTTTACCCTTCTGTTATATATGTTTTCATGTCGAAGAAAGGAAGCCAACTGAGAAGGGGAAAGAGAAACGAGGCGAAGGGACTAGAACCCAAAGTGAGACTTCTAAAACCATCTCATATTAGTGATCTTTGCCTCTTCGGTTGTATTATAATTTTATGATGGTATTTGATCTTCACACAGTTCTTGATTCAACGACTTTGGTTCCTACTCTTTAAGTTCTCTATATGATTCGTTTCAAGCTTAGACCCACTTATATGATCCATCTCCTATCTACCATGTTTTAAGTTAACAAAACTTATTGTTTTTACGAGTCTTAAAATCAGTGAGATTAAAATTAGCTAACCTTCCTATCAAACACTCCAATTACAAAAGCTTAAAATCAATAGAAGACTTTTGGAATCACAATGGTTTTTACGAATCTTGATACCAATGTAATATGTCTTTTTGAGAACTTTGTTCTTTCTTGCTTCAGGTAATCCCATATGTTGTTCTATCTTACCTCATTCATAAAAAATAGGCTTTAAGTTCTTCCTCAATGAAAAGCATGCAGAACACGAAGGTATTATTCAATTCCAAGCTATCTAAAAAGAAAGAAAAACACATTATGTACCCTTTGATTCCACTATGATAGTAAGATGGTTTTATCTTCCTGCAACAAGTTTTGTCTTTACTTTCTTTTGAGGCAAACAGTTTTGTCTTTACAAATTCCATGATTTTATTGGAGGTCTGAATATATACTTTTTGTATGGCGCTATTCAAGTTATTTTAATCTGTTATTTAAATGACAACTAAGATAGCTAATAGTGATATCCTCATAAGAAATCAATAGGACCTTACCGCTCTACCTATGGTATAGCCACTCCCACTCACATCTCTACTACAATATTGATTTACATATATTTATGCTAACTATGGTGAATTGTGTTTGGTGTTAGTGTATACTATGGGTTACTTACTGGATTTTGATCAAAAAAATGAACAATAACTAAATTTTATAAGTGGCATCGGTTAAGCATATTGTTGCAATTATCTTGTGTAGTTCTAGGAATATTCAAGTGTTGTCTCTATTTTGATTTTGTAGTTTCATTTTCTTAAGGTTGTTTCTGATTAGCAGAGATTTGGTCGGAAGAGGAGAATGGAAAGAAAATATTTAACCGGAGATAAGCATGCTTATTGTTTAAGACACTCCAATGTTCTATCATTGACAGGAACAAGCACGTTGTTGTTTCCACTTGCCAAACAAGGTGAAGTTAATTGATTGTTTGCTTTTTTTTCTCGGGATTACTGTCTTTAAATTTCGTTGATATGTTCTCATTGTTGCTTTCGTAGGGGATTCACTTTTCTTTCAATGAAGTTAGTTCAACATTAAGGTTCCACTGTTCTTTATTTTGGAGTCGACGTTGATAACATAAAAGAGTTAAGTGGGTCGAGCAAGTGATCAGCATGACCTCTCACGTTCATATTGTTGATAGGCGTTTCTTTTGAGGCAAAACGGTGGCTCAAAAGTAGGAGGGATGCCCGGAAACAGAGATGAAAGTGACAAAGTATAAGCAGATATTTGAAAACAGGAAAAAGTTGTAAGAGGGAGATGACATCTATATAATTAGCTGCTCATGTGGATCGACTCGAGACAAAGAGCTGATGGTCACAAGTTACTCAACCTTTGTAGTCCATGTAATCTTTGATGCAAAGCGACTGAAATGTCATGCAAAGTTAGAGTCTTTACGCGATATATAGAAAACTTAACGTTGTATGATTCTCAAATTCAAATGTTGTTATTGGTTGCTAGGTAATGGTCTTCACAGTGTAATTGAGTTTTATTGAGACTCCACAGTCAAGTTTGGATTTGAGGCTCAAAATTGAGTTTAGTACTCATCCATGGTTCTCGTGTTTTGGGTGGTTTTCACACTCTATTTTGTATCCTCTGTTAGGAGGTTTGTTTTATCATTTTACATACATAGTTATGGTTTCTATAAAATTGCAGTTGACTAATAAAACGGTAATAAATTAAATATTTTATAGAAAAATAAAAATATGCTTAAATATGTATACAAAAGAATTATATGACACTTATTTTTAAAATTTGGTGATAATTTAGCTAAAAAAATATAGAAATAATATGTCACCAAAAAATAAATTGTTCTAAATTTGAAACAAATCAAATGAAAATCAACTTATCATTAATTATATATTTTTTTTATATCAAATAAAACATAATTATTTTCAAATACATAAAATCACAAACTACTACAAAATCATCTTTATAATATCATTTTATGACAATAAAACAACAACAAAAATCTATAATTAACAAACATGGGCGTAGCCCGGGATATCCTCTAGTCTATTATATAATTAGAAAGTTTTCTCTTCTCTTAGAGTGTCCACATCAGCAAATCAAACACCTTTTTATTAAAAAATATTTCATATATTTATTTAATTCATATTAATTGTAGTTTAATGCATAATTCTCAATTTATATAATATAAAACACAATAAACTATTATATAATTATGGAGTTTTCTATCTTCTTAAAGTGTCCACATCAGCAAAACAAATAACTTTTTTATCAAAAATTATTTCATATATTTATTTAATTCATATTAATTGTACTTATATAATATAAAACATAATAAATTAAGTAAAACATGAAAAATAACATCATTAATATTAATATATGAAAAATAAGATAAATTATAATGAACTTGATAGAATTTAATAACTCAAATAATGTACTAATAAAAGTAGTTACAATAATATAATTTTGGATTGAAGAAATATAGATTTAATTATGAATACTTATATGAACAATGGAAAATTTTGATAGAAAGCTGCACAATTTCACTTAAAATTGTTTTTAAGAAAATGAGTGTTATTGTATAAAAAATAAAATAATTTAAATAATATACTAAGATACAGATTTGATTGGTATTCATAAAATAATTTTTTAAAGATATGATAGAAAATTTTCAAAATGAATTTCTAATTTTTATTAGTATAAGAACTCTCTCCAAAATAAAATGTTTATGAGATTGTCACAAAAATCGTTTCTTTTCTCGTAAGATTCACAACTGATTTTTGTTACTACGTGTCAGTAAACTATTCATTACTTTTCATTGAAAAAAAAAATATTCTCAACAATCTTTATATTGTATATTGCTTGATAACATTTATTGTTTAAAGCTAAACTAAAAATATTTATATATAAGTTTTTATAGCCGTTTAAAATTAAAATCTCACGCAACGCGTGGGTATAAATTTAGTAATATAAATAATTAAGATAACAGATCAACGGAATTATTATATTTGTATATTAGTTCTTTACATAAAAATAATATGGTATTAAACAATTACATGTTCAGCAACATTTAAATGGTACGATTAAAACTATATAAGATTATATATGATAAATTAATTGTAACATATTTCATAAATTAGTTGTAACATATAAGATCATTTTCCTAAGGAAGTGTCTTTCATTCATTTAAACCCGAGCCAACAAGCCATGAAATCAACATTGGTCGATGCTGCATCATAGCTTTGTCAATATTGTAGTCTTTTGACACATGACTATGTATGATATCAGTATATTTAATCCCTCAACTATTGATTCGTGTTTTATCATTATATGTTGCTTTTGTTGCAAAAGGCTTATAATCTGCTTTAAATAATGGCAACCTAAAAAATGAAAATTGGTCAAATAAATTTGGATCCACAACAAAAGAGAGAAAATGGAAAAATATTTTTTTATGAATTTTTTTGAGAAATGCCATTTTTAAAGTATCACTTTTCAAAAATGCCATTTTTTTTAAAATCTTTGCAAAAATACTACTTTTTCAAAAATATTTTTTCATTATATCATTTATATTTGGATTAACTATGTTATATTAGGGTTTAGTTTTGAGGGTTTAATGGTTTTGATAGTTTAATAGTTTTGAGGGTTTAATGACTTTTAGGAATCAAAACATTTTTTATACTTTAGAATTTTAAAATTTAGGGGATGATTGGAAAGGGCTGTAGATGCTCTCCACAGCCATATTTTAGTGTACAGCTCTAAATAAACACCAATCATGCTTTACTCGTAATTTTCTGTCTACAATTTTTTTTTATTTTTTATTTTATTTTTGGTGCTGTAGAGAGATAAGTATCTACAGCCTTAATTTTTGGGCTATGAAAAATTTACATATTTATCTTATCAAAATTTTATGTAAAAACAGTTTATAATTACTAAAAAGAAAAAGAAACCCTAACTCATAACTTATAAATTAAAATAAAGAAACCCTAGGTCGTTCATAAGAAAACTAAGAGAAACAATTAGAACAAAAAATTATCGCCGAAGAGAAAAGGGAGGAAGAAGAAGAAAGAGAAACAGGTAACATCCTTTTATTTTTCTCTGTATACCTGTTATATAAGTAACGTTTGTATTCAAGAGCATGTCCATCTTTAATCTCCTCCACATTCTTGTTTTATTCATAAAAGTGTCTGACACCTCTCTCCTATGTATGTGTGTGTATCAACTTTTTGACACATTTTTTTCTTATGTAGAAAACATGTTCGTATTGTTTAAATCTTTCTCCTATGTATAAAACATGTCGTATAAATCTTATTATTACGATTATTATGTAGGCTAAATTTAAAACATCAATTTATATGTTTTATAGATATGGCAAGTAACACTGCAGCAAACAATGGTGGTGCATCATCCTTTTCTCAAAGAGAGGTAAATATATTTTTTCATTGTTTTTTACTTATTTTAAAAGTAGATTTGAAATTATTTTTGATATATTTATTTTGTGCTATATCAAGTGGACTGATGAAATTTCTCGACTGTTCATAGAGTTGTATTTAACTCAACTTGATAAAGAAAATTGGGTAGACAAACATTTAACAAAAGAAGGTAAATTAAGTGTGAGGACTAGCTTTAAAGAAGCTACTAGGCTTGATTTAGCATGGAAAATTTTTGCAAATCATCATCGTAATTTAAAAACTTGGTACGATTGTTACAACCGTCTATGCAAATTGACTGGAGTAGCTATTGAGAGAGGTGTCATTTAAAAGTTCATGAACTAGTAAACTTTTTTAAAAAATTATTTATGATTAATTTAATTTTAAAGATAATTTTATATTTTTATTTGATATTTTGTTCATGAAAAGTGTTATGTCGTATATTTGTTTAGTTACAAATATTCTTTTTAGAGCATAGAACTTACCAATCATGCTTTTATTTTTTAAAAGTCACAGTCAAAATTCTACAGCTAAAATTTTAAAGCTACAACTATAGCCAAAAAACTACAGCTAATAGTGTACAGCAAAAAATCTAAAGCTACAGCCCTTTTCAATCATCCCCTTAGGCTTTAAAAATCCATAACTAGTAACATTTTTACAAATGAACAACCTATAGTGGTATTTTGCAAATGAACAACCTCTAGTGGCATTTTTGCAAATGGATAACCCTAAAGTAGCGATTGTCCCTTTTTCATTCACTTTTATTGGTAGAAAAATTTCTCAAAAAAAAAACACTACTTGACTAAAAAAATATCTTGATTACTAGACTAGAAAAAATCAGAAGAATTTTTTTTTTTAAGAACCAATCAGATTCATAATTGATTGATAGAAAAAGAAAAAGCCTATTTTTGTCAATTAGTTTTTAAACATTATTATTAGGCATTAGGTGAATATCCGCATATACGTGTGGATTTTCGTAATAAGTTTTTTAGTATTTGAATATTGGAATACATATTTAAAATAATAAATATTTTTCAACCAGACTTTTGTGAACAAATTTGTTTCAGACTTTTATTAAATCGTTTATTTAGGTTTTTTAAACTAAATAAGTATAAATGAGTTTCTTTTATGTATGTATATTACTGGTTATCAAAATAAAAAAAAAATTTGATATTTTGTTTTGAGATAAATTGTTTTGTAAAGTTTATCTTAAACATATCAAAAAAATTTGTGTTATATGTATCTAGAATTTAATAAACATAAGATCGATAATTTGTTAGTAAAAAAAAAAGATAAAACTTGATGATAATCTATCCAAAGAGACTTTAACTTTACAAACGATCCGAAGTCCTTTCCAATTGCTCATCCGAACTATACATTCATTACTTATGATTAACTTGATCTAGGCCGAGTTCTTGAATGGAGATCAAATTCATAATTTTATATGGTGTTCTTTTTCCTTCAGCAATCTAGTTTGCATATACCGTTGACATATATGGCTTTACGTCACGGCTTAATTAACATGAAGATTTTAGTTTGTATACGTCGTGTGTATACGCGTCATATAAATATACTTTTTTTTATATATATAGAGCATCATAGATATTTAATTTTGTAATAAAAGAAGTTATTGGGATCATAAATGGGAACACAATAATTGCGTAAAGGGAATCAAAATGAGTACAGCAAAGCAAAAAATACCCATAAGTGTAGAGCATATATGACCTTCGTGCATGGTCAAGCTTATTAGTCTCACTCACTTTCCTTATTACAATTAATGTCATAACTTTTCTTTTTTTTTTTTCTGAATCCAAAGATCTCTCCTCAAATTTTACAATTCTTGGAATTTGTTTGTCTCTCTCTTTATCTACCTATATTTTATTTATGATTCCCTCTTTGGGTCTTCACTAAGGGTCCATGTTCCTTCTCAGCTATTCTCATTATTGTTTTCTTTTCTTTCTTATACTTTTTATTATTGTTAAACGTACGTTTTCATGCTATGATGCAGGATTTCTTATCAATATGTTTTTTGTCAAGATATTTATCGATTTGTTTCAACACAAATGTTAAATGTAATTTGTTACATTTTATGGGTTATATTTATATAGTTAATAATTTGAACCGAGTAACTTTTGAGTTGAAATTTTTTAGTTTTATCAATAGCTGAAAATGACAGATTCGTTTTTAAGTCACGAAATTAAGTCAACTGGCATATATGTAAAAATTAAGAAAAATGTTATCAATTTTGAACGTGTAAATCAAAGGTTTTTTTTGTTTTCAAACTTTTCAACATTCATCAATCACGGCATAAGTTTCAAAGTTTGCTAACGAACAGATTGCTAACGAACGTGTAAATCAAAGTTTCAAGGAAAACATTATACTAGAATTTGCTAACGATCATATTGTAAAACTTCATGTGTATAACCAAAACTGAAAAAAAAAATCATTCCTTTTCTTTCGATATTTTAGAACAGCTCTCTTGATTTCATCTTTACAAAAACTCTCTAACTCTTGTAAATTGAATTTACATAAGGTAAAAGTGTAATTGTGGAGGAACATTGATGTCAGGAGTAGAAGTGAAGAAAAAGGGTTTACCTGATAGAATGAATCTACTTGGAAATTGAGGAAGTTTCGCGAGGATCCAATTTTATGTGTTTATCACTTGACCCAATTTTATTTAAATATATATACAAGTATCACATTAACAACTTTTGGGTGGACAACTTTTCTGAATCAAAATGGTTTCAGATTTAAGCAAGTTGTCGATGATGTATGACGTGTTTTCAATGCCTAGGTCGTTACACTTATTTATCTCAGTTTTAAGTTGCATTTCTTTTTATCACCAGCTATTTTATTTTGCAAAACACATCAAATTCAAACCCATTCAAAAGGAATTCAAGAAAATTAAATATAAACCCCAAATCTACTTGAATGCAAGTATAATCTAAAAGATGAATTTCACGAGCTTAAGATGAATAAGTCACATCCCAAGGTATCTTGGCATGTCTTTATCAGCCTCTCAAAAGTTTATAATGTGATGATCCAGTGATGACCCAAGAAATACGAACCTCGACAAACCCAAAATAATGTAATTATTCTAATGGTCTAACAAAAGCATATCAGACTCTCTTAAACTTAGAACCAATTTGTTTCATATTTTTGGCTGTCCAATTTTGGATTTTTCTTTATTTGGATCAACGCAAACATATCTTTGGTGCCTAAGAGAATTTATCTATGATCTAAAGGATTCTAGTTGTAACTTAAACTGCATTAGCAAGAAGAAGATCAAATAGATCACTTTCTATATTCCGCGCCGATTAAAATAGATATTGATCAACAATAGATCTCTTTGATTTATTTGAACTATCTTTTTTTAAGACATTTAGCATGGTCAAGAAGGTTCTAAAACGTTATTACTTTATGTCTAAGTTGTCTTCTGTTAAAAAATGTACTAGAAAGTTCTAGAAGAATATATAGGATATTCTCAATGTAATTAAGATACATATGAATCACAAAGTGATAAGGTTAAGTCTAGTTAGGATTAGGATGCAACGATAGTTGAGTACATCCAATAACTTGTATATAAAGGCCTCTCATCAATGAAAGAGAGAGAGATTTTCAAGTATTCTTATTATTTACATGGTATCAGAGCAAGGTTAAACATCTATCAAAATCTCATTTTTATAAAAACTCTTGGTTCTTAACAATGGAAGAAACAAAGCAAGTTGTTGTTTCTAGTTCTAAGGAAAGTTTACAAGTCTCGTCGTATTACCTTCATCCATCAGACAACTCAGGATCAGCCATCATACCGGTGTTGTTGACAGGAGATAACTACACCGAGTAGTCGTCTGAGTTGGAAAATGCACTCCGAGCAAAATGCAAGTCCGGGTTTATCAGTGGAAGTTTGCCTATGCCAAAAGATAAACCAGAGGAAGAAGAGATGTGAAAGACAGTGAACTCAATGATCGTTGGGTGGATTAGGGTATCAATATCTCCTAAGATACGATCGACATTGACTTTTACACCAGATGCGAACAAGTTGTGGACCAATCTACAAAAGCGATTCTCTATCGAAAACGCGGTTCGAGTGCATCAATTGAAAGCTGAACTTGCGGCGTGTCGGCAAGATGGAGCTAGCGTGATAGATTATTTTGGCAAGTTGTCAGCAAAGTGGGAGGAGCTTCTTAACTACAAGCCCATCCCTAAGTGTATGTGTGAACTAGTGGATACGTTTCTCAAGGAATATGAAGAGGAGCGTGTGCATCAATTCCTTATAGGATTAGATGATTCACGTTTTGGATGTGTGCACAATTATCATTGGTCTGGAGTCTTTACCAAACCTAAATAGTGTATATTAGAGGGTAATACTGAATAGATAAAACAACCCAACCCAAAAATTTTAAAATTTTTCAAATTAAAACCCGGATTATCATTATCACAATAATAATCCTCAACAGTCCAATCTCAACATGCGGAAAACAATAAAACAATTAAACAAGTTCAATAGATCTCATACTCTACTGAATCCTAACCAGTTCAATTCAATAATTCAACGTCAATAACCAATAAAATAATCAAAAATTTAATTCAAATAACAACCAAGTGCAACTCAACAACAGTTCCAGAATCACTACAACCTAGCAATTCTAACTCAAAAGCCATGAAATGCGAGACACTAGATCATCTCCTCTTCCTGGCCATGATTCCACGATCACAATTTATCTTTACCTGCAACCCATGGCAAAAAGAGTTGCGTGAGTATTATCACAAATACTCAGCGACGCGGTCATCCCGTCTACAGGTTATACTCACAGGCATAAGCAAGAGATACAATATCAAGATGAGCAAACAACAAGCATACACGAACAATCAAACATGAACAGTCCAGGAGCACTGTATCGATCGACACAACCACTAGGTATCAATCGACATACTGCACTTGTGTCGATCGACACACAACCATGGTGTCGATCGACATGATGCACCTGTGTCGATCGACACAAAGCAATTGTGTAGATCGACACGATATCGCAGAATAGAGAATGAGCCTATCCTCTCATAGCTCGAACCCTAATGCGATCCATCGATCTCCTGCATATTTTCATCCACAAAACACACCAAATCCAATACAAACAACCGCAATCAATCATATTTCATCTAATCTTTTATCCAGATAAACCTACGGTCACGCACTCACCTCGAAAAAGGATTGAAAAGAGGAAGAACGACGAAGAACACGATTGACCAGAGGCTACACTCCCTGAAATCCGAAATCTCCTTTTTCTCCACGAAGAACACGCCGAAGATTCGAATCTTAGCCTCACAAACACCCAAAAACTCTTCTCTGATTCTCTCTCAATTCTCTGATTCTCTTTGTTTACCATGGAAAACCGCAAGAACTCAACCTGTTCTGCTTAAATATTGAACCCTATGGTTCCATAAATCGCTCCTTCAAACTAGACAATTAAACCAAACTGGTCGTTCCAATTTAAACCTGTGTCGATCGACACAACGTCCAAAACTCGACTTCTCACAAGTCAAAAACACACGTGTTGATCGACACACACACCCTCTCTCAATCGACACCCAACCAAAAAATCCAATTTTTGGTTCACGGGCGTTACAATTCTTCCCCACTAACACGGAATCGACCTCGAATCACGCACCCCCATCTCACTAAGGTTAACACTCCCGTCTAAACCCGACCAAATTCACCCAGAAACATCAACGATGCAACGCTCCCTGATCCAGATTAGGGCTGCCCGATTGATCGCACAACAATCAAACAAGAACATGCACGACCAACAGCGCTACGTATGCTACCAAGGTCGTCCGAACCGAAGTTCTAAACGTAAGTAAAAACCCTAGACTCGACATCCACATACACACTCATGACCCTCGGTCAGCACCACTCGAGATCACACCTGATCCTCGAGCCCCACTAGTCTCATACTAGCCACATTGCACCGTCTCACCACGGCTGCAATCCTGACCAACCTGGTCAGCACCACTGAGATCCACTCCCGATCCCTGAAGTTCATTTAGTCGCATACTTACAATCACACTACATACACTATTTCTCATACTCATATCTATATACACCACCCCGCTCTCAGGATCGTCACCCCTTGAGCTCTCGATGTATATCATACCCCTCCCACCTTCAGGACCGCCGTCCATCCAGCTCTCGGTATGCTCCAGCCCCTCCCACTCTCAGGACACACAGTCCGTCAAGCTATCGGCTGCAAAGGAATCACACATCCTCTGGAGAGACTTCGGCCCCTCAAAGTATATGCAAGGGAACCACTTTCCCCCGGAGAGAACCTCACTGTCCCCTCAAGTATATCCAGGAGAACCACTATCCCCTAGATGAATTACGCTGTAACATGCATCACAAGCACCTGTCGACCAAAATCACCTCTCGTGGTCATCCGAAACAACCCAATCACCAGGATGTTCCACAGAATCCCTGGAAAAGACAGTCCTAATTCACATAAAACTTCTGTTTCCAGACTCCCCCTAGGAAATAGATAGGTTCTAACTCACATAAAACCCCTATTTTCCATCGCCATCCATGGAATAAACAAGTTCTAACTCACATAGAACCTCCATCCCCAGATAATCCTCCTAGAACATGGACAACCCTAACTCACATAGAACTTCCATTTCTAGCCTCCCTAGCCGATAGACAAGCTCTAACTCTAATAGAACTCTATCGCTAGACCTCCACATGACCTACCAGTTATCACAACACATGACTCCACCTGTCATATCATAAGAACACACGTCTTACACGCATTTAATACGGAAAACCCATCTTATTAAATCTCAAAATGTATAATCGTTATAACAACATCAAAACGAAAATATATACATCTCATAGCCAAAATCTAAAACAGACATTGAAACCAGAAAAGATCCTCAAGCCACCGCTTACTTCTCGAACCACTTCGAGAACTTCATCTTCATCATCGCTTCTGGTTCCCAAGTCTCCTCCTCAATACCATCACAGTCCCACAGGACTCTCACCAACGGTATACTCTTTCGACGCAAAACCTTGACTCTCCTCTCGAGAATCCTCGCAGGCCTCGCCGCCAACGTCATGTTGGGCTGAAGATCTTCCAGAATCCTAGTCAACACCTCCTCATACTCATGTAGACACTTCCGCAGTATCGAAACATGAAGACTTAGTGAAAAGCCTTCATACTCTGAGGTAACTCCAATCGATAAGCTACTGGTCCAACCCGCTCCACAACCTTGAATAGACCCATAAACCTCGGACTCAGCTTATTCTCTGAAATGGATCTGTTAGGAGCCTCAACATCACTGCCTTGAGATACACCAGATCTCCCAGCTCATACTCCAGCTCTTTTCATCTCCTATCGGCGTAACTCTTCTGCCGATCCTAAGCCTCCTTCATGTTCAGTCTCAAGACACAGATCTTCTTTGTTGTCTCCTGAACAAAATCTGCACCAAACATGCTCCTCTCCCCCATTTGAGTCTAGCATAATGGTGTCCGACACGGCCTCCCATACAGAGCCTCATATGGAGTCATCCCAATACTCACCTGATAACTGTTGTTGTACGCAAACTCAACCATGTTCAGATTATCTGCCCAATGACCACCATAATCCAGCACACACATCCTTGGCAAATCCTCCAATGTCTGAATCGTTCGCTCGGACTGCCCGTTTGTCTGAGGATGATACGCTGTGCTAATATGCACCCTTGTGCCCATCTCATCCTGAAATGCCCTCCAAAACTCTAAAGTAAATCTCGGATCCCTGTCTGACACAATACTCACTGGCACCCCGTGCAGCCTCACTATCTCCCCGCACATACTTCTTAGCCAACACCGCCGCTCTGTCGGTCTTTTTGATGGCAAGAAAGTGTGCTGATTTCGTCAGACAATCCACAATCACCCAAATCGCATCATAAGTCCGCGACACTGGCAACCCCGTCACGAAATCCATGGTAATCATGTCCCATTTCCACTCCGGAATGGGCAAACTCTGTAATAACGCGCTCGAAACATGTTGCTCAGCTTACACTAACTGGCAAACATTGCACGCTGCAACCCAGTTAGCGACATCCCTCTTCATCCAGACCCAGTGATAATACCGCTTGAGATCACGATACATATTGGTCGCTCCCAGATGAATCGATATCATACTCGAATGAGCCTCGTTTAGGATCTTTGGGTACACAAACTCGCCCGTTCACGAGTATTGTCCCATTTACCGAGACCAGATACTCTAAACCTGCAACCTTAGAAGCATCCGTATACACCACATAAGGCTCACCCGGCTCGGGTAATGCCAACACTAGTGTATTAATCAACATCCCCTTCAGCTTCCTGAGACTCTCCTCGCAAGCTGAAGACCGCACAAAATGGGCATCCTTCCCCGTTAGCTTCGTCATCGACTACACCATACTCGTAAATCTGTTGACGAACCTCTTGTAATAACCTGCCAGCCCGATAACACTCCAGATCTCGGTGGCATTCCTCGGTCTAGGCCACCCCGTGATAGCTTCAATCTGAGCTGGATCCACAGAAACTCCCTCTGCAGACACCACATGGCCAAGGAACTCATCTCTTGCTGCCAGAAACTGCACTTACTCAACTTCGCGTACAACTTCTGCTACCGCAACTTCTCCAGAACCAATCTCAGATGCACCTTGTGCTCCTCAGAACTCCTCGAATACACCAGGATATCATCAATAAAGATGATCACGAACACATCCAGATACTCCTGGAACACCCCGATCATCAACCTCATGAACGCTGCTGGCGCATTCGTCAACCCGAACGACATCACCACAAACTCATAATGCCCATACCTCGTCCTGAAGGCAGTCTTCCTTACATCCAGCTCATCAATAGGGATATGATGGTAATCCAAAGCCAAGTCGATCTTTGAGAACCAGGTAGCCCCTCGTAGTTGATCCAACAACTCGTCAATCCGTGGCAGAGGATACCTATTCTTCACAGTGATTCGGTTAAGTCCCCGGTAATCGATGCACAATCGAAAACTCGCATCTTTTTTCTTCATAAACAACACCGGCGCTCCCCACGGTGAAACACTAGGCTGGATGAATCCCTTCCCCAACAGATCATCCAGCTGCTTCTTCAGCTTTGCCATCTCTGCTGGAGCCATACAGTAAGGCGCATTGGATATAGGAATCGTCCCAGACTCCAACTCAATCGTAAATGGATCCGACCTGGACGGCGGCAATCCCAGCAACGACTGAAATACATCTTGGAAATCCCAAACAATCTGAATATCCCTAACTGCAACCTCTCTAACAGTCTCTGGCATCACTATCGTCGCCAGATATGCCTCACAGCCCTTCTCAATCAACTGCTCGGCCTATATTGCTGAAATCATGAGATTTCTGGAAGTCGGTCTCAAACCCTGATAAACCAACCTCCCCGTCTCTCGCTCAAACACTACTCGTCCCCGATGATAATCCAGATGGACCTTGTACCGATCCAGCCAATCCATCCCAAGTATGACGTCATACAGTTCCACCGGACTAATAATCAAATCTGCTGGCATCAACTCCCCCGCCACCACAACATCCACACCACAGGTTCCCCCAAAAGTAGCTAACGCCCGAAAGCTGCTCACCGGAATCGCTCTAGATACCGTTACCCTCCGTACACTCCGGAGTAATGAAGCTATTCGTAGCTTCCGAATCAAACAACACATGGGACTCATACTCGCCCACAACTAAGGTCCCTGCACAAATTCCATGTGCTTTAAGACCCCGACACTCTAGTGCAGACTCACAATTTCCAAACAGACTAAATTCAAATAACACAAGGATTAAAAAGTCAAGTCTGAAAATAACCTGTGATCGGTCTGGCACTAGAACCACCCACCTCCGCCGAAGTGAAAACCCACGGTGCCAGTGCAATCTGAGCCAATGAATGCACTGCCAACGGCTGCACTGTCGCCACCGCCATCTGCTATAGCTTCGAACACTTGGGCTTGATATGCCCCAACTCTCTGCAGTGGTAACACACCTGAGCACCCCGAGCCTCACTCCTCTTAGGACAATTGGCCACCTTGTGATCTAAGCTTCTACATCCAAAGCTTCCCGGACCACCCTGCCCTCTGAATCAGCCCTAAAGTGCTCTCCTACTTCCTCTTCAGTCCTTGAGCAGGCTTGCCGCCCCTGCTCGAATCCGCCTACTGCTGCGGCCTCCTCTACTGCTGCGGCCTCCTCTACTGCTGCACTGGTGGACTAACCACCACAGCCTGCTCTCGGAGGTCCTCTTCAATCGCAGCAGCCGTCTCAACCAGCTCCGCCTTCGTGGCGAACCTACTCGCCCTGCAGAGAGTCCTCAAATCAGCTCAAAGTCCCCTCAGGAACCTCTTCACCTGGGCCTGCTCGCTCTCCATGCCCCCTACCAGCATGTACCAGAGGTCGACTAAACTCTGCGTCAAACTCCCTCACTGACCGGTCTCCCAGAGCCAACACAACAAACCTCAGATCCAACTGATCCACCGCCTCCTGCGGGAAATACTTGGCATTGAACTCAGCCAAGAAATCCTCCCAAATCATCTCGGCCTGTACCCTCCTAGCCTCAACACCTCTCCACCAGAGATGCGCGTCACCATCCAGATAATGAACCGCTAGATCAACCCGGTATCCCTCCAGACACCTGATAGAGCGAAAGTTATGCTCCAACCTCAACCGCCACTCATCGACCTCCTCAGGCTTGGCACCACCCGAGAAAAACCCAGTGCCAATCCTCTGCATCTGATCCATCATCCTCAGGTAGGATGAAAGCTCCTCTGCAACCGCCACACCCGGCTGCATACCAGCCACTCCCGGCTGACCACCAGCCACTACTGGCTGCACACAAGCCACACCTGGCTGAACTCCCGGAGCCGGTACCCCACCTGGTAACTGCTCCAGAATCAACTGCAGCAAACCCACTAGACGATCATCTCGATCCTGAGCTCCACCTGCAGCAGCACCCCCACCTGGGCCCATTGCACCGGGACCTACACCCGTCCCACCAGTCCTCACACTGGCACTCACAGTGGCCACACCCACGGACCCCTCCTGATACGCCTGCGAATCAGCCATCTGCTCCTGCGTGGACTCCTGGGCCACACTCGCAGCAACAGACTAACTCACAAGTCTGCGCCTGCGCCCACCACGACCACCTCGGCCTCCACCGCCCCCACGACCTCTGCCTCTAGTACCTCTAGCCATTTCTCTGCACTACCCAGCAGAACACTAAGACTACTAGAAAAACATAAAGTCAAAAACACATACCTGTGGAATCTCATTGAAGGCTCGGAGAAGATGATCTAGGACTCCAAACCCACACAACAATCAGTCGACTAATACACATAATCAATCAATGATATGCTCAAATTTACCCTGAGCTACTCTCTCAAATTAAGAGATCGCAGTAATACTTAGGGATCGAATCCACAGGGAGTCAATTCACACAATCAATTATGAATTCAAGTTATGTTAAGTAAAAAAATGATAAATGTAGAATAAACAGTAAACGTAAACAAGTGAATGGTTATCAGGTTCTTGAAATCAATTAGACAAAAGGTTAGGCATTGGGTAATTCGCAGGAATGACTTGAAATACCGTCGTGTCGATCGAAACAAAAGTATGTGTCGATCGACACAGAGATGAAAACGGTTATGATTTTATTAAGAACGGTTCTAGAACTCAAACACGAATATAAAACCAATCAACTTTCGTTGCAGAGATTATCTATGACTAAATTCCTAAATTCCAAATTTCTTTGCAAACTTAGTGAATAAAGACAAGCATTAAGTTCAGGTTCAATTGTTCACAAAATTACTAAGCCAAATTTCTTTGCGAATAGATAATTTTGCTTATCTAAGATTATGTCCGGTTGTTAATAATACTTTTGCATCTATTAAAGCAACCTAAGATATCCAATTTCAGTTGATCAATCCTAAAATCAGAGTTAAATCAATCTAGATGAAGAACATATAGATAAATCCTAACAGGGTTTCAATCATACCAATTTCTCATCAAACCTTTAAATCACCCTAAACCTAACAAGCAAACTACTCAAACATAGATGCAGTATACATTATTGAATGGAATAAATTGCATAAAAGAGATAGAGTAAGTGATACAGAGTTTTAGATCGATGAAGTCTGAAAGTCTGAAATCTCCTAAAAGCTCTGTAAATCTCTGAATCTCCACGTCTTAATTAAAAACAAGATATCTCATAAAATCCTAAGGAAAAACTATATATAAGGTGTAAAATTCGGATTGGGTTTCTTGTACAACCTTTGGGCTTTTTGGGCAAAACTAGAATTTCTTCAAAACTTGAAGTCTTCACGTGTCATACGGGCATGTCGATCGACACACAGGTCTGTGTCGATCGACACAGCTTTGAAAACTCGACTCCGACTTGATCACTTCGGCCCTTCCTTCCTCGATGCTCCAAAATGCTCCAAAAGCTTCCAGTAAAACTTCAATCGTCCAATAATCTACAAATACTCAAAAAGACTCGAAAAATACCAAAAAGACTCTATGAAAAAGACTTATATCATGGTCAAAAAGGGTAAAAACCATGATATATCAACTCTCCCAGACTTAGCATTTGCTTGCCCTCAAGCAAAACATACACTAAGAATGTGAAAGAGGTTTGAAAACGCAGAAACTTACCTTCCCCTAGAGTACTGAACCGACCCCTTTCAGCTAGTAATCCACATAATTCATAACCGACTCAAAATCAGACCACTATGTACTTCTCCATAGATATTCGCAGCCTTGCAAATTCATTCACGACTACTCAACATAACCTGTTAGTTATCATTGCAAGGTCTCGTCCCAGATCTTAACGCCAAAAGCCTTCTAGACTCATTCCCATACTATACCATGACTAGTGAATCCATATAACTTTCGGTACCCTTTCTCCCGCAGACTTATTTAATTCGATTTTTTTTTTTTAAATGGAATGTTGAAACTCAAAAGTAGTGCTTTCACTACTGTTGTTCCTTGTGAGGAGACAGGGTCGTGAGATCGTTCGTCCTCTACATCCGTTCTAAGGGACTCAGACTGCTGCTTTGGAGCTCTGGGTGATCACCTCTTTAGTACTGATTCACTGGAATTGTATTTCCTCATCTGATACTCAAGAACTATCATATCACCCCATTTTTCATCATTTTTTTTTTATAAATTAGGGAGAGGGGTACAATTAGTTTTAACATGAATTTGCACTATTCAGGTATTAATGAGGAATCAAGCTTTATGAAAATCAATCACCGAGGAGACCGTATAATTATCTCTAACCTGGCGGATTATGCTGGAAGTAACAAACGTCTCTAGTTAACTGGTCAGCCTTAGAATTTTTCATTAGTCTGACTCTGAAATCGATCCTGGAAGAATGGTCACACGACTGAAAGAGACGATCCACTTAAACCAAAAGAACGGTCAATGTTTCCAACTGACTATTTTGACTCAATAAAAACGTTTTGGACTGACTCTCAAAAACGAACACAAAGTTAGCAACTACCTCCCTCAGACATAAACAACACTGTCCCCAGTGTTATCAAGCTGAGTTTGGCAAAAAAAAATCAAAAGGATAACGAACATGGAAAGGGAAAATGAAAATTTACCAAATGTTTTCCTTATGTCGATCGACATAGAGAACCGTATCGATCGACACAGGTTTCCGAACCGGATCATGAGTTGTACGGAATTGGAGACAAACTGTTGAACCGTGTCAATCGACATAGAGATTCATGTCGATCGACACATCATCTCTGGACATTTCCGCAAGTTTGGTCATCCTTTTTCATCGTTGAAATAAATTTCAAAGCTAATCTTTCTGCAAAACACAACTCACAAGTCGTAATTAAGAGGAAAACATAGGCAAATCACATTAGTTCATCAGTTCTGAAATCCTAAAGAAACATAAAACAAACTGACCCAAAGAAAGACAGAAAAATAGACTCAAAGCCAGATAATAAAAGAAAATAAAAAGAAAACAGGAAAAAGGATAAGTAATCTAATCATCCTCCTCAGATGATGATGAAGGTCGTGGAGTAGGTTGGCGAGGACGAATACAGCCACATCGAGGCCAAGTAGACATGGCGGTCCACATCGTCTGGAGACTCTGAACAACCCAACTCTGAAACTCGTGCTGCTCCATAGGGCGATCAGGCACTGGTGGTAGTGGAGGAATCTGACGTAGAGCACTGGAAGTGCCCGCATCTAAGGTACCAGCTGCAGCAGTGTCCCGAGTAATCTGCTTGCGCACAGCTCCAACTGGCACAGAAGTCTCTCGTCAGGCTCGAAAGCCATCACAATAGGGTCCGCAGAGATCCTTATCAGCTCAGGAATGGGCAGCTTTACCATCCGCTGCTCGCCAGGAACTGGGCGGAAAACCCAATGCTAGTCTCCCTTGAGCCAGGTGGCTCTCATCTGCTCTCTCCCTAGTGCAATCAGATGGATCTATACCACAAAATATGAAAATGGGAGTGAGGAGGCTACCAGCTGTGAAGGGCTTGCTGCTCTTCTTCAGAGTAAGTGGTGTGTTCTTCAGAGACAGCAAGTGGCGCGCGAAGACAACCCCCATGTTAGGGTGAGGCTCAATCCAAGTCGAGGGTTGAGATTCTTCCCAAGCCGTGTCTGAGATATCCTGGCGCAAAGCATATGACAATAGGGTCAGCTCCTGAAGCCTCATCTTCCCGGGCTCCACCTTGTACAGTATAGTAGTGGAGAAAAGGCGGAGCAAGTAGCGGAGGATTGGATGCCTCACATCGGTGTGTGTGGAGGCAGCTGGAGCATACATCCCGGTCCCAAAACGTCCCCAGAAGGCCTGTGTATCCGGGATGGCCTCTGGAAGTACCTGATAATCTCGATCTTCATCAAAACCATACACTCTGCAAAGATCCCGGAGAGTGACCATGTGGCGGACTCCTCTGATCTTGAAACTCAATCTCCACAGTCCTCCAGCAACAATGTGCTCTGCATTCCCTTCTACACAACCAAATTGCACCGAGGCGAAAAACTGATGTACTAAGTCAGGGTACATAGGGTAGGGGTGTGTGGCAATGGTTCCTAACCCTGCGTTCTTCAGCAATCGTTACACCTCAGTCCTGAGTCCCAAAGCGCTTATTATCCTTGAGTTAGCATATCTGGTCGGAGCGAGCTTCACTTTCGTCCATTCGTTGTACAGAAGCGAATCATAGTCAGCCCACTCCTCCGTGATCGCCCTGCCAATAACATCGCTGCGAAGTAGGATCTTTGCAAGAATGACATCAAACTGCCTTGCGATGGGGATTTTCTTTCCCTCGAGTCGTGGCCATGGATGACAAGATGCGACAGTCTAAACCGTTGGTTGAGAGCTGGAGGCAGCTTCTTTGTCTGTTCTTTGACGCTTTGGAGCCATCTGCAAGTCAAAATCAAACCAAAACCAACACAAAAATTCGAAATCAGTAAGCGTTTGGCATTCTGTTCATCGATGTCGATCGAGACAGGCTAGGTCGTGTCGATCGACATGGTGTAAAACAATTCCGGAAATCTCCAAATCAAAACAATCCAAACGCAACAATCAACCACAATACTTTCTAAACAATCTCTAGCAAGCTCATGAGTCCATGCCACAATATCGACCACAATATCACACCAATTTCGGTTTCACCACTTAAAAAAACCCCTAAACTTCATACATTCTCAAATTCGAATCTAAACCACCAAGATCAACGTAAATAGTGCATGAATCAGGTTCAATTTCACTCGAAAAATGCATCCTAAGCAATTTAAGTATCCAAATTGGACCAAAATCAACCCGAAATCACTTTTTTTTCCTTATGAATGTCGAACTGAAAAAGTAGAAAAAGGGAGACATACCTTTGTAGATCGAGTAAATGGTGAAGAGAAATGGAAAGAGGACAAAAATCCGATCGCATTAGGGTCGAAAATTGCTCAAATCGGTGAAAGAATGAAAAAGTTACGAATGTTTGTCGATCGATTCGATTTTCGGAAAAGAACAGAAGTGAAGAAATTCGATAGATCTATTTTTTAAAACACTTACCTTCTGTCGTGGCCGTGTCGTCCGTGGTCCGTGTCGATCGACACACAGGACCGTGTCGATCGACACGGATCATTCTGTTTCGGAAATCTAAAACATCTACACTAAAAATTAAAAGATGAGGAAACAAAACGAAAATCAAATTAATTTACATGTACCAGTGGGTTGTCTCCCACTAAGCGCTTGTTTTCAGTCATTAGCTTGACTGTGTCAGAGTTTAGGCAGTGGGTGCATCATCCAGAGGCACAATGTGTCCTTCCGGAATCTCGGCTTCTGCCCAATAGTGTTTCACCCTTTGCCCGTTCACGGTGAACTCTTTCCCATCCTTGCTGATCAGGACAACAGCTCTATATGGTCGTACTTTCTTGATGGTAAAAAGACCTGACCAACGAGAACGAAGTTTACCATGAAAAAGCTGTAAACGAGAGTTGTAAAGCAGTACCTGGTCATTTGGTTTGAATGTCCTGGAGATGATCCGCTTGTCATGATATGTTTTAGTCCGCTCCTTGTATAACTTATAGCTTTCATAAGCATGATGTCTGATTTCATCCAGTTCATTCAGCTGTATCAGACGCCTCTCTACAGCAGGCTTGATGTCGAAGTTGAAATGCTTAACTGTCCATGCTGCTCTGTGTTCCAACTCAACCGGAAGATAACACATTTTCCCATAAAGCATATGAAATGGAGTAGTCCCCAGAGGTGTCTTGTGGGCAGTCTTGTAAGCCCAAAGTGCATCATCAAGTTTAGCTGACCAATCCTTCCTTGTGGAATTTACAGTCTTCTCAAGGATTTCCTTTATTTGTCTGTTGGATACCTCGACTTGTCCACTCGTCTGAGGATGATAAGGACTGGTCACGCGATGGTGAACTCCGTATTTTTGCAAAAACTTAGCAAAAACTCTGTTAATAAAATGTGTTCCACCATCACTAATAACAACTCTGGGAACTCCAAATCGAGGGAAATGATGGTCTTAAACAGCTTAACCACCACCGCAGCGTCATTCCTAGGACTAGCAATCGCCTCCACCCATTTGGAGACATAGTCCACAGCGACGAGGATGTACTTGTTCCCATAAGACGACGGGAACGGGCCCATGAAGTCAATGCCCCAGCAATCAAAAACTTCAACCTCAAGGATGAAGTTTGGTGGCATCTCATTCCTCTTGCTAATCTTACCTCGCCTCTGACATGTATCGCAACTGCGCAATGAAGACATGCGCATCTTTGAACATAGTAGGCCACCAAAAACCAGCTTGTAGAACCTTTGAGACCGTCTTGAATGTGGCGAAATGCCCAGCATACTCAGAACCGTGGCAGTGATAAAGCACATCTCGTACCTCACTCTCTGCAATACATCTTCTGTAGATTCCGTCTGAACAATGCTTGTAGAGATAAGGCTCATCCCAATAATACCTCCTTAGCTCTCTCATGAACTTCTTCCTCTCGTATCCCTTAAGATCAGTAGGCACGTATTCTGCAGCTAGGAAATTTGCAATGTCAGCGTACCACGGTCGGTTTGATCCGGAAACAGAACATACGAGGTCATGTCGATCGACATCGAGAAGTATATCGATCGACATATCTGTTTTTGGGGTCTGAGGTGTGACGATGAAATCCCGTGTCGATCGGCATGGATCCTTCATGTCGATCGATATGACATCTGATGATCCGGAATCGTATTGATCTAGCACCTTGGTCGCTTGCAAACCAATCTCAAAATAGAGCACACTCTCCTCTGGGAAGTAGTCATCGATGGGGACGTGGTTGTCTATCCGAATTCGCGAAAGATGATCCGCGACACCATTGTCAAATCATTTCTTGTCTTTCACTTCTATGTCAAACTCCTGGAGAAGTAGAATCCATCTCAACAATCTAGGCTTAGCATCCTTCTTCTGCATCAAGTATTTGAGTGCTGAATGATCAGTGTGCACAATCACCTTAGCTCCAATCAGGTAGGGACGAAACTTCTCAAAAGCAAAAAGCACTGCTAGCAATTCTTTTTCCGTAGTTGCATAATTCCTTTGAGCCTCGTCTAGTGTTCTACTAGCATAATAAATGGTGTGCAGCTTCTTGTCTTTCTTCTGACCCAAAAAAACTCCAACTACATAATCACTGGCATCACACATCATCTCGAAAGGCAAATCCCAGTCCGGAGGTTGCACTAACTGTTCAAAAGCAGCTAAACAGTTAGTATCAAAAAGAAATTTGACATCCTTACAGAGTAAAGTGGTGAGTGGGCGGACGATTTTGGAGAAGTCCTTGATGAATCTCCGATAGAACTCAGCATGTCCCAAGAAACTTCGGATCTCCTTGATTGAAGTAGGTGGTTGCAGACTTGTCATGACCTCGATCTTAGCACGATCCACCTCAATCCCATCAGCTAAAACTCTATGACCAAGTACAATGCCATCTTTCACCATAAAGTGGCATTTCTCCCAGTTCAGAACCAAGTGTTTCTCCACACATCTGGCAAGCACTCTCTCTAAGTTGTCCAGACAATCTTTGAAAGACGAACCGTAGACCGAGAAGTCATCCATGAAGACCTCCATGTAATCCTCAATCATGTCTGTGAAGATCGATATCATACAGCGCTGGAAAGTCGCAGGGGCATTACATAGTCCAAATGGCATTCTGCGGTATGCAAAAGTGCCATAGGGACAAGTGAATGTGGTCTTCTCCTGGTCCTCTGGATGGATGGGGATTTGGAAGAAACCAGAATACCCATCGAGAAAGCCGTAGTAGGGATGATTCGCTAGACGCTCCAACATCTGATCAATGAAAGGCAGGGGAAAATGGTCTTTCCTGGTGGCTGCATTGAGCTTCCGGTAGTTAATACACATCCTATGCCCAATCACTGTCCTTGTAGGAATCAGCTCGTTTTTCTCATTCTTGACCACTGTGACTCCTCTTTTCTTTAACACTACGTGAACCGGGCTAATCCAAACACTGTCTGAAATAGGATAGATGATCCCAGCCTCTAGAAGTTTCAGAATCTCCTTCTTGACAACCTCTTGCAAATTTGGATTTAGCCGCCTCTGATGCTCAATTGATGACTTAGTCTCATCCTCAAGGTGAATCCTATGCATGCACAAGTCTGGAGAGATTCCTGAAATATCATCAAGAGAATAGCCAAGAGCTTTGCGAAACTTGTGCAGCTTGCTTAGCAATAGAGTGAGCTCTGCATTGTTCAATGAAGCATTAACAATAACTGGGTATGTTGAATTGGGACCAAGAAAAGCATACCTTAGCCCGGCTGGAAGTGTTTTGAGTTCGATTGTTGGAGCTTTATGTTTACTCCAATCGCTGTCTGCGGACCCGTGTCGATCGACACGGACCTCATGTCGATCGACATGGGTTTTCAGAGATCCGACCAACTCTACATTACTAGCCAAGTGCATCACCTTTTTACCAGCATCCATCAGCTTAGCATACCCTTTAGCAACCTCATCAAGCTGGCTCTCCACTGTCACAGAGTTCACCAAAGTCTTTTCCAAGGGATCAATGGAATGCACCTCATTGAAGACATCTTGTGCAATGTCTATGAGCGTGTCGACATAGAATGTCTGGCCATCTATGGTGGGTCTCTTCATCAGCCTATCCATCTCGAATTTCATCTCCAAATCTCCCACACTTAAAGTAATGCTGCCTCCTTTGCAATCAATCATAGCACCAGCTGTAGCTAAGAATGGTCTACCCAAAATAAGAGGGTCTTTGGGCTCCTCGTTGTATTGCAAAACAACAAAGTCAATAGGAATCAAGCAGTCACCAACCTTGATCCGGACATCTTCTAGAACACCTTCTGGAATCCTCACTGATCGATCGACCAGGATAAGTGAGATCCTAGTAGGCTGGAAGTTAGTCATACCAAGACCAATAGCTACCGAGTGTGGCATCAGATTAACACCAGAACTTAAATCACAAAGAGACCTCAGGAATCTCTCCTTGAAGATCAAACAATCCAACACAAAACTTCCCGGATCTGTGAGCTTCTCTGGGACTCTGTTCTGAATTACTGCACTGACCTGTTCTGAAATCATAGCAACACCTTCCTCAAGACCCAAATTCTTAGTGACCATCCTCTTCACGTAACGACGGATCACCGGACTGGTCCGAGTAGCATCAACCAAAGGAAGTTCCACAACTAGCTTATCCATCACGGCCTTGCACCTAGCATCCTCCAGCCCCTGTTTAGACTTCTTCTGGCTCCTAGGATAAGGTATCTTAGGCACATATACTCTCTCTGCTGGACTAGCTAAGGGTTTAGACGAGATTGGATTCGTCTGGGACTCGTGTCGATCGACACTGTCCTTGTGTCGCTCGACCTGAGTTTTCTGCGAGATGTCACCGATTGTGTCATTCCCAGAATCAGGTTTTTCGACCCGTGTCGAACGACATAAGCCTTCCGTCTCGATCGACACGTGGTCTTGTGCGGAAATTACTTCCTCGTCGATTTCCACGAGCTCGTCTAACTGTTCTGCACCAAGTCTTTTCTTCATTACTGGCTCCCCAAGGGTCTTACCACTCCTCGTGGTGATGGCAGCAACACCATGCTTCGGATTTGCATCCGTCCTAGATGGGAGAAAGCCTTCTTGCCTCCTCGAATTTTCTACAGTCTGAGCAAACTGAGTGTCCAATTTCTTGATATGAGTGTTCAGGGCCTCGAACTTCCCATTTAGATCATTGTATATAACATCCATCTTTCCATTAAAGCTGACGGTCATCTTCTGTTGTCCTTCCAAGAGTTGCTCCAGTATAGATTTCATCTCGCTGCTCTCTGATGACTGAGGAGGAGGTGTCTGATAGGAAGATGAACCATAGTTCCTGGTGTAATTGCTCTGGAAAGGCTTCTGAAACTCGGTCTTCTGAAACTGTGGCTTAGGAGAATAGGTTGGTGAGCTTGGATTCCCAGTAAATGTGGTCCTTTGGTTGTTCCCATTGAAGTTCCTGTTACCCTGCTGGTTACCAAACCTCTGACTCTGAAACCCGGACCCACTGATGTAGTTGACATCTTCTTCATCCTGCTCTTCCTCTGGAGTGAAAGATTCGACCTCTTGAGCAAACTGAACAGTCTTCTTCCCCACTAGAATGTTGTGTACCGAATCAAGCTTAGCCTTCACCTTAGCGATCTGGCTTCCATCCATGTTTCCACCCAGCTTCTTCCTTTCAAAATCTGCATTTTTGGTACTGTTGCTGGAAGCCAAATTGTCGATGAGAATTAGTGCGTCTTCCAGATATCTGGTGTTGAAGTTCCCATTGCTAGCAGAGTCTAGGGCCATCTAATATCTCCAATCAATACTTCTGAAAAAGATGCCCAGCAGCTGGACATCACTAAACCCGTGGTGAGGACAATCCCTCTGGCAGGACTTGAATCTCCCTCAGGAAGCCTTAAATGCTTCTGTCGGACCTTGCTTGAAGGTAGAGATCTTAGTCCTCAGGTCCTCGGATCTCACCTCATCAAAGAAATTGTTGAGGAAAGCATTCTTGGTGTCCGCCCAAGTAGTCAGCGAGCCTGGCTCTAGCTGCTTCAGCCAGTAAGCAGCTTCTCCACTAAGAGAGTAAGGGAAAAGCTTGCAGTAGAGGTAATCACTGGATACTCCATTGGCCTTAATGCTAGATGCCAAATCCTCAAACCTCTCAAGGTGATCTATGGGGTATTCAGGAAATAAGCCATGGAATGGGTGCTGAGCCACTAGTGAGAAGTAAGCTGGCTTCAGCTTGAAATCGTTCCTCGGGAATGCTGGAGGTCGGATTGCTGCCCTGTTGGCATAGAACTCATCGGGCATGTTGTACTCTCCCAGAGTACGCCCACGCCCAGCTGGCTCCTCAAAAATCACCACCCCATTCTCATCAATCCTCTGACCCTGAGCATTGCGTCTGCGACCCTCAGTGTCCTGAAAAAACCCATCTTTGCCTCTGATAAGAATCAACGGATTCATATTGGCTGTCTTTCTTGCTGCTCGGTTGGCTCGTTCCAATTTCCCAATCTCAAGGTTGAGATCAACTAGCTGTTCGTTCCGGTTGCTTCTGGTAACGCGATGATGCATAAACCTGAAACACACAAAACAAAGAGAAAATAACTAGTAAGTAAATAAAACGAAAATTAAAAACTTAGACAAAATTCTACTATCAAAAATCGATTGGTGAAATCGAGCTCCCCGGCAACGGCGCCAAAATTGGATATGCTCAAATTTGCCCTGAGCTACTCTCTCAAATTAAGAGATCGCAGTAATACTTAGGGATCGAATCCACAGAGAGTCAATTCACACAATCAATTATGAATTCAAGTTATGCTAAGTAAAAAAAATGATAAATGTAGAATAAACAGCAAACGTAAACAAGTGAATGATTATCATGTTCTTGAAATCAATTAGACAAAAGGTTAGGCATTGGGTAATTCGTAGGAATGACTTGAAATACGGTCGTGTCGATCGACACAAAGGTATGTGTCGATCGACACAGAGATGAAAACGGTTAGGATTTTATTAAGAACGGTTCTAGAACTCAAACACGAATATAAACCAATCAACTTTCGTTGCAGAGATTATCTATGACTAAATTCCTAAATTCCAAATTTCTTTGCAAACTTAGTGAATAAAGACAAGCATTAAGTTCAGGTTCAATTGTTCACAAAATTACTAAGCCAAATTTCTTTGCGAATAGATAATTTTGCTTATCTAAGATTATGTCCGGTTGTTAATAATACTTTTGCATCTATTAAAGCAACCTAAGATATCCAATTTCAGTTGATCAATCCTAAAATCAGAGTTAAATCAATCTAGATGAAGAACATATAGATAAATCCTAACAGGGTTTCAATCCTACCAATTTCTCATCAAACCTTTGAATCACCCTAAACCTAACAAGTAAACTACTCAGACATAGATGCAGTAAACATTATTGAATGGAATAAATTGCATAAAAGAGATAGAGTAAGTGATACAGAGTTTTAGATCGATGAAGTCTGAAAGTCTGAAATCTCCTAAAAGCTCTGTAAATCTCTGAATCTCTAAGTCTTAATTAAAAACAAGATATCTCATAAAAACCTAAGGAAAAACTATATATAAGGTCTAAAATTCAGATTGGGCTTCTTGTACAACTTCTGGGCTTTTTGGGCAAAACTGAAATTTCTTCAAAACTTGAAGTCTTCACGTGTCAGACGGGCATGTCGATCGACACACGGATCCGTGTCGATCGACACAGCCTTGAAAACTCGACTCCGACTTGATCACTTCGGCCCTTCCTTCTTCGATGCTCCAAAATGCTCTAAAAGCTTCCAGTAAAGCTCTAATCGTCCAATAATCTACAAAGACTCAAAAAGACTCGAAAAATACCAAAAAGACTCTATGAAAAGGACTTATATCATGGTCAAAAACGGGTAAAAACCATGATATATCAATCAATCATTCATCCGCCCTAGAACCATAAGGGATATGATACAAAAATGAAACAAGTCGACCCAAAAATTTTTAAAAAATTTCCAATTAAAACCCTGATTATCATTATCACAATGATAATCCTCAACGGTCCAATCCCAATATGCGGAAAACAATTAAACAAGTTCAATATATCTCATACTCTACTGAATCCTAGCCAGTTCAATTCAATAATTCAACGTCAATAACCAATAAAATAATCAACAATTCAATTTGAATAACAACCAAGTGCAACTGAACAACAGTTCCAGAATCACTACAACCTAGCAATTCTAACTCAAAAGCCATGAAATACGAGACACTAGATCATCTCTTCTTCTTGGCCATGATTCCACGATCAGTATTTCTCTTTACCTGCAACACATGGCAAAAAGAGTTGCGTAAGTATTATCACAAATACTCAGCGACGCGGTCATCCTGTCTACAGGTTATACACACAGGCATAAGCAAGAGATAAAATACCAGGATGAACAAACAACATACATACACGAACAATCAAACATGAACAGTCCAGGAGCACTGTGTCGATCGACACAACCACTAGATATCGATCGACATACTGTACTTGTGTCGATCGACACACAACCATGGTGTCGGTTGACATGATGCACCTGTGTCGATCGACACAAAGCAATTTTGTCGATCGACATAACATCGCAGAACAGAGAACGAGCCTATCCTCTCATGGCTCGAACCCTAATGCGATCCATCGATCTCCTGCACTTTCATCCACAAAACACACAAAATTCAATCCAAACAACCGCAATCAATCATATTCTATCTACGGTCACGCACTCACCTCGAAAAAGGATTGAAAAGAGGAAAAACGACGAAGAACACGATTGAACAGAGGCTACACTCCCTTAAATCCGAAATCTCCCTTTCCTCCACGAAGAACACGCCGAAGATTCAATTCCTAGCCTCACAAACACCCAAAAACTCTCCCAATTCTCTGATTCTCTCTGTTTCTCATGGAAATACGGCCAGAACTCAACCTGTTCTGCTTAAATATCTAACCGCCTCCTCAAACTGGGCAATTAAATTGAACTGGTCGGTCCAATTTAAACATGTGTCGATCGACACACACCACCTGTGTCGATCGACACAACGTCCAAAACCCGACTTCTCACAAGTCAAAAACACACGTGTCGATCGACACACACACCCTTTGTCGATCGACACCCACCAAAAAAATCAACTTTTTGGTTCACGGGCGTTACAATAGAGAAGACTGAATTCTTCTCGAAGTGATCAAAGACAAGATGTAGTGGGTTTTGTGGCAAAAACAAAGCAGTCTTTGAAAGTCAGCGGTGCTGTTGAAGCACTTACGATGAATAGTTTAATAGCAGCAGTAACTCGTACCCGCGACCGTGAACGTTCAATTGTGTGTTCACAATGTGGTCGAAGCGGACATGAGAAGAAAGACTGTTGGCAAATCAATGGATTTCCCGAATGGTGGACAGAGAGAAATCAAGGAGAACGTGGTTGTGGAACTGGTTCAAGAGTAAGAGGAACGTACCAGAACAATCAAGGAGAGGTCGTGGACAGTTTCGGTCTAACGCAGTGCAAGCAGCAGCTTCATCGTCGTCATTCCCAAGTTTCACAGCTGAGCAATGGGAGTCATTCACAAAACTGATTGAGCAACAGAAACCAACTCCTATTCCCGATTGTCTGAACGGTAAAGAAGAAACCGGAGAAGTAATTCTCGATACCTTTGCTTCGCACCATATGACAGGTGATGTGAGTGTGCTTACACAGTTAAAGCACATCGTGTCTTGTCCAATAAGCTTCGCCGACAAAAGCCAAGTGGCGGGTACATAGTGTGGACGTTTACCTTTATCAAAGAAACTTGTGTTGGAAAATGTGTTATTTGTGCCAAACCTCAACTGTACCTTGCTATCAATTGCAAAATTGTTGAAACAAACTGGATGTTTTGCTGTGTTTACTGACACATTGTGTATATTGTAAGATCATTTTACGAAAACCCTGATTGGAGCCGGTGAAAAACGGGATGGTGTGTATGTGTATCGGGATGTGACAGTGGCGAGGTCTAACAAAGTTAGAGCTGAGGAAGATCAAGCCTTGTGGCATCGACGATTAGGACATCCTTCATTTAGTGTTTTGGTTTTTTTTGCCATTTATTTCCAGTTTTAAAGGTGTTTTTGACAAGTTCGGAGGTTGTGACGTGTGTTTTAAATCTAAACAGACACACAAAGTATTTTATGATAGTTCAAAAAAGCTTCATGTTGTTTTGCATTAATACTCTACGATCTTTGGGGACCATACCAGCTGTATCAGCGGGTGTAGAACCAAAATTATATCATGATGCTGTTAAAGATAAAGCTTGAAAAAACGCAATGTGTCACGAGATAGCTGCTCTTGAAAAACAGGTGCCATGGGATCTAGTTGATCTTCCCAAAGATAAAGTTGTAATAGGATCCAAATGGGTTTACAAATTGAAGTGTTATGCGGACGAGACCCTTGAAAGACACAAAGCTAGGCTTGTTGCCCTCGGTAATCATCAAGTTGAGGGGGAGGTTTCGATGAAACTTTTGCGCCTGTAGTCAAACTTAAAACAGTTCGTACTATGTTAGAAGTTGCAGCAGCAAAAGGATGGAAAGTCCACCAAATGGATGTTCATAACGCATTCTTCCATGGTGATTTAGAAGAGGAAGTTTATATGAAGTTACCTCATGGCTTTAAGGGATCAGATTCGTCTAAATTTTGCAAGCTTAAGAAGTCACTATGGATTGCATCAAGCGCCTCGATGTTGGATTTCAAAAGTAACGCTTTTATACATTTTGGATTTATACAATCTTATTCAGATTATTTGCTATTCACATACATCAAAGGAGACGTGAGTTTGCGAGTACTTGTGTACGTTGATGATCTAATTATTACATGCAATGATATGGGAATGCTCGAGAAGTTCAAGGCTTATCTAAGTCAATGTTACTACATGAATGATCAAGGAAAAGCAAAATATTTTTTTGGGATAGAAGCCTCGAGAGGAAAGGATGGAATATGTTTGACACAACGCAAGTATGCGCTAGATATAGTTACAGAAACAGGATTGTTTGGATGTAAACCGGCGTCGACACCTACTGAGCATAATCACAAATTGCTTAGAGATACAGGTCCACTTTATGAAAATCCTGTTGAGTTTCGATGCTGGGGTGGGCGACTGGTTTATTTAACAAATACTCGATCCGACTTAAATTATGTAATTCACGTATTGTCTCAAGTAATGCATGAGCCTCGAGTAGCACATTGGGAGGCTGCGGTTCGGATTGTTAGATACATCAAAGGGTGTCCCAGTCAAGGTATATTATTACGAGCCGTTAGCAATCTTCAGATCCGAGCATATTGTGACTCAGACTAGGCATCGTGTCCAAATACTCGGAGATCATTGTCTGCGTATGAAGTGCTTCTTGGAGGGTGTAACGCCCGTAAACCAAAAAATGGATTTTTGGTGGTGCGTCGATCGACACATTGTTCGACTTTTCAGAAGTCGTGTCTCGGTGTTGTGTCGATCGACACAGGTTGAAATTGGACCGACAAGTTTGATTTCAATTGTCTGGTTTGGCAGGCTGGTTTGGGGAGCCCTAGGGCTCGGATATAAAAGAGAAACTATTCCTTCTGACCGTTTTTCGCAGAAAAACAGAGAGGATCAGGGTTGTGAGAGATTTGAGGGTTTGAGTGAGTTTGTGGATTTGGAGACAAACTCTGTTCGGGTTTTGGAGAGGACGAACGGCCAGGGAGATCAGATCGCTTTTGAGTGAAACTTGGTGGATAAGTTTTCCACTCTCTGATCTTGATGTAAGAGAAATCCGTTTATCAATCGGTTGAGTTTTCGTTGAGTTATGATCGTTTTAATGAGAGAGGTTTGTGCAGCTTCGATTCTACAATCAGCCCACTTCGAGGGAGGATTTCTGTCGAACCAAAAGGATTCTGGAGACGATCTGCATATCGTTGTGTAGCTGGTTCTATCTAGTTTTCAGAACAGGTTTCCGATCGTGTTTTGGAGGAGTTTGGTGTTAGAATCAATGCAAAAACGAGGTGAGTGCGTGACCGTAGGCTTATCTGGGTAAAGGATTGATAGGATATGATTGTTTGATGATTTGATGATTGATTCTCGTTGATATGGGTGTTATGTTATGTTTGGATGTGTTTGTTGACGATTTCTGTGCAGGAGATCGACTTGTGAGCAGGTCAGAATTGGACCAGAGAGGAGAAGGTTCGATTCTGCGATTCTGCAGTATGTGTCGATCGACACAAGGTTGTGTGTCGATCGACACAAGCTATTGTTGTGTCGTGTGTCGATCGATTGCCATCAGTTTGACGTATTGATTGTTTTGTGTACATTGGTTATTGTTTGGTATTGTATCATTGCTTATGCCTATAGACGGGATGACCGTCTCACTGAGTATTTGTACTCATGCATCTCTTTTTGCCATGTGATGCAGGTAAAGACAAAAATGTTATCGTGGAATCAAGGTAAGGAAGAGGAGATGATCTAGTGTCTTGGTTGTATGCCGTAGTTGCATTGTTTAGAATTGCTAGGTTGCTAGTGATTCTGGTTGTTGAATTGATTTCGTGTTAGGGAATCGAATTGGTGTTGTTGAATTGAACTGGTTAGTTATGAGTTGTTATTGAATTGGTTTGATTTGGTTAATTGGTTTAGGTGTTATTATTCCGTTGGTTTGTTGTGGTTGTGAATTTAGCATGTTGAGAGTTAGCATTTATGGGGATGCTAATTCGATGCTATTTAAAAAAAAAAAAATGGGTCGGGTTGTTTCAGAGGGTCTCTAATATCATGGAAAACCAAAAAAAAGATACAGTATCTCACTCATCCGCTGAAGAATAGTACCGAGCCATGGCCGATACTTTACGTGAGCTGAAATGGTTAAAGCAATTCTTGGCTGATCTTGGAGTACCTCTCAACCATTCAATGGAGTTATTTTATGACAATCAAGTCGCAATTCATATACCTGCAAATCATGTGCTCAACGAAAGAACCAAACATGTTGAATCTGATTGTCATAGTGTGCAAGATGCAGTTCGCGATAAGCTCATTGTCACTCGTCATGTACGTATTACCGAGAAACCAGCTGATATTCTCACTAAGGCATTGGGAAAATCTAGTTTCGACTATCTCTTGTCCAAGTTGGGCGCTTGTAACTTACACTCTCCAACTTGAGGGGGATTCTTAAGAAAGATAAAGTTCTAGAAGAATGTATAGGATATTCTCAATATAATTAGGATATACATGAATCATAAAGTGATAAGGTTAAGTCTAGTTAGGATTAGGATGCAACAATATTTGAGTACATCCAATAATTTATATATAAAGGCATTGCATCTGATCAATGAAAAGAGAGATTTCCAAGTATTCTTATTATTTACATCTTTATTAAAAAAAATTCAAATTTCTCTTGATCAAAAATCAAGGTTTAAAAATTATACCATCAAGCCTATAATTGATTTCCAAATTATATTAATTATTTGATTTATTATCTTTGTAAAAACGTGTGAAAGTTCTATATAAGCTCACTTATTTCATTTGTAAAGCTAGACTTTGATGAATTAAAATATGAAATTTAACTTTTTTTGGCTATGCTTATTTTCAGAATTTCTTAAAAGTTTGTGTGGTTTTTCCCTTTCTCTTCGGATTCAACCTGATTTATCACAATATTTTGCATCTATTTTGTGGCGTCCATCAATCTATCCTCTTGTTCGTTGTCCATCTCATACAGTCGTCCAAGAAAAAAGGGAGTGTAACGTGGGTGTAACGATGACGGAGGGCGATAGAGAGGCTAGGGTTTTGTGCGACCAAGATGCGATGATGACGGACATATCTGAGAAGGGGCGTCCACCGGGAGAACCACCGGATAAGCCGGCGGTTTCGTGGGCGGAGAAGGTGGCTGGTACAAGAGTGGGAGGAAGACCGGTGCCGGAGATGGTGCTGGATGAGGAGTTTGTGTCATCACGGTTGAGTGTTGAATTCCCCAACAGAGAAGATGGGGAGCCGGTGGTGACCATTGGGACTGAGGTCTTGGAAGTGATGAACGCGCTGTGGAAAAACTGTATGATTGTTAAGGTTCTTGGGAGGAATATTCCGATTGAAATTGTGAGTAAGAGACTCCGTGAGATGTGGAAACCAAATGGAACAATGTATGTTATGGATCTCCCTCGTCACTTTTTTCTGGTTCGATTTGGCGATGAGGAAGAGTATTTGAAGGTGTTGACAGGGGGTCCATGGAGGGCGTTCGGGAGTTATCTTATGGTGAAGGAATGGTCACCGGAGTTTGATATAACGAAGGATGAGATTGTCACTACTCCAGTTTGTGTTCCTTTGTCAAATATACCGGTTAATTTTTATCATAAATCCATATTGATGGGGATTGCGAAGGGATTAGGGAAACCGCTAAAAGTCGATGATACGACTTTGACTTTGGAGAGAGCCCGTTTTGCGAGAGTGTGCGTTGAGGTGAACTTGAAGAAACCGCTTAAAGGATCGATGATGATTAATCAACAACGGAATTATGTATCATATGAAGGGCTTACGAATATTTGTTCGCTTTGTGGACTATATGGCCATATGGTGCATAATTGTCGAAGGGTGTACCGAGGCAAAATGGGGAGGCACTAGGTGTGAATAAGGAGGTGCGTCTCCCGGAGGAGAAGGGGGAGGATGATGGTTTTACGGTTATGAGAAGATCAGCTCGCAGGTCTGGACAGCCAGGGAATCCGGTTACGTTTGGTACCGGTGGCTCACGGAGTGGAGCTGGAAGGAATTTGCGGGAAATCCCAAAAAATACGAAAATTGCTTTAACCAACGTATTTGGGAGATTGGATGAGGATATGGTCATACCGGATTCAAGGGAAATTGCTATATTCTCGGAATCAAATAAGGAGAATGAAAATTTGGTGAATCACCTTAATAATGGAGAGAATACTATGGGTGTGGAAGAGAGTTTGTCGGCGGGAAAATTTCAAAATGGTCAAGGTAATACTAGGGTATTGAGAGATAAACGGGCTGTGAAGTTTAAACGGACTGACGTTAATGGGCCAAGGAATAAAGGAAGACAGAATACGCCCACTAACGGTCTTATCTTCGGCTCGAAAAAACCGATAATGAGCTCTCGAGCTCAAGAAAACGATTGAGGATTGAGAGGGAAGGAGTTGGTCGACCTGGTGGTGTGTTTGTGCGGGAAAAGAAGCGACTATTGAGACGATGATAATTGGGTCAGATTCGGAGAGGACCCCCCCAATGTCACAATCGGGGTTGGAAGGCTCGCAGAGGTGGGAAGATGAAGCTGTAATACAAGCTTTATCGGTGGATGAGATGGGTTTGGTGGTGGCATAAAAATTTGCCCCGGTGGTTCAGTGGACTCTAGTTATGTTGATCAAAATAAATTTCTTATTATGGAACTGCCAGGGGGCAAATAAACCCAATTTTAGAAGGTCAATTCGGTATATACTCAAGAAGAATCATACAGACATCCTTGCTATTTTTGAAACACATGCTGGAGGGGATCGAGCGAGGCGAATCTGTCATGGTCTGGGTTTCGAGAACTCTTTTAGACTTGATGCAATGGGGCAAAGTGGGGGGCTTTGGCTTTTGTGGAGGAATGGGATCGGTGAGGTCACCATTGTTGAATCGTCGGATCAATTTATATACGCTACGGTGGAGGAAGGGTCAGAGAGTATTCATGTGGTGGTCGTATATGCTGCTCCGACAGCAAGTAGAAGAAGTGGTTTGTGGGATAAGTTGAAAGGAATCATAGAGGATATCGTGGAGCCGGTTATTGTTGGTGGAGACTTTAATACCATTATCAGGCTTGATGAAAGAACCGGTGGTAATGGCCTATTATCAGTGGATTCGTTGGCTTTTGGAGCTTAGGTTAATGAGTTATCCCTCATTGATATGGGGTTTGAAGGGAATAAGTTTACATGGAAGAGAGGTCGGGATCCTAGTACATATATTGCAAAGAGGCTAGATCGGGTCTTCTGCAATGCGAGTGTGCGCTTAAAGTGGCAGGAGGATTCGGTTAAGCATCTTCCATTCATGTCTTCGGATCATGCCCCATTATTTGTACAAACGTGTTCTCCGGTCGCAGGTAATCCGAAAAGGAGACCGTTTCGGTTTGAGGCGGCTTGGTTAACACACGAGAGCTTCAAAGACATGTTACATAATTCGTGGAATAGCGATATACCAACACCAATAGCTTTGAGAAGGTTGAGCGAGACGCTCAGGAGATGGAATCGAGAGGTTTTTGGGAATGTTTTTAAACGTAAAGAAGAGTTGCTGGCGGAGATTCAGGGAGTTCAAGATGAACTGGATGTGGTACAAACCCCTGCGTTATTGGAAAAAGAGAGGAGTTTAATTCAAGAGCTTGATGTGGTCTTAGAACAAGAAGAGATTCTTTGGCTTCAGAAGTCGCGGGAGAAAACTATCGCTCTCGGGGATCATAATACAAGGTTCTTTCACACTACGACAATAATTCGAAGAAGGCAGAATCAAATTGATATGTTGAAGGATAATGATGGGCGGTGGATTTCGAACCCGATGGAGTTGGATAAATTGGCGGTCGATTATTACAAAAGACTGTATTCTATGGAGGATGTTGAACCGGTGGTGGAGTCGTTACCATCTGCGGGGTTTCCAGTACTAGATCGATCTGAGCTAAATGGGTTAAACACGCCTTTTTCAGATTCGGATGTAGAGGATGCTATCAAAAGCATGGGAAAATTTAAAGCTCCTGGCCCGGACGGTTATCAACCGGTGTTTTATCAAGAATGTTGGGATGTAGTTGGGAGCTCAATGAAAAAATTTGTGTTGGAGTTTTTTGAAACAGGGAGAATACCAAAAGGTTTGAATGATGCTTTGGTGGTGTTGATTCCGAAACTAGGCAAACCGGAGATCATAAATCAATTCCGTCCAATTAGCTTGTGCAGAAGCTTCGGTGGCACAAATACGAATTATAAGGAGAATTTTGGAGAAATTTTGTGCTGCGTCGGGTCAAAAAATCAGCTTGGAGAAATCTAAGATTTTCTTCTCAAGTAATGTAAGCTGTAACTTGGGGAAATTGATAAGCGATGAGAGTGGTATCAAATCGACGCGGGAATTGGGGAAGTATCTTGGCATGCCAGTTTTGCAAAAGAGGATTAATAAAGCGACTTTTAGGGATATACTTGAGCGGGTTTCATCTCGTTTAGCAGGCTGGAAGGGAAGATGTCTAAGTTTTGCAGGGAGGTTAACATTGACGAAATCGGTTCTTTCCTCAATACCGATCCACACCATGAGCTCTATTTTGTTACCAAAGGCAATGCTTACTAGTTTGGAGAGAGTCATGCGATCATTCATTTGGGGAAGTGAGAATGGAGAACGAAAGCAACACCTAGTGAATTGAAAGAGGGTGTGTAGCCCGAAGTGTGAAGGGGGTTTTGGGGATACGTATGACCCTGGAAATGAATAAGGCTCTTCTCGCTAAGTTAGCATGGAGATTGTTACATGATTGTCAAAGTCTTTGGGCTATAGTGTTAAGATGCAAGTATAAGGTGAAAGAGGTCCATGATCACTCTTGGATGATTCCTAAAAGTACTTGGTCATCAACTTGGAGGAGCATTGGTGTGAGTTTAAGAGAGGTCGTGATTCCAGGATTGAGTTGGGTTGTTGGGAATGGGCAGACAGTTCGATTTTGGGAAGATAGATGGTTATTGGATCGATCTTTGAGGTAGGTGAGCATAATGCCCCTACCGGCTGGTTTTGAAGGAATTCGGGCTTGCGAATTATGGAGGAATGGGACAGGTTGGCTGACACCGCATATTAGTTCTTACGTCCCGGATGAAATCATGTTACGACTCGGGTCGGTGGTCATTGACAATGTAACCGGGGCTGTTGATAGGATCTCTTGGGGAGGAAGCCGGGATGGGCAATTCACGGTCCAGTCGGCATATGCGATGTTGACTACGGATGCGGTTCCAGGACAGAACATGAGTGTTCTTTTTCATCGGGTTTGGAGGCTAATTGAACCGGAAAAGGTTCGGATCTTCGTTTGGTTCGGTGTGCATCAGGTTTTGATGACAAATGTTGAGCGTTAGAGGAGGCATATGAGTGATTCGGGGCTTTGTCAGGTATGTAAGAGCGGGGACGAGACGATTATTCATATTCTTCGAGATTGTCCAGCGATGGCAGGGATTTGGCGGCGGTTAATACCTCCTAGAACGAGGAGAGCATTTTTTAACATGTCTCTTATTGAATGGTTATATGGCAACTTAGGAGACAATGCAGTTTTGGAAGGTAGTACGTGGTCCACCTTGTTTGCGATGAGTATTTGGTGGGGATGGAAGTGGCGTTCTGATAACGTTTTTGAGAACCATAGGAAGTGTCGGGATAGGGTTCGATTTCTAAAAGAGTTGGCGAAGGAGGTATCACTAGCTCACTTGAAGGTAAACAATCAAACACAATTTCATAAGGCACGGATTGAGAGGCTGATAGCTTGGGTTAGACCACGAGAGGGATGGATGAAGTTGAATACCGATGGAGCTTCGCGGGGTAATCCGGGATTGGCTACGGCAGGGGGGGGTCTACGGGATGGAGAGGGCTCTTGGCGTGTGGGTTTCGCTCTGAATATAGGGATATGCTCGGCGCCATTAGCTGAATTATGGGGGGGGGGGTTTATTACGGGTTGTTTGTTGCTTGGGAGAGGCGAGTTACTCGGTTGGAGATTGAGGTGGACTTAGAGATGGTGGTGGGTTTTCTTAAGACAGGGATCAATGCTTCGCATCCGCTGTCGTTCCTGGTACGCTTGTGTCATGGCTTTATCTCGAAGAACTGGATAGTCCGTATTTCTCATGTGTATAGGGAGGCTAACCGTCTTGAGGATGGGTTAGCGAACTATGCGTTTACTTTACCGTTGGGTTTTCATTTATTAGAGTTGGTTCCAAATGAAATGAACTTGCTGTTTCTTGAGGATAGGAGTGAAACTACGTTTCCACGACAAATCCGAATGTAATCTTTTTCTTACTTAATAAAATGGAGGAGACCATATTGTCTTCCTCTCTTCCGATCAAAAAAAAAATCTCATACAGACGTCCAAATAGAAAATGTCGTACGGTTAGCTGTTTAGACTCCATCATGCAACCATCACCGAGCTTTGGATTCTATATCAATTAAGCTATACAATTTTTAAGAATATGAAGTTATTGGCAAACGAGTAATTTTTTTTTTAAATACTTATTTTATTCATTTTTCCCCAAATTTGCTCTTGTAGCGATCAACGGATTTCATATCTGAACATATAGTTTTTAGATCATAACTTCAGCATATAATTTGGTACATTGATATGAGATTTTATTTAAAATATCCTTAATTAGCAAAAACAACGGAACATAAAATAAAAGAGAAACTAAAATCATCATTATCAATGATAATATGAGCGTATAATCTCATTAAAATAAAAATAAAAAAGAATTTATGGGATTTTTGACAAGAATCGTCTTATTGGAGTGAGACTTTTGAAACAGTCTCATATCTGCCACGTGTCTCCATATTATTGGTTCATTATTTATTTAATAATTTAATATTTAAATAATTAATAAACTTAAAAAAAAACTATTAAAATCTATATATATAATGGGAGAGTTTTCTCTCCATCTAAGGTGTCCACCTAAGCAAAAAAAAATTTTAACAGTAAATGTTATTTTAAATCTTCAATTAATTATGTTTATGTATATTAATTGTTACTTATAACTACTAAAAGTTTTTATTAAATTAAAAACGAAAATAAGTATAAATAATTTAAAAGTCATACATATATATTTGAGTATTTTATTGTTGTAAATATTAAATTAATATTTTCATTTATATTATACTTTATTTTAGAGTAGTATAAAAGTTATGAGTTTATGATAAAAATAAATGTTTACATATTTTGATTTAAAAATTAGAAATATGAAAATATAAATATACAATTGAATAAAAATGCACATAAACGACATAAGATAATAATAAAAAAAAAATGTTAATTACTTAAACATCGTAACTGTAAATGTGTATCAAGCAACTGTTAGGAAAGTGAAATCTAAAAAGAAAGAGGATATTTATTTCGGTAAAAGATATTGAATAAGAGTAGGAAATAAGGTAAAATTTGGGAATTTATGATTTATTCAAAATATTATACTTGATTTCTGGAAATATAAAAGAATTTTTGATTAATAAAGTAGTAAGCGGTTAAACATAAAACTACAAAAACTATATATATATATATATATATAACAAAGTTTCAAAGAAACATATTTATTTTTAAATTTTGAACTATCGTATCGATATTAAAATGATTGAGCATCACTTCATATTTTCATACAACATAAATAAGAGGAACAATTAATTTCATTTCAATTCAAAACAAATATTATTTTATATCTATAAAGAAATGGTGCTTTCGTCATTTATAAATATAAAACTACTAGATTAGTTAAATTTTTCGTCACAATAATTAACAAATTATAAAATAAAACTCGCGCATCGCGCGAGCCATAATCTAGATTATTTACTTATTATAAATATTCTTCTCTCCTCTAAAAGTGTCCACATAGGCAAAACATTTTTTACAATTAATTTTAATTTTAAATTTTATTTAATTCATGTTTATGTATATTTATTGTTACATATAGCTACTTAAATTTCTAATTAAATAAAAAACGAAAAATAAGTCAATAAATAACTAAAAGTAGTAAATATAAATTATTTTAGTATTTTATTGTTCTAAATATAAAACTACAACAATAAATATATTTTATTATGAGCTCATGATAATCGATCTATATATATAATATGACACTCTTCTCTCCTCTAACAGTGTCCACATAGGCAAAACATTTTTTACAATTAATTCTAATTTTAAGTTGCATTTAATTCATGTTTATGTATATTTATTGTTACATATAACTACTTAAATTTCTAATTAAATAACAAACAAAAAATAAGTCAATAAATAAATAAAAGTAGTAAATATAAATTATTTGAGTATTTTATTGTTCTAAATATAAAACTACAATAATAAATATATTTTATTATGAGCTTATGATAATGATAAAATTTTATATATTCAATATCAAAAATTGAAAATATGGAAATTGGAATTATGTAAAACGAATAGACATATAAAAAAATGAATAAAAATATAAACGACATAAAAAAAAACAAATAATAAGAGTGTCAAACGATTGTTAAGAATATATATTATTTCACTAAAAGGGTATTGAACCATCTTACTAAAGATGAAATAATAAGATAAAAATTTGTAATATACGATTTTGTTCATAATGTTATATTAGAATTTTATGGAACTATAAAAAAAAATTGAAAGTGTTATATTATCATTATTTTAAAGATATAAGAGGTATAAATTGGTGCAAACAAAAAATAGGCATCGCGCGAGTTATATTCTACTAAAAATAAGGAGTATAAAATTGTAAATGTTAAATCAAATTTTTTTGTTAAATTTAATAAAATTATAAAACTTATGTATCATGCGAACCATATTTTAGGATCATTTTGGTATTTTATTTTCTAAATAAAGTTTACAATAATGAATATATTTCATTTATACTGTAGTTCATTAGGAAGTAATTCAAAATATTATGAGTTTAATAGAACTGAATAAAAATATAAATAAACAAAATGAGATTAAAAAAAAAGATTAAATGATGTTAATTACTGAAGCATCGTAATTGAGTTTCAACCGTTTGTTAAGTTGAAGATTTCAAGAGAAAGAAGACATACGATTTTACTAAAAGATATTGAACAATCTCAATAAAATTTTCAAAATAAGGTGAAAAACTGAAATATAAGATTTTATTCAAATATTATATTTGAGTTCTTTGGAAGTATAAAAGAAAAAAATTGAATCATTATAATACCATAATTTAAAAAAAAAAAAAAAATCTTAAGGTTTGATACATATAAAAGAAAAAATTAATGATCATATTATTCATAAATTTTACAACAAAATACGTGGAGAATGATATATAATATTTATGTAAAAATGTACATAGTCTTACACCATGATCCAAGAAAAATACATATTTATTAATGTAATATTTGAATCAATGCTTTCAACCCAAAAAATCTAGAAAAAACCTTTTATGTGTTTAAGAAAATATAAAATAAAATTATGATTATGTATAAATTAATTTTCTATAATTATATTAGTTTATTATGTAAAAATGACAAAAGTAAGTATATTGATATGTGCGTTGCACGATTATAATTAGAATATGTTTGAAGATTGGATGAAGCTATCATGCAATAAAAAAAATATATATTTTCAAAACCTAAAAAATATTTATTTAAAACTAAATGTCAAATCAAAAAATTTTTAAAAAAATTCACACAGAGGTTAATATTTTAGAATATGATATTACAATATGTTAATGATGTAAAAAATACATGATATAAATGCAAAACATAAAAAAAATAACATAAAAAAAAATTCAAAGGAAACCAAACTCGCACAACGCACGAGTCTAATCTTAGTATTATAAATTAGAGACTTTATAAGGTCTCGTTGATAATATGCTCTAATGGCTATATAATATGACTAAACTTTTTTAATCATGATGTCATCCGTTTGAGTTATGGTGGCTTCAATGAAAGTTCGGCTGAACATCACATGCCATTGGTGGAAGAAAAAACATGAAAAAGCTAAAGCTTTGTCTAAGAGAGAGAAAAATTCGTTTTATCTAACTTTTTGAAAGAAAAAGTTTTTTTTCAATCACAATTTTAATTAAACATATTTTATATTAATTGTTTAATTTAAAAAAATATATGGGTGTAAATGGTAATCACAGAATTTTTGTTAAATTGCAGAATTTGCTGAATTTTTAGTAATTTCTTGAAAAATTTGCTGAATAATGTCAAACTTAAATGGTAACTGCAGAATTTGTAAAATATGCTAAATCTGCTGAATTTTTGAAAAACTAATAAATTAAATAAAGCGAAATTTTAAAAATACCGCTTTTCAAAATGCCACATTTTCAAAATCTTTGTAAAAATTCTACTTTTTTCAAAAAAAAATTCATTTTATCATTTATGTAAGGGTTAACTATATTGTACTAGTGTTTAGTTTTGAGGGTTTAAGAGGTTTTAAAGGTTAAAACATTTTTAGGGGTTATAATTTTAAGATTTAGGCTTTAAAAACACATAATTAATAGCATTTTTGCAAATAGACACTCCTAAGTGACATTCTTGCAAATTTACACAACAAAAATAACATTTTTGTAATTGCTTTTTAAATAAATTAATAGATTGATAAAATAAGTTTATAACAGAAATTTATGATATAATATTTTGCTATTGAAATTGAATTGGTTTTTAGTAAACTTAATTTTTAAAATATTACAATATTATTTTAGAATTATCAAGCAAATTTAGTAAGATTTAATCACACTACATATATATTTAGGGGATAATTGCAAAAATAGCATTTTTTGTGTGTACATTTGCACAAATGCCACTATGGATTGTCTATTTGTAAAAATGCCACTGATTATAAATTTTTAGAGTCTAAATCTTAAAATTCTAAATCCTTAAAAATATTTTGATCCCTACAAACCCTTAAACCCTCAAAATTAAACACTAATACAACATATTTAACACAAACATAAATGATATAATGAGTAAATAATTTTGAAAAAATAGCATTATTACAAAGATTTTGAAAATGTGGCATTTTTAAAAAATGGCATTTGCAAAGTGGTATTTTCAAAATTTCTCTATATTTAATGATATATTCCACAAATATTTTTTTGTAAATTGTTACGTATTGAATAGGGCGGGGCATAAAAACGAACTAGAATACACGAACCTGTACCCGACCTAAAAAATTTGAACATGTATCCGACCCAAAAATTTATAGATATTTGTATGAGTATAAAATTTCTAGACCCGACAGAACATGTACTCGACTTGAATACTCGTATGCCCAGACCTAGTATTAAATAATGCCAATATATATATATATTTTTAAAATTTCTAATATTTTTCACATTCTTCATATTCTTTATTTTTTTCAAATGGTAACAGCATTCTTCACATTTTTTATATTCTTTATTTTTTTTAAATTATATTGTAGAATTTGTTGAATTTTTAATTTTTTTTGCAAAATTTACTGAATAATATTAAATTTAAATGGTAATTGCGGAATTTGTTGAATGTTGTTACCATTTAGTGTTATAGTTTATAGTTTTGAAAGAGTGAAACATATTAATTTTACAAAGAAACATAACTTTCTGTTTTTTCAAATTGAATCATTCTCATAATTTAATCCTAATAAGATGTTTGTGCTACCAAATTTCCAAATTAATTTTTCATGAACAAAGCTAGTAATGACAGATTGTGATAAATATGTCAGAAAAAGGAAACAAAGAGGACAAAGTAGTCGGAAAGACATAAAAAACAAAAAGCAAGTAACAAATTAGAAAAGTTTGTTTTGGGTTTACGTAATATACATTTTACGAATTATATATTCTTATTTTATTATATGTTTGTTTGTGAGGAAAGAATGTGAGGAGAGGATTGAAACACGACTGAAGAAAGAGGGAGGAGCAGACAATTGAAGACAGATCTTATCTCTATCCCTCCCACGACTCTTCTCTTTGGAAACACAAAGCATTGTTTCTTTTCTATATATATTTTCCCTTTGAGCTATTTTATTTTATTTTATCTTTTACATATAAATAGTCGGAGACAAACAATTTTCAAAAATATTTTACGAACAATACGTAAACATTAATGAGATGTGTCATGCACGTGATGAAAAAAAACCAAATAAGGAAAGGCTGTACAGAGAAATCTTCTTGGTTAAGAGACAAAAGATCTTTTCTAGGCTTTGGTCCATGTATCTGCCTTTCTTTTATTTTCTTTGTTTTTGTAGAATCCATTTTCTGCATCATAATCAAAAATAAAATTTGGCTACCTTACTATTTCTGGAAGTATCCAATATTTTCTCATGTAGAAATATGGTTTTCTGTTCCATTTTTATATCTGGATATTACATTTTTGTTTCTGTTAAATTCAACTTACCAAAGCGGTTAATTTGACCGTACATGAAATTGTCGGGTTTAAAACGTATAACAAGATATAGTAAATGTTATTGTAAGATACCTATATGTAATGATGTTTACTTGTGATACAAATGTCGATATGTGAAGATTATTGCAATTAAGAATGAGATAATTGGATGATTTGTTGGGTGGTGAATGGAGAGCACGTGCTTGAGAAGTTAGTAGTAAGCTAGAAAATGAAGGATAATGCGATAACATGTGCCTTATCCCGACAAAACACATCTCACATGTACGTAAATGCACATACGTACATATACTATTATATAAAGAAACCCAAATTGGTGATATTTGTACACCCAAAAATACCAGGAGATAATAATCACTGCTTATTTTATATATTATTATCACCCACCTTTTCATTTTTTCTGTGTTTTGGAATACGGTGAGCTTTTAACATTTATACCAGAAATATTTATTTTCTCAAATATCTATGCATGGACGTAAGATATCAATTATTAGCGTTTTACTAAACTTTCTGTCCAAGTTTATTTCTTCTTTTTTACATGACTAGAAAGCCATAACAAATTATTTTTATCTTTCTTTGAAACATGTACTATATAAATTGAGGCAGATACACGTAACCTCCCTAAAGGAATTGGTATCTCAAAAAAAAAAAAATTGCCATCTCTCTCTCTCTTTATCTCTCATCACTATTCGTCATTTACGTCTCTCTCTTTCTCTCTCTTTTCAAATGTCAATAAACCAATACTCAAGCGATTTCCACTACCATTCTCTCATGTGGCAACAACAACAGTACCACCAAAATGACGTCCTGGAAGAGAAAGAAGCTCTCTTCGAGAAACCCTTAACCCCAAGTGACGTCGGAAAACTCAACCGACTCGTCATCCCAAAACAACACGCAGAGAGATACTTCCCACTAGCGGCTGCAGCCGCAGACGCGGCGGAGAAAGGACTGCTTCTCTGCTTCGAGGACGAGGACGGTAAGCCATGGAGGTTTAGATACTCTTATTGGAACAGTAGCCAAAGCTATGTCTTGACCAAAGGTTGGAGTAGATACGTCAAGGAGAAACACCTCGATGCCGGAGACGTCATTCTCTTCCATCGCCACCGTGGTGACGGCGGAAAATTCTTCATTGGCTGGAGAAGACGCGGCGACTCTTCCTCCTCCTCCGACTCTTATCGCCAGCTTCAATCCAATGCCGCTCTCCAATATAACTATCCTCATGCAGGTAACCCTTTTCGTTTAATTCTATAGGAAATTGTTTAATCTTAGAACTTGTGAAGAGTCGGATATATATCAACCATATTAAAATTTGTCACCAAAACATTTTACAACTGGATTATTAACTAATCCGAGGAATATATAGTACTATATAGTAAAATCTGTGGAAATTGGAAGAGAAGTCCATTTTGTCGCTTCTAGTTTTTGTCAACGTATTATTTCCAGCACTATATATTATGTATATAACGGAATTAAAGTTTAACGAGTAATGCGATATTTTATTTATTTATATTTAAGTTAAAAGTGAATATCTACCTATTTCCATGTAATATTTGAAGTTACGTGACCCAATTGAAAACCTCTTTATCTTTTGTTTGGGGTTTGTAATGGCGCGTGAAGATAGACGCGATTAAAAGTAAAGAATGGAGAGAGTAAAAAAAAAAAAAGAAATGGTAGGAAGCCCATAGAAAGAGAATCGGATTCGTATTATCTGCACTGCGTGACATTTGTTGCGTATCCTTACACCTACTCTTTCTCCGTTTTCACTCTATATATATATATATACTTATACATCCGTGTAACTATACGCAACATTTCATGTTCCGAATATATGCATCCACTAAAATTCAATCTAGGACACTACCAAGTCCTAGTAGTAGTATATACTCATCATAAATTAAAACATAGTTTAGAGTATATAATCTAGGACATTTACTTCTTTCATGTGATGGGGAGAGAGATTTGTAGTACCAATGTAATTCGCATATAATATATAAACATGACGTCTCATATTGTGGTAAAACTTGTTATCTAACTACCAAAACTGGAAATTCTCATCCGAATAAAAGTCTCTTCCATTTTGCAAATTTTATGACTAAAGTCTTTGTAGTTATCCACTATAGATTCCACGATCTCAATTTCTATAAAATTTATTTATATACAGTTTTAGCGTTACTCCATTTTATGGCAGGGGCACAAGCGGTGGAGAGCCAGAGAGGGAACTCGAAGACATTGAGACTCTTCGGAGTGAACATGGAGTGCCAGCTAGACTCAGACTGGTCTGAACCATCCACACCTGACGGTTCCACCATATGTCCAACTAATCACGACCAGCTTCATTTTTACCCTCAACAACACTATCCTCCCCAGTACTACATGGTACGTCTCAATTCTTTTTTTTAAATAAGCAAATAACTTACTTCATGTTCGTTTTATTAAAGTCTACATAAAGTAGCGATCTAAGTAAATGTCCATATCATTTGAACCGACATTTTATGATTCTCATTCACGCGTTCTCCTAGTCTAGATAAAAGTTTTGAGTTGGTTTGACCCTTTTTCCATTTATAAATTACCATGTCGTTACTCTATCTCTACGTTTTTATGCCCTATATTTTTCAATCAAATTAGTACATTTTTTATCTATATGTTTTAGTTTTATTTAGAAACTAAGTAGAGGAACAAATGGTCTTTTTCTTTATTACCTTGGAGAAGTGAAGTTGTACTGTTTTATCCAAAAGAAAAGCTTGTACCGTTAATATATCACGCCGAGTAGTCTATCCAAAAATCTTATCCCCAAAAAAGTGCGGTCCATTATTATTAAAGTCGTAGTTATTATTATTACTATTATTAGTTGTAGTAGTCGTAGTTATTATTATTACTATTATTATTAGTTGTAGTATACTATATGAGTGTTATTATTATTAGTGTTTGTTATTGTTAGGCACGTTTCTCATTTTTATCACACGCTTTTCGGTCTTCAAGAACAATAATTTTGACAATTTCGTCAAACATTTCTTCTATACCTAATTTTATACATGAACAAGCATAATTGATGTGTCGATCTTACGTGTGTACGTAGATTTATATATAGAAAACATAAATGTCTTGTTCCCACATCTATTATTGGATTTTAGTACCCATCCCAACCAAAATTTATTGGATTTTCTCTAATATCTTTGGAAACGAAAATATTTGGATTTTGCATCCATCCTTCATGATGTGCATGCATGCCCCCAATAACAAAACAAATTATCATATTTTGGTTGGGATAAAAAATACTCTTTGAGAACGAAATATTTGGATTTTAGACCCATCCTTCATGATGTGCATGCCCCCAATAATAAAACAAATTATCATATTTGTGTTTGGAATATTAATTACATCTAACACCTATATTTATCTTGACTAAATAAGTAAAAAAATGGTCTATTTGATAATTCAGCAAACGATTGTGAAATTAAACGGTGACTTATTTTGATTTTGTAGGACATAAGTTTCACAGGAGATATGAATCAGGCGAGAAGCCCGCAAGGATAGAAAAAACTTCAAATCTGCTTCAACTCGTGTTGTTTTTAGATGTTAATCCCTTAATTTTACAAGCTTCATTTTATATAATTTAAAGCAAAATCGTATTGATCCTTCTTTTATTCTCCCTCAGTTTTCACTCTCTTTTTTTAAAAAAAAATCCCTATGTATTAGATAGATCTTTTTCTATTAGTTAACAATTGTATAGAATTCAAATTTTCCCTATTCGAAAGTTACCTTTCTATATTTGTTTAATCCTAATCATATAAACTTATAAAGACTAGGAGATCGATCTTTGGTTGATGTCTCTTCGATCGGAAAAATGTATAGCTGAAGTAAATGTGTTTCCTCTTTTTACGGGATCAACCATCTCTTATGATTGTAATTACGGAAAAGTGAAGCGTCGAAAATGATTTAGGATATACACGTCGAAAATGACGAAAACTAGTGAAAACTAGTGATATACACTTTGGCCATGTCCTTAAAATAAAGCAATAAAACTAGTTATTCTTTTCTTACATTTTTTCTAATTAGTTAATTGACAATGTAATACATATCTATTTGTTTATAAATGTCTTACACCGAAAATGGAGATCATTCAAAATTAAAATAAAAAGAATGATCTCTATTTAATTTTGAAAAAGCTTGTAAAAATCCTAAATTGTGATAACCTACTTATTATCAATCGGTTTAAGTTAAAAGTCCATGTCTCACATATGGGTTTATTATTTTTTATTATTTTATTTATGAAAATGAAAATAGACAAAAAAACCTAAAAACATTTTCAATGGTGAGTTTCTAACATAAAATTCTAAGTTTGATTAATTTTTTTTAATAATATTTTAATGAATGGGTATTTTAAATAGTAGAGAAATCTACTTATGGGGTTCTTGATGAAGAAACTCTTTGAAATATCTATTCATTAAAAAAAATTATTTTATTTTGGTCAAATTTAGAAATCCAGGTTAGAAACATATGATTAAAAATGCTCTAACAGAAATGGTTTTTAAAATTTTGTTTTTTAATTGAAACCGATTTTACGTAAAAAAATAAAAAATAACTGGTTCAGGCTCCAATCGCTTGGCACAGTCCTGCAAGCCATAGATGGAGAGTGACTAAAAAGATAAAATATATGTTTGGGTTATTGATGAAATATTTTAAATCCATGGCAATATATGTGAGAAAACAAAAGTATGGGTAGTGAAATAGAAAAACTTCCCATTCCGTTTCTGGGCACCACCAGGATTCATTCTTCAACTGCCCCAATTCGCTCGTCTTAAGCTTCTTTTTGTGTCTTCTTTTTTCGCATCAGAATCTCTCTCGAGCTCTTCTTCTCTTCTACCTCTAGCTTCTCGATCAGATCTCACAATCAGTCGATTCGAAATCTCAATTGATCGAAACATGACTCTTGGCTCTGGAGGATCGAGTGTTGTGGGTAAAATTTTCGTATCTTTTCTTCTCTGGAGGGTTTTTGATTTAGTTATTCGTTTCTTTGATCGAGTGTTCATCGTAGATTTCTTTCATCTTTTCTTCAATTGTTTCTGGGTTATATAAAGCCATATTCGAAATCTCTGTTTTCTTGTGCTGGATTGTTCGTCTTTTGATTGATTTCAATTCGTATGCAAATGAATTTGATTAGGTTTCTGGATAATGATTCTTGTAGTGAGTTTGAGTTTAGAGATTCGATTAGAAAGAAGTTAATTTGTTGTGTAAATTGTGTTTGATTCATTCACTGAAACGGAATTTGTATAATGTTAAAAGAGAACTAAAGCAATGAGCTGAGCCTGTGTTTGATGTGATTGTTACAATATAGTACCGAGGAATTTCCGGTTGCTGGAGGAGCTTGAACGTGGAGAGAAGGGTATTGGAGATGGAACTGTGAGCTATGGAATGGATGATGGAGATGACATTTATATGCGCTCTTGGACTGGCACTATCATCGGTCCTCACAACGTAGTTATATCTTTTTAACTTCACTCGCTAAAATACCACTCTGTGTCTGCTTCTTGATTTTTAGTTTAATGTTTTCGGAACATGAATCATGATACATTGTGTGATCTAACTGGTGTTTTGTCTGTGCAGACCGTACACGAGGGTCGAATCTATCAGTTGAAGCTCTTCTGCGACAAAGATTACCCTGAGAAACCCCCGACTGTCCGGTTCCATTCACGCATCAACATGACTTGTGTCAACCATGAAACCGGCGTGGTAGGGAAATGTGAATTTCGAGATTTGTCGTTTTTGGATTAGTTTACTGAATTTGAATATATATATATATAAACATAGGTGGAGCCAAAGAAGTTTGGGCTTCTTGCAAACTGGCAAAGGGAGTACACAATGGAGGACATACTGATTCATTTGAAGAAGGAGATGGCTGCATCGCATAACCGAAAGCTTGTTCAACCTCCTGAAGGAACATTCTTCTAATACTCTCTCAAAGTATGTACCTTTGAGGAGCTTCTCCATTGTTGATCTCAAGCTTTTCTTTCTCACCTAAAAGTAAAAACTAAGATTTCTGTGGATGAATGATGATGTTCGATTGATCATCTGGAGTTTAATCCTCCTTGTGTGCAAATATATGTTAGGACAATGTCATGTCTTCATCATCTTTTCAATTTACTTTGTTAGATTACATCTGAAAAACCAAACACATGTAGACTGAATACTATACGCAAACTGTCGTTGGAAGTCTCATGTATGCAAATTTTCAGCTTTATACTAACCAAAGAACCAGCATTCAAAGTCTTAAGAATTCTGTGATTCTGACTTGTTTTAAGAACTTTATGATTTTGGCCTGTCCACTGATTTAGGTTGGAGAAGATCAATCATTGCATTTGTGTTTAAAATTGGTGAAAACATTAGTAAGGTGGAGGTCTAGATCACAACATTTAGTGGTTGAAAGGAATGAGTAATGAATTGGATTATTCATTGTGATTCTCCAAGTGTAATCTGTTTATTCATGAATAGTATGCATCATCATAAAAGGACCACATATTTATGTGGGGAATTACTGCATCGACATTGGTAGCTCAAGGTAGCTCAAGGAAATGTTAAGAGTAATGAAGATTCACATCTCTAAGAACCTTGCTTGAAAAGCAGTATGACGAAGTCGAAAATCTGGAAACTGAAGCTTACTATGAAGAAAGAAGAAACTGAAAGTTTGGAACCGCGAACCAAAACTAAAATTGGGAAATTGTGGGATAATTAGTCTTCCGGTTTGGCTTAACTTCAGTTAGTCGTTTGCGTTGTTGGTTGTGTTTCAAGTTGGAAATTGTTTTGTGTTTCTAGTAGGAAACATAGGAGTAGGAGAACTTTATAGATAACAACCACGGTTCAAAGAATAAATTAATAAATGAGTGTTCTTAATACTGCAAACCAAGCATCAAAATTTTGATTTCTAACGAAGAACTACAAACTTAAAGCTATGATGATTCCTCCTTCACCTAAACATTTCTTCTCACATCTTGATAGATTTATAATATAGAAAGCTTTGAAATTTCTGCATTTTCACAATGAATGCATTAGCATCAAGACAAGCCTATGAGGAAATTGTCACATTGTCAGAGTAGGCAACCATAGTGCTACTTGAGCACATGAGTTCGACTCCACGTTCTTGAAAGTGAATTTTGATCGAGTTTAGAATATGATGAGAACACCGAGACGCACAATGCTAAAAAGAGGGAAATTGAAGCCGTAAGAGGTATGTGACACATTCTGTATCAGACAAGAAGTACAACATGCTCCTGGAGCCGAATTGGCTGAGTTGTACCAAATAATGGCGGTAGCTGGACTGGACATTAGAGAGGCGGTTCTAGGCGTGGAGAATATGCTTGTACGCGAAAATAGATCATGAAGATGCAAGATTATCTGTTGGACAAAAATAAGGAGAAGATAATCACAAAGGGAGACTTGGTTTTATCTCCAACTTGAATAGTTGGTGCTCGTCTCTACATGTATAAATAGAGAGGCACATGCACTGTATATGACACTCACGAAGATACAAAGAGAAATCCTAGCAAAAGGGTTTTGATGGTCAAAATTAAAGGTTAAAGGGTATGAGATGTTCATGGACTCTATATTAGATCAGTTGAACATGAGAGGCTATAAATTACGGTTAAACAAGTCAAGATGTGCTTGCGCTTGTGAAAAAACTTTTAATTTAAGTGAAACTTGTAAGTGAATCTAATGAAATTTCTATTAATATCTTTCGTAGAGCAATTTTCTGTGTCAAATTTTATTCTACTTTATGTCTTACTACATTACTAGTAGTTGTCGCATTTACATTCTCCACATAAGGTTAAAAGAAGTCTTATGGCCTTGGTGGCAAAAAAATTGTTGAATGATATTCATAAGCTAAAATATTTCTAAAATTAATGCAAGATCATTTTGATCATAAACACACCTTTGACATAATGAAAAATGTTTAATTTTTTAGATGTGCTTATAAGTTTCACCTAAATGGTTCTTCACTAGCTCAAGACACTTCTAGCTTGTTAACCAAAATCTATAGTCTCCATGGCCGACTCAAGTAGGGGAAAACCGGAAGCGACGGTGCGGGCCCCATCCCATGTTCTAATAATTAAGGGGCCCAATTTTTTAAAAATACAAAATTCTTACTCCCTCCATTTCATATTAGTTATCATTTTAGTTTTAAATTTTTGTTTCATATTAGTTGTCGTTTTGTATTTTCAATGTACATTTATGACTAGTTTTTCTATTTTTATCCCTACTCTTTAGCTTATTAATTATTTATATCAAATAAAACAGTATATTAATTAGGCGTAAAGCAGAATTTTAATATATTTTGTTTAATATGTGTAAAACAATTTAGAATGATAACTATTTTAAAATAGAGGAAGTAGTAAAGAAACAAAAACATTTAGGTCAAATTTTGATAAAGGGCCCATAATTTTTCTTATAATGTATGTTTTTTTTTTCATAACACAATATACAAAATAAACTAACAAAAATTTTAAATTTTTTTATTTAGAGCAAAAAAAAATTAGGCCCAATATGTGAAAACATTTAAATTTGTGAAAAGGTAATTCGGAAATGAAACATTGTATTTACGTATCGAGTGATCGTAAACCCAAACATTTACACCAAAACAATTTGTGTTTTTAACTTTTTGATCAACAATTGTGTTACCATTTATACAATCTACAACAGACAAACAACAAACAAGAAAGAGTGTTTAGAACCAGAATCACTTTAGTCAAATATTTGTAACGACTTTCGAGGTCTCTTCACATACCTAACCACACGGTTCATGAATCGTGCCACCGCATTTCATATCATATCAAGAAAGAAAATTGACCAAATCATTAGCAATCGATGAATCAATTATACATAATTATAATATTATAATTATAGCAAAAAGGTGTACTATAAGTCTATAATGTAGGGAATGCATACATACATAACGTAGATGGGTCCATCCACAAGCCATGCATCCATGTGCTCATCATTCAACGGAAGGTACGGACATAATTCGTTTGATTCTTGCTTTTGGTAATATGCATCTTTCGATTGTTTTATATCTTATTTTTTTATTAAAAAGGAATGATGGTAGGTTCATCTACATGGACGTTAACTACAGACTAATTAGTAACCACAGACTGTAGTATTTTTATTTTTAGAACATTCTTTTATTTTGTCATAATTTTTATAACATTATCCAACCTTATGATTACATAATTTATTATTGGTATCCGAAACTTGTGAAATATTATAAAGACGATAATTGATTCTTTACACATAATTTTTTTTAAAATGTATCGTAATATATATCATTTTTTACTTTATCATCAATATTAAAAATAATAACCAACATTAAAAATGTGTATCATTTTTATTATGATATTAACATTCATTCTATTGCGATAAACAAAAGTATAAATTATAATTTCAAATTAATGTATATCATTTTTACAAATAAGTTCAATTAAGTTTTTTAATATAGCATCATTTGAATTTTCTTAAGGAAAATTATTACTTAAAATAATATTTCTCTATAAATTAATAATTTTTTTAAGTCCCAAAATTATTAATTTATAAAGGTTACACTGTACAAAGTTTGGTAATCTATACGGAAAATTATTGATAGGCATTGAACATCATGTTCTTGTTTAAGATTTATGGAATATTCTTGGACCGTTACAGCCAAAAGCTTTGGGTATATTCTAATATTCGTAGCATAATATTATGTAGTGATTCTTTGACGAAGAACAAGTGGATTAATGGAGTTCAAAACCATGACGGGTGGAACTGTGGTTCAATTTGCAGCTGGTTTATTTCAACCAGTTGTGACTTTTAGCTATGTTTTCGTTTGTCTTTAAAAGAAACCAAATGTTGTTTTAGTTTCGGGTTTTCCTTAAAAAGAAACGAAGTGTGTTTGTTCTATCATCACAACTAGAGCAAAACTAAATCAGTACGACCAGCTTGCTTCATCTTCTTCTCTAAGAAGATTAAGTTGTTGTTTGAGCTCGTGTGATCTCAGACCCGGTTCAAATAGGTGTTCAAGTCCAAGACTCATCCAATATTTAAAAAGTTCATAGAAAAACACTAAAAAATAAGATTAATTAATTGTATCCTAAAAGGATCTATACAAAATATATTTTTCGCCCAAGGTCCAGTTAATGTTTCTATTGTATTTTTGGTTGGATCCGTATGATCTACCAGATTGTTAGGAAATCTCTGATCAAGACGTAGGATTTTTAAATCGATACTCAAACTCGTTACATTGTGTTTGAACATTTTTATCTTCTTATATCTCTTTGTCTTTCTATGTTTTTTTTTTTTTGTTTTTAATTTAGAATCATACAAGTCCTGCGAGAGAGAAGTAAATGTGAGTGATTTGATCAAGTTTTAGTGCTACTGCGAAAGCAAGATTCACAACGCATTGGTTATATAACGTATCATCTTCCATTTGTCTTCATTTTTGGCAAAAATATTTGAGATTGCTTAAAATAGAAATCTTAAATTACCAAAAACATTTGAGATTTTGATAATTTTTCATGAAAGAAAGACTCTTATGAGTCAAATACTGAATATAGATGTGTCCATTAGGGCCACTAGAGAGAAGACAACAATGGTCCCAAGGAAATAAGGATTAACTAGATAAGATTGGGCCTACATTTCTTGAAAGCGATAATCTTAACATTTAATCTTCTTATGTATTCAAAGATCCAAAACAGTAACATGACATCCTAAAACTTCTGAGCTACAAACATTATATCTTTCGTATTCGTGAGACAAACACACTGTCCCCTCCTCACCTCTGAAATCACGTCGCTGCAATTTCATGGACCCAAAAACAATCACATTGTATTTACCTTAAGATATCTCAATTTTGCTACACCATGTGTTTCTACGTTATGAATTTGTTTCGAGATAACTTTCTATGTTTTTTTTTTTTTTGAGAAAAATAATAACTTTCTATGTTAAAAGCCACGTTCCAAGTCCCGATATATATATTGTTATTTGTAAGCATAATCATATAGTTCAAGTTTAAGAACTTGATAGACTCGTTTTTTTTTCTTCAATAAAATGCAATATGCATATTTGAATATGTTTTTTTTTTCTCAAAAAAATATTTGATTTTGTGTGGTGATATATATGTTGTAATCACTTGAGTAAGTAGTAAATACCGACCTTAAATTGGTTTGTATTACAGATTTCCCAATTTAAATAGGTAGTAATATTTGATATTTCGGGTAGATTAGGAAAACGGATTTTTCAAGTATTGCCAAATTTGGTGAGCTAACCTAGGGATAATATTACTATATTTAGTTTGTTTATTAGTAGAAAGGAATCATGATTTTGATATAGCGAGAGAGGAGGATAGATTTCGTCGGAAGTGGACCACATTCTCAGCTGGTGCATCCCACCAAATGGTCCCTTCCTTTTGCTCTTTCCACCACCGTCAAACTTCAATTACTAATCATATTTTACAGCTCTAACCATGCATGTCAATTGTTAAATTAGTTTAGTGAATACTTTTTTGAAACGGGTTACTAGTATAAGTGTATATAAACAAAAAAAATACAAATACTGTTAATTTTTGTTTTTGAGAAATTTTGAAAAATACCATTTTTAAAATGCAATTTTTCAAAAATACCACATTTTTAAAAATTTTACAAAAATACCACATTTTTAAAATTATTTATTCATTATATTATTTATGTTTAGGTTAACTAAGTTGTATTAGAGTTTAGTTTTGATGGTTTAAGAGTTTTTAGGAGTCAAAACATTTTTTTAGGTTTAAAATTTTAAGATTTAGACTCTAAGAATTCATAATTAGTGGCATTTTTGCAAATAAATAATTCATAATAACTTTTTTGCAAATGTACACACTAAAAGTGATATTTTTACAATTGTCTATTTTTTGTTGGAAATCGAACTACTAAACAAACTAATCCGTTATTCGAACTTAATTACGAACCTAAAACTACAATCTAATCACGACTTAATTTCCGATTTGTGAGAAAGATTTGTGTATCGCGGTTCATCAACTTTAAGTTTATGAACCTAAAACTATGATCGTGATAAAAAGAACATAACTATAAAACAGAAAAAAGAAAAAATTGTACGGCAATATAAAATTTAATTTTGATATTTTTATGATTTGTAAATACATGTCGAAATCATTAATATATAGGATCCATACATAGTATTTTTGTATGGTTTAAATTTTAAGCCATTAATACATATATAGTAAAACTCCTCATTTAGGGACCATATATATAATACTCTTTTCGTTTCAATATGTTCGATGTTTTAAAAAAATTTTATTTCAAAATGTTTGATCCACTACAAGAAAAATGGGTATTCTTAGCTCACGATTAACGCTATGATAAGGGTATAATAGCGTTTTCATAAACGTTAAGACAGCCGGAGCTATCTTAGGTCTCCTCCCTACAATATCTGTTATTCCATCGCTATTATAAGTTGTTCTATTATAGTGGAAGTAAAATATTTAAGTATATATTTTCATAGCTCGTGTAAATGGTTGTAGTAGATTTAATTGTAACTCTTTATCAGTGCTATGATCGGTTTCCATTATTTCAATTAGGTGCATATTTTTGCAATAAAATTAGATCCATTTTGTATTTTGCAAGTACGAATATATATAATTAAAATAAATTTTTATTTGAATAGAAAATCCATAAGAAAACCATAACAAGTTTGTTTTGTCTAATTCAAATCATATATAAAACACCATTAAAACACCAAGTACAATGTACAAAATCTTCGATAAAGCTTCAAGCTTAGTGGTATGACTGGTGCTATTCCTTTCTCTACCCACTTATCAAACTCTGAGTGATCATAAAGCTCAAGCCTGCAATATTATAAGAATCCATTAATTTTAACTTAGAATTCTAACCAATGATCATGTATGATTCATCTAATAAATCTGATTTGACTATACTCACCCAACCATACCAGCAAATTTAGGCATAGTTGAGGCTACTCTTGAAACGACCCGACCCGTAAAAATTAAAAAAAAAATCAAATACGGATCATTATTATCATAAATAATAATCATCGACGGTCAAAACACAAACATGCGGAACTCAACAATCAATTAACCAAAACAACACCATTTAATAAATCTCATACTTTATTGAAACGCTAAACCAATTCCAATTCAAATCAATAACCAATAACTTTCACTTCCAATAACGATAAACAACACTTCCAGAATTCATAAGCGACTTAGCATTTCTAACAATCCAATACTCAAGCAACCGAGCCACTAGATCATGTCTTCTTTCCAGCCATGATTCCACGATCACACTTTGTCTCTACCTGCATCACATGGTTAAAAGAGATGCATGAGTATTATCACATATACTCAGTGAGACGGTCATCTCATCTACTTGGCTATACACGCATGCATAAGCAAAAGATACAATACCAAGATGACCAAACAACAATATACAACACGAACAATCACAAGAGAAACAGCACAGCAGCACATGCGTCGATCAACACACAACCCTGGTGTCGATCGATGCACTGCTCCTGTGTCGATCGACTCACCGACGCATAATCCAGGAATTGAACCTATCCTCTCATAGATCGATTCGAGAAGGCATCACATAGATCTCCTGCACAAATCTACCAAATACAAGAACAAATCCACACAAACAACACAATCAATCGCATTCTATCAGTTCCTTTACCTAGATAAGCCATGGTCACGCACTCACCTTAGTTCTGGAAAAAAAAAAGGAATGAACTATGAAGAACGCGAAGAACACACGGAATCAGATCTCTAATCCCAAATCCTCTCCTCCTTCGCGAAGGATGAGCACCAAATCACCAATCCAGAGCCTCCCCACACACAATCCGAGCTTTTAGGATCAAGAACAGGAAGAAATCAACAATGATTCTCCTTTCCTCTCAAATCCTCTCTCAAAACTCTCTAGAACTCACTGGAACTTTCTGGAACTCTAAAAATCCACCAAAACGCAGCCAACCTCCCTTTTATATGGAAGCTTTAGGGTTTAATTTTAACCAAACCGTAAACTGATGATTAAATTCGAACCAACCGGTTCAATTTTACCTTGCATCGATCGATGCACCCCCTTTGTGTTGATCGACGCATGACCATCTAAATTTTGGTTTGTGGTCATTACAATTCTCCTCCACTAGCACAAATTCGATCTCGCATCACGCAACACTGTCTCATTACGGCTACAATCCTGACCAAAACCCGACTATCACCACCTGAGATCAACTCCCGATCTCTGAAACTCATCTAGTCTCATACTTACAATCACATTACATACATTATTGCTCATAACTCATCTATATACACCCCTCCCACTCTCAGGTCGTCACTCTTTGAGCTCTCGGTGTATATCATACCCCTCTCACCTTCAGGACCGTCGTCCGTCAGACTATTGGTATGCTCCATGCCTCTCCCACCCTCGGGACACACAGTCCGTCAAGCTATCGGCATGCAGGGAACCTCACTGTCCCCTGGAGAGAACTTCACTATCCCCTCGAGTATATGCAGGGAAAATCACTATCCCCTGGAGCAATCAACTCTGTAACGTGCATCATAAGCACCTGTCGACCAAAATCACTTCTCGTGGTTCCATCATGACATCCCTATCCCGGAATATCATTGCATCCATGACCAATCTCTAGGTCATCCGAAACAACCCAATCACTAGGGTGTCTCCCCTCGAGTCTCCCATAAAATAGACAGTTCTAACTCATATAAAACTTCTATTTTCAGACTCTCCCCAAGAATAGACAAGTTCTAACTCAAATAAAACTTCTGTTCCTGGCCCTCCCTAGGCAATAGACAAGTCCTAACTCACATAGAACTTCTATTCCTAGCCTCTCTAGAAGATAGACAAGCCCTAACTCACATAGAACTTCTATCTCTAGCTCTCCAGAAAATAGATAAGTTCTAACTCACATAGAACCTCTATCTCTGGACTCTCCACACCAACCTCATGACACACCCATCATATCATAAGAACCCCCGTCTTATAAACACATTTAATAAGGAAACCCCATCTTATTAAATCTCAACAATGTATAAATCGTTACATCACCAAACGAAAATACATCAAAACTTATAGCAACATGCTATCTCATAAACTATAAACCAGAAAAAATAACTCAAGCCTTAGCTTGCTTCTCGAACCACTTCAAAATTTTTGCCTTCATCACAGCCTCTGGTTCCCAAGTCTCCTCCTCTACACCGCCACAGTCCCACAAGACTCAATAATGGTATCTTTTTTCGGTGCAACACCTTGACTCTCCTCTCAAGAATCCTCACAGGTTTCGCCTCCAACGTCATGTTGGCTGAAGATCCTCCGGAATCCTAGCCAACACCTCCTCAGACTCATGCAAACACTTCCTCAGTATCGAAACATGGAAGACTTTATGAAAAGCCTTTATACTCTGAGGTAACTCCAAACGATAAGCTACCGGTACAACCCGTTCCACAACCCTGAACGGACCCATAAACCTCGAACTTAGCTTATTCTCTAAAATGGATCTATTAGGACCCCTCAATATTGCAGCCTTGAGATACACCTGATCACCAAGATCGAACTCTAACTCTTTCCTTCTCTTATCGGCATAACTCTTCTGCCGATCTTAAGCCTCTTTCATGTTCAGTCTCAAAACATGGATCTTCTCCGTTGTTTCCTAAACAAAGTCTGCACCAAACATGCTCCTCTCCCCCACTTGAGTCCAGCATAATGGTGTACGACATGGCATTCCATACGGAGCCTCATATGGAGTCATCCCAATACTCGCCTAGTAGCTATTGTTATAAGCAAACTCTACCAGGTTCAAGTGATCCGCCCAATGACCACCATAATCCAGCACACACATCCTCAACAAGTCCTCGAGTGTAACACCCTATATCATCGCTGACCAGGACGCCACAGTAGATACCCATTGACCGGCCGATAGAGGTCACTAGAACCAATCTAGTTTTCCTAAACCAACCTGTCTAAGGTACCTTAACCTCTTGACCACGACCTAAGGCTTTGCAACCCGTTCCATGATCTCGAGTTGTGTTAGTCTGGACAAGACTAATATCAGATCAACAACCACAATTTCATAAAACATACTTTTATTTATTTGTAACAACTTACAAAGTTTAGGTTCAGCCGAGGCCTAGAGCCCAAAAGAGTCGTAAAAACATAGTATAAACATAGCTTTACAAAAGACATATAAAAACCTACTTTCGGTCGTCCTATCGTTCCGCACGCCCACTTGTGGTTCCCTATAAAGGCTTACCTGTAAAACAAATTGGAGTCATGAATATTAATTACTCAGTGAACCAAGGCTCCCTCTAACAGACAATAAATATATTTCCCAACCCAAACCCAAAATAACAATCAAACAGGCAATCACACAATTATTCAGAGAATGCACATGCAGAATAGATAAATCAAACATATCATAACAAGGGACCTTCCACACTGAAGTCCTTTCTTGTGTAATCCAACCCTAAACCACGAATTGACAACTTCCTTCCATTGTCCCTTTTACCTCACATGGCCCTAACCACAAAGGCTAGAAAACCAGTGATCCGACTCTGTAATACCACGGCCCTAGGCTGCAATCCCGTTCCTCTGGGTATTACAATCGATAGTCACGGCCCTAGGCTGCAATTCCGTTCCTCCGTGACTAGCGATACCTGGAAGTGTCAACCGCTCTCTACGATTGGTAGAACGTTACATGATCCTCTTGATCACTTGTAACGCCTAACCTCATCCACAACATAAAAATTTACCTTTGACTCGCATGTATCTATTCAGATCACATGCGAATCAGCTTCCTTTTGAAATCCTACATCCACAAAGGTTAGCGGCAAATACAAACATAATCGTCCCATGACTCATGCAACATGCAATCACACAATCAAACATCATGCACAAACAATCAAAGAAAACACTTAACAAAGTTCCTAAAATTCTAGCACGAACCTCTATGACTATAAAGCATAAGAATAAACAAGCAACGTGTGTCCTACTCATCTAGCACACGACAAGCATCACCAAGACTCACCTTATTCTGAACGGTTAGGGCTTAGATTCGAACTTAGGCTCTAGACTGGATCTGGTTCTTTGGTTCCACAGACTACTTTCTTCATGAAAACAGACAGAACTTAGGCTAGAATTTTGACCAAAAACCTTCCCGATACAGTGGTTCACGAACACGGCCTAGACTAGATCACGGATACAGACAAAGATTCGGGTTTTCTAAACTGTTTTTGTTAGAGGTTTGGAACGAAAACTATGTAAGAAATAGGAGCTACTTGGTCCTATTTATAGGGTTTAGCAAGCAGGTAGGCAAGGAGGACGGTCAGCGTGTTTGTGTCGTGCTTCGCGATGACTCGTTCTACACGGTCGCGACACCTCGTGCTTACAGTTTTGTCGTGCTTCCGACTTGTCGTGCTTGCGGATTTGTCGTGCTTGCAGATTTGTCGTGCTTCCGATGACTCATCACACAAGATCGCAACACCACATGCTTATGGGTTTTGTCGTGCTTCCAACTTCTCATGCTTGCAGATTTGTCGTGCTTCCGATGACTCGTCACATAAGATCGTGACACCTCGTGCTTACAGGATTTGTCGTGCTTGGGCCACCTCGTGCTTAAAATCCCGTCATGCTTGACAATTTTTCTTCCCACGACTAAGTTTTGCTCGATCATTTCCCGTAACTATTTTGATCTCTAAGCAGGGTTATTACATCGAGTGTTTGAATCATCCTCTCAGATTGCCCATCTGTCTGAGGATGATAAGCAGTACTCATATGTACCTTAGTGTCCATCTCAGCCTGAAAGGCTCTCCAAAACTCTGAAGTAAACCTTGAATCCTTGTTTGACACGATACTCGCTGGTACCCCGTGCAGCCTCACTATCTCCCGCACATACTTCTTAGCCAACACCGCCGCTCCATTGGTCTTCTTAATGGCAAGAAAATGTGCTTACATAGTCAAACGATCCACAATCACCCAGATAGCATTATACGTTCGCGAAACCGGCAATCCTGTCACAAAGTCCATGGTAATCATATCTCACTTCCACTCTAGAATGGGTAAACTCTGCAACAAACCATTCGGAACCTGATGCTCAGCCTTCACGAAATGACACACATAGCAAGCTGCCACCCAGTTAGCAACAACCTTTTTCATCCCGACCCAGTGATAATACCGTTTCAGATCCCGGTACATCTTAGTCGCTCCCGGATAAATAGACAACATGCTCGTATGAGCCTCCCTCAGAACCTCCTGCCTCAGATCTTCATCCTTAGGCACACAAACTCGTCCGTTCACAAGTATCGTCCCATTCGCAGATACCTGATACTCAGAACCTGCAATCTTAGAAGCATTAATCAACTCTTGATCCTTCTCCTGAGCTACTCGAATCCTGCTCAGCAAATCTGTCTGGTTAGCTGCCTCTAACCCCAACGGCTCCTGTGAGATAACACATAACCTGAAAGTGCTAATCTCGTTCACCAAAGCCTCCATATCCCGCTCTTGAGCCGAAACAACTCTCTTCCGACTCAACGCATCCACAACCAGATTCGCCTTTCCTGAATGGTAACCATTCTCCAGATCGTAATCTGCTACCAACTCCATCCAACGCCTTTATCTCTGGTTCAGCTCTGGCTGCGTAAAGAAATACTTCAAGCTCTTATGGTCTGTGAACAACTAAACATTTCCGCCATAAAGATAAGATCTCCAAATCAATAAAGCGAAAATCACCGCAGCAAACTCAAGATCGTGGGTAGGGTAGTTGCACTCGTGCTTTCTCAACTGTCTCGAAGCATATGTAATTACCTTTCCCTACTGCTTTAGCACACAACCCATACCAACTCCTAAAGCATCTGTATACACCACGTATGGCTCGCCTAGCTCTGGCAACGCTAACACTAGTGTACTAGTCAACATCTCCTTCAGCTTCCCAAAACTCTCCTCGCAAGCTGAAGACCACACAAAAGGGACATCTTTCCCTATCAACTTCGTCATCGACTGCGCCATACTCGCAAAAGCCTTGACGAATCTCTTATCGTAACCTGCCAACCCGAGAAAAATTCGGATCTCTGTGGCATTTCTCAGTCTAGACCACCCTCTGATAGCCTCTATCTTCGCCGGATCCACAAAAACTCCATCTGCAGAAACCACATGACCGAGAAAACTCATCTCTCGCTGCCAAAAACTACACATGTTCAACTTCGCGTACAGTTTCTACTCTCGCAGCTTCTCTAGAACCACCCTCATATGAACCTCGTGCTCCTCAGGACTCTTCGAATACACCAAAATATCATCAATGAAGATAATCACAAACTCTTCAAAGTACACCAGGAAGACCCCGTTCATCAGCCTCATGAACGCCGCTGGTGCATTCGTAAACCCGAAAGGCATCACCACAAACTCATAATGTCCATACCTAGTCCTGAAAGCAGTCTTTCTAACGTCTCCTTCATCGATAGGAATCTGATGGTAATCCGAAGCCAAATCAATCTTGGAGAACAAAGTAGCCCTTCGCAACTGATCCAACAACTCATCAATTCGCGGTAAAAGATACTTATTCTTCACAGTGACTCTGTTAAGTCCCCGGTAATCAATGCATAATCAGAAACTCCCATCCTTCTTCTTTACAAACAACACCGCTGCTCCCCACGGTGAACTACTAGGCTGGATAAATCCTTTCCCCAAAAGTTCATCCAGTTGCTTCTTCAGCTCTGCCATCTCTGCTATAGCCATTCGGTAAGGCGTCTTAGATATCAGAGTCGTCCCAGGCTCCAACTCAATCGTAAAATGATCCAACCGAGACGGTGGAAATCCCTGCAACGACTGAAAACATCCTAGAAGTCCTGAACAACTCGAATATCTCCAACTACAACCTCTCCAACAGACTTTGGGATCACAATCGTCGCCAAATACGCCTCGCAACCCTTCTCAATTAGCTGCTCGGCCTGAATTGCCGAAATCACGAGACTCCCAGAAGTTGGCCTCACTCCTTGATAAACCAACTTCCCCGCCTCTCGTTCAAACACGACTCGTCCCCGATTATAATCCAGATGAACTCTATACCGATCCAGCCAATCCATACCCAGAATGACATCGTGCAGCTCCATCGGACTAATAATCAGATCAGCTGGCATCAACTCGCCCGCCACCTAAATATTCACTCCTCGAGCCTGCCCAAGAGTAGCTAGATACATGCCACTAGCAACCTTAAATACTCCCGGCTGCTCATCGGAATCACTCCAGATACCACTGGCCTCCGCACATTCCGGAGTAATGAAGCAATTCGTAGCTCTAGAATCAAACAATACATGGGACTCACAACCGCCCACTACTAAGGTCCATACACAAATCCTATGTGTCTAAGAACCCTGACATACGAGCACAAACTCACAAACTCCAAAACAGACTAAATTCAACACATTAGAATTTAACAAGTCAAGCTCTGAAATTATCTGTGATCGGTCTGGCGTTGAAACCACCCGCCTCCACTGAAGTGAACACCCGAGGTGCCGCTGCAATCTGAGCCACCAGCTGTACTGCCGCCACCACCATTTACTGCACCTTAGAACATCTCGGCTTGATGTGTTCCCGCTCTCTGCAGTGAAAACACACCCGAGGCTCGTTCCTCTTCGGACAACTCGCCACCTGGTGATCCGTGCTCCTACACCCAAAGTATCCCAAACCACCGTAACTCGGTCTGGAAGTGCTCTCCCACTTGCTCTTCTATCCTCGCGCAGGCTTGCCACCCTTGCTCGGACCCACCTGTTGTTGCGACCTCCTCTACTGAACAGGTTGACTAACCACCACCACCTGCTCCCTCAGGTCATCCTCAATTATTGCAACAATCTCAACCAACTCCGCCCTCATGGCGAACCTACTCACTCTACAGCGAGTCTTCAAATCAGATCGAAGTCCCCTCAAGAACCTCTTTACCTGGGTCTGCTCTCCCTCCATGCCTCTACCCGCATGAACCAAAAGTCGACTGAACTCCGCGTCAAACTCCTCTAGTACCTCTAGCCATCTCTCTGCACTATCCAGCAGAACACTAAACATACTAGAAACCAGAAAAATCACAAAAACACATACCGTCGAATCTCATTGAAGGCTCGGAGAAGATGATCTAGGACTCCAAACTCACACAACAATCAATCGACTAACTCACATAATCAATCAATCGACTAACTTATATAATCAATCAATCAAGTGCACCCGCCCTAGATCCATAAGGGCTCTAATACCAAACTAAAACGACCGAACCCGTAAAAATTAAAAAAAATTCAAACAAGGATTATTATTATCATAAATAATAATCCTCGACGGTCAAAACAAAAACGTGCGGAACTCAACAATCAATTAACCAAAACAACAACATTCAATAAATCTTATACTTTATTGAAACATTAAAATAATTCCAAATCAAACCAATAACCAATAAATTTCTCTTCCAATAACGATAAACAACACTTCAAGAATTCACTAGCGACCTAGCATCTCTAACAATCCAATACTCAAGCAACTGAGCCACTAGATCATCTCCTCTTCTCGGCCATGATTCCACGATCACACTTTGTCTCTACCTGCATCACATGGTTAAAAGAGATGCGTGAGTATTATCACAAATACTCAGTGAGACGGTCATCCCATCTACTTGGCTATACACGCAGGCATAAGCAAAAGATACAATACCAAGATGAGCAAACAACGATGCACAACACGAATAATCACACGAGAAACAGCACAGCAGCACATGCGTCGATCGACACATAACTCCGGTGTCGATCAATGCACTGCTCGTGTGTCGATCGATGCACAGCTCGTGTGTCGATTGACGCACCGACACAGAATCCAAGAATCGAACCTATCCTCTCATGGATCGATTCCAAAACGTATCATATAGATCTTCTGCACAAATCTATCAAATACAAGCATGAATCCACACAAACAACATAATCAATCGCATCCTATCAGTTCCTTTACCCAGATAAGCCATGGTCACGCACTCACCTTGGTTCTGGAAAGGAAAAAGGAATAAACTATGAAGAACGCGAAGAACACAGGGAATTAGATCTCCAATCTGAAATCCTCTCCTCATTCGCGAATGATGAGCACCAAATCACCAATCCAGAGTCTCCCCACACACAATCCGAGCTTTTAGGATCAAGAAGAGGAAGAAATCAACAATGATTCTCCTTTCCTCTCAAATCCGCTCTCAAAACTCTCTGAAACTCACTGGAACTTTCTGGAACTCTAAAAATCCACCAAAATGCGGTCAACCTCCCTTTTATAGGGAAACCCTAGGGTTTTCCTTTAACCGACCCGTAAATCGACGATTAAATTAGAACCAACCAGTTCAATTCCACCTTGCGTCGATCGACGCACCCCCTTTATGTCGATCGACGCATGGCCAACATCTATAAATTTTGGTTTGCGGTCGTTACACCTTTAGTGGCTCCTGCCTCTCAGCGTTAGACTACTGAAAAACACAAAAAGATCAGTTATTATAAGTTCCTAAATGTCAATAAGAGTTAGAAGATAAAACAACACAAGGAAATAGTTTGGTAGAGGCATTACTCCTACCTTCTCATAGTTTTGTTTCAGTATTTAAAGAAACTCTTCTCCAGCCTGAAATACCTTTAGATGAGATGAAGCATGCTTAAAATCGGTTAATTAAGAGTCAACTCTAAGAGAAAAACAGATGTGTTCGTAAAATCCAGTAGCAACATGAGGGTATACCTAGTAAAAACACAGTCCATTGTTAATGTTAAAAATGTGCAACTAGAAGAAAAAATGATCAGCCTCAACATTCTATAGAACAACAATAGTAGCTATACAACGGGCAAAAACACCAACTCATAAATCAAAAACCAACACACAAACGTATACCATAGTTCAATGGCTATATAAGTCGATACTTTCTCTACCTTGCTATATCTTTGATTGGTGATATAAGTAGTCACGAATCTGAAACGTCTGCTTCTTGTTGTCACCTGAACTACTAAGCATTGCCTCAAAACAAACAACAAAAGAAGATTACTCTCAAGGAAACAACAAGCAAAACTAAGGAAGGGCAAAGAGAAAACATATCTGAAACCAAGAACAATACATCCATCATTGATTTTTCGGTGTAAATCCACAACAATTTATCCATAATCTTGAGGATAATCCACTTATCAATAGAATCCAACTAAACAAGTTATTTAGAACTATCAACTACAATTAATTAGTTTTTGAAATTTCACCTGCTAAGATTGTAAACAATGTTAAGAGTATAAGAAGAATGAAGCAAGATTTAATGAGGAAGGTCTTCCCTAGAGTTTTTAAGGCTCTTACTCTTGTAGGAACCTAGACAACGAGAAACAACATATAAAACAAGATAAAGAGTCAACATTTCCAGTACATATGCAAAAAATTACAAAAGTCAATGTCTGTTATGTAGAGTTTGTACCTCCCATGTCGGTGAATGTTTTCTATAGCACCATAAACGTCTTCCACAACTTCAATGGTGCAAGCCTTAGAATAGTACTCATGATTGAATGTCCGTGCTTCTGGTATATTCAGTATTGCACTTGCCCTTGGTCCACCAAACAAAGTGACTCCTGAAGTTAAATTTTACATCATGAGTTCTACTGCTCTAAACAAGTCTCCAGGATTACAATAGACTGACAAATAACTGGCCCATCTATGACCTACCATTGCTTTGCAAAACAAAATAAGCTCATTGAGCACAGCATTCTGCTCTAGATCCTTATGCACAAGAAGGGTTTCCTGTGAACCTGAAGGAAAGAGATGATGAACTGAGTCAGATGAAATTGAAAACCCCACTTGAATTACTGAAATCTCTAGGGGAGTTAAAAGTTCTCTTACCATTGCTCTTTATCTTCTTTTTTGGCTTTCGGATCTTGAAGAACCTGGACAACAAAAAACAACATATAAATTTAGTAAACATAGAAACCAATCAAAATCAAAGAAAAATACAACATCGGAATCAATTCGTAACAAAAAAGAGACAAAAACCCCCAACCATCTTTATAACTCTTTAAGAACTTTACCCCATGCTTTCGAGAAGCTACATTTTAATGTCCTTCATCATCAGAAGAACCAACCCAGTTGTTAAGTTTTTTCAAAGAAACTCTATCAAAAGTATACGGGGAATAAAAAGCTCAAGAGAAACAAACTCGATTAAGAAGTGAATAAAAATTGAAATTTTTCAAACGGATTAACAAAGAACTTTATGCCTGTGAATCAGTTTCCACGAAGAAATGAGATACAAATTCAATTCAACTCGAATAAACCAAGAACAACTCAGAAAAAGAAGAAAAGTCTTACCTAGATTCGGTTAGTGATGAGGTAGTATCGGAGAAGAATGTCTTTAATGAAATGAGCCTTGTCAATTCGAGAGAAATTGAGGGGCTGGTCGGGTAAGTAATGCTCAAGAGAACTGACCAGAACATGACTAAAATCCAATTGTAGATCCTCATAGTTCTCCGGCTCATGTTCTTCGTTAGGGATTCTCAGAAGTTTCAATCAAGAAGCAAACCGCTTTCTCAAAGATGACAAAAGATAGATCACCCCAAAGGAATCACTTCCGATCTTCTGGCCGAGTCTTCCCACATGAGGTTGCTATGAAACCCGAAACCCTAACGCCAAAGGAGAGGAAACGAGGTAAAAGAGAAGAGGAGGCGGGTTTCGAGACCCAGAAAAGAAGAGAGAGAGTGTTCCATCGGTGAAACCAAAAAGGGGAATTTGTTTTGATGCAGATCGAAATGGAGGGGAGAAGAAGAGTAAAGAGAGAGCCGAAGAGATGCGAGGAGATGAAGAGAGATGATGATTTTTTTTTTCAATTTTGTGTGAAAAACAAAAAAATTGGTATTTTTATATTTTACGTCACCACTTAGAGGCAAAAACAAAAATTTTGCTGATGGTTTGCCGCTCCATAAGAAATTTTGTTAAATTTTAGGCTCTAAAATCCAATTATAGCTTCCCGCTTATGCATTTTTTGGCTTAGCGTTTTGAAAATGTTATTATATGTAAGTCCATCCCACTAAGATATCTTTCATAGCACTTCCGAAAACTGAGCTATCTTCATGTGCTATCAATGAACCATTTTCTTGAACTGATGTTTTCTATTTTCAATGCAGTTTTTATGAACTAATGATGATGAATTGTAAATTTCAAAATACATTTTGTGATTTTATTGAATTATTATTGGCTTAACGTTATGGAAAATTGTTTAGTGAAAAAAATATGCATTTATGGATAAATATTAATATGTTTTTTTAATATCTGGGAATATCCCAAAACATCATACATATTGAAACGGAGGGAGTTGAGACGACCCAACCCGTGAAACTTTAAAGTTTTTCTCTTTCGGATTATTATTATCACAAATAATAATTCTCAACGGGTCAACAACACAAACTGCGGAACAATACAATCAATAACCAATAACATCATTCAATAATCCCATACTTATTGAAACACTAACAGTACCAAGTTCAACCCATAAACAACATTCCAGTTCAACAACACAAGTCAATAACCAATCCAACAAGTTCCAGAATTACTAACACCCTAGCAATTCTACAATAACGAGCAAACAATCGAGCCGCTAGATCATCTCCCCTTCCCGGCCACGATTCCACAATCACACCATGTCTTTACCTGCATCACATAGTTATACGAGATGCGTGAGTATTATCACAAATACTCAGTGAGACGGTCATCCCATCTACTATGATATACACACAGACATAAAAAATGATACAATACCAGGGTGAACAATAAACGAAGCAAAGCACAAACAATCAACAAGAATCGCACAAACTGCACATGCGTCGATCGACACAAGCACCCTATGTCGATCGATGCACACACTGTGTCGATCGACACAGAGCCACTGTGTCGATCGATGCAACATCACAGATCGTAAAATCGAATCGTAGAATCGAATATCTCCTCTCATGGCTCGATTCTAGATCGCACACAATCTATTCCCTGCACAAATCCACTCAAAAACCACACGAAATACACCAAATAACAGTAATCAAACGCATCTTATCAATCCCTTTACCCAGATAAGCCATGGTCACGCACTCACTTTGGATCTGGAAGGAAAAGGAAGAAAAAACACCAAGAACGAGAAGAATACTCCTCAAGGATTCGAAATCCACTCCTGAATCGCGAAGGACAAGCCCCAAGAACAATCTCCAGAGCCTCACAACGAATCTCCTCTCACCAAACTCTTTGGAAACTCTCTGGAATTTTTCTGAAAACTTTCTGGAACTAAAAATCCATCAAAAACGCGGCCACCCCCTTTATATAGGGAAGTCCTAGGGTTTCACCCTAAACCGGTCGTAAACCGACACTTAAATCGAACCAAATTGGTTTGATTTAACCTTGCGTCGATCGACGCACACCATCTGCGTCGATTGACGCACAACCAAAAATCACAATTTTTGGTTTGCGGTCGTTACAGAAATAATGTTAAAAGTATTACAATGATTAGCTAATAGCAATGACTAACGTTATATAAAGAAAATGTGATTACTTAAAAGAAACGACTGCGAAGCATCCATGAAGACCATGTCATAATTAGAATTTAGAAGACATACAGCTATCAATCATTATCTTCCATTTTTAAATCAACAGGATTTGTCTAATCTCTTCGGTTTCCATAATTATTTCGAAGCTTCTGCTTCCATATGATAATACTATTAATTTGTGCATTTATATAGTTTAAACTTTTTAATATATTCGACGTAAAAAAAAAAAAAACTTTTTAATATATCATGTAGATATGAATATATATGATTTTGATATCTCTCCTCCCGTGTCGCAATCTCTTCACTGGCGTCGCGTGAGAGGCACGTGAGGTACGTGCAAAATGGAATTGTGAGAGACTCACATATAAAAATAAAAAATTTACCGATACGATCTATGACTACTACTCTTTTTTAATTATGTGATCTACTGCATTCTACAGAGAAAAATATACATTCACAATTCAAATATAACTATTTTTATGGAAGAATCATTCCAACTCAAAATTAAACTATCTACTCTGAACAATGTGAGTGTTTAATGTGAATTATTGACATATAAGTTAACATATAAAATACATACGTATTAGAATTATACGAACCTTTTAATTAGAGAACTCATAAATATATGTATTATATGTAAATAGGTATCAGGTGCCAGCAGTTTCCATGAAAAATAAACACGTACAAAAGATGTTTCCGATTTGGGGAGGAGACGTGTAATAACAATTAGATATATACCTAATAATTGCAAAGTTTGGGAAATTGTCTGATTTTACGAAATTTCTTGAAATCGATGTCATATCTTTTGTTTGTTGGTCAGTTAGTTGGTTGATTCGTTGGTTTAAATGGTTGTTGAGTTTTTCTTCTTATAATATCTCTGTTTCTTCTTCTTTTTTTTTTTCCCCATTTAAATCATTTTTCTTACTTTTAAAGTCTAAAGTATGGTTTCGTATTATGGAGTTGTTTCTCTTTCGTTTTTTTTGAGAATTTTGGTTTAAAAATTTAGAAATAATAGTAACTAAATTATTATTTTGATTTAATTCAACCGATCAGTTTTATTTATGTGATTTTGATTTTGATTTATATTATATATTTGTGAAACAAAAAAAATCAGAAAGTTATATTCGGTTTACTTTTTTAGAAAAAAAATATATATATATATAAGAAATCATTTTAGAGTGTTAAACTTCAGTTAATATCTAAAACAATGCTTAAGAGTATTTTTATCAACGAAATATAGTATATGATTTGTAATTTATTCTCCTCATATATCTTTACAATTTATTAGTACTATTTTATCTATTAACTACAAATCGTAGATGCTGAATTTGTTTTCCAAGTTCTTTTAATTGGTATGTCCATTCAACCCGAAGCATCTTTTATTTGAAAATTAAAAAGGATGAAGTATTTCTTTTTTTTTTTTTTTTTTGCTGAATAGATGAAGTATTTCTTACAAACTATTTTTAATAATGGTTAAAAGATGTTGAGTTTTAGTTATTCTTAATCTGGTTTATATTGTAGATTTAAATTGGGGGATCGGCATGCTACATCCTCAATCCCTTATATTTTTCAGTAAAGTTTTAAAGAAAAAAATGGAAAACAAATACATAATTGATGCTTACTTCTGGAGACACGAATTGATGAATTGATCAGTATGGAAGTAAATTAAAATGATGATTGTGTATGGACCAAAAAATTCAATGTGACCTAATAATTTGTCTTTCTTTAGAAATAACGATTACGTTTCATTGCCACGTGCATTATATTTATATGTAGTCCCCTAGTACGGAAGATTCAATTATCTTTTTGAAACCACGATCATTGACACTTAGCTAACTTTCAAAATAACTAATAGTATAATGTATTTTCCATTCGCCTGGATACTCATCGATTATGTAACACGGTAAACGATGTTTGGCATAGAAAAAAAAAATAAAAGTTTAGTCAGATTCAAACCAATATTTGTGATTATATAGTACTACTATTTAAATGTTAAAAAAAAAAAAAACTTTTACTTTCACAAGCATCATTTCAAAAAAAACGAAAACAAGAAAGTATCATTTATAATAATAAATACGAAAACAGCTTAACCAGGAAAAGGTACTGAATATTATTGAATGAACCCCAACCAAACAACATTAAATTTTGAAGCTAATAAATTAATACAACAACCAAATAAAAGAAGACATAAGTAATGAAAATATATAGACGTTAAAATAAAATAGACCCTACCAATCCTCTCTGTCTTCTTCTCTTGAAACCCTTAAAATCTTCCCTCCCTCTCACTCCATTAACTCCCTTCAGTTTCTTATTTTGAATCCAAATCCCAAAACAAACAAACAAAAGAAGAAGAAGAAGAAGAAGAAGAAAAAGAAACACAAAAACAAAATTATTTTCTTGTAATATTTCTCAAAGAACCAAAAAAAAAAAACATGAAGCTCCCATTTCTTAACAAAAACAACTCTTCATCTTCATATTCTTCGAATTCAAATTCATCAACTTCTTCTTCTTCATATTGGCCATGGCCTTCTTGTCATCAAAACCCTAAAACCATATCTTTCAGAGCCACCATCACTTTCACCAACCCCATCCACGACCACGATGACGATGAGCTCGACCCACCTGAGATTACAGAGTCCATAGAGAATGTGATTAAAGGGCTACGATCATCAGAGAGACTCATCTTCGAAACCAAAGGAGACTCCAACTCTATACTCGAAGAAGCTACAACTAAGAGAGAACAAGAACAAGTACAAGATCAAGTAGAAGCAGAAGAACAAGAAGGCTTCATGCTCTTGTCCTTGGAATCAGATGATCCTTACTCTGACTTCAAGAGATCCATGGAGGAAATGGTTGAGGCACACGCGCTTCACCATGACTGGAAAAGCCTCGAGAAGCTTCTCTTACAGTTCTTGAAAGTCAACGCCAAGACCAGCCATCGACACATCTTCGCCGCCTTCGTTGATCTCCTTGTCAACTTAGCACTACACACCAATAATAAACCTATCAATAACAAGAACATGGCCAAAGACGACGGCGTTTTGTCCTCACGCGCCGCCGCCGGAGAAGCAAGCACTTCTTGTAGTAACAGTATGAATCTTGGAGAATCTCCGTCGTCTCCATTGTCGTTCTACACATCGTGTTCTTCTTCTTCTTCCTCCGATGAGACTTCCTCGACGTCCGTACGATTGTTGCCGTTGTCTTCGTTGTTAGAGATGGATGAGAAGTCTAAAGACATTTTGGTTTAGAATGCTTTTTTTTTTGTTCTTTCTTCTTTTTAATTTCTTCGTTAGTTTCATTAAAAAATTGTGCAGAATCGTAACAAAATTGGCTACCCCACTCGACTACACACTATGGAAATGATTATCAATATTATTTTGGTGCTTTACCTTTTAATTTCTCAGTAATGTGGATATTTTTTTGTAAATGTTGGAGTTGATAGTTCGATCGGAACAAATTTTAAGCCATTGAATCGACTAATTTTTTTATACAACGTGCATTAGAAATATATTCATCATATTTAATATTTCTTATGTATATAAAATAACTAAAGTGGATACAAGAAAATAAATATTGTATTGACTTTAAAATATCGAAATTAACATTTCAAAATAGTAATAAAAAAGATTGTATATATTGCATGTAAAATAACGCTTTCAGACTTAGTCATAAAGTAAGAAGTAAATTTGACTATTCACCATTGAATTTACTACTGGATGGATAACTGTAGGGGTCGACATTCGGTGATTCTGTTTGGTTCGGTTCGAGTTCTTGGGATTTTGAGTTTTTTTGAATTTTGCTTTTTGTGTTCCTAAAAAATAGATTCCAATTGGGATCAAATTATAATTCAATTTGGTTCGAGTTTTTTGGTGTTCATATTTTTAGGGTTCTAGAAAATATATACCATTCGGGATCAAATTAAGTAATTATAATTAATATTGTAAATATGAGTTTAAAATAGAAAATTTTAATATAAGTTTTGGTTAATTTTATCAATTCGGTTTGGTTTGGTTTGGTTCAAAATTAGGTAATTCAAATTTAAATTTTGTATCCCATTCGTTAATTAAAAATTGATTAATTTCGGTTTGAATGCTAAATTTTTGATTGGGAATTTTGTCCACCCTTAAATACTAGAGTGAACCTGCAACCAATTTATTTAGTCAATGTTTCTCCTCCAAAATTACAAAGTTTAATATAGTAGCGTAAAATTAAAATATTGTTTGAAAGGGAAAATATTGAAGATCTTCGCTTCAACGGCAGGTTGACTGTGACACAATCCTACAAGATTGTCTCCCTAATCTATATTTTACAAATATAAACATTAGTAATATCATATCTAATTAACATGGGATGAAATCTACGTATGATTTAATTTAATTAGTCTCTGACATCGTGTATTTCACAGATCTTATCCGAGCCGTTGATTTTGAATTTTACTGTCGTCTATTTATATGGCAGGTTCTTTTGTTTTATAAGAGACCTGGTTCATAGTAAATCCAAAAATAATTGTGACTGCAAAAGACACCCAGAAACTGAGAATATTACAAAATATTAGATGCTTGAAGATATACTTGCAGGCAGCAACTCTTTAAATAGCCCAGCTTTCTCAGCTTCTTTATACAAATCTTACATTCACAAAATGATTAGTTTTGAAAAAAAGCATTTAAGAAATTAATCGGGTAGTAATCCAACGGTTAAGTTCTTTAAACTAACAAAAAGCCAATACTACTACATTCCAAAAAAAGCATTTTTTAAAAAACTATCGATTAATTAATGGTGATTGATTAAGAGTCATGTAAAACCATTTATAACCATATCTAAACCCGTCTAATACTCTTTCGACTTTATATATATATATACATATATTTTGTTTTTTTTGGTCAAAACGACTTTATATTAATTTACGACTTTATAAACCATGCTAATAAATGAAATTTAGAATTAGCGAAAAGACCAAAACTAATCAAAGTTATTCGGTTTTGAAAATAATAAATTGTTTTATACAAGATTTATTTTTCAAAGAAAATATTGTTTTTACGATTTTATTGTAAATTTTCATATATTGAAAATCTCTAATTTCCTTTTAAAATGAACTAAAAATGGAAAGAATTTAAAACAATAACCTGTTTATGTACTAATATAAATAAAAACTTAATATATTTTTAGTTCTTCCACGTTATATCAAAACAACATTTCTATTGCCAAGGATGGAGTTTATAAAATATATATATATATTTTTTTTTTTTGAGAAAACGAGTTTATAAAATAATTTTGATTGACAATATGGTTTACTGCAAACACTCAAGCGGATTAGCTTGCTTGTAAAACAAGTTTTGATTTGAGGGTTTTCTTATACTTTTTCAGTTTAAAGGGTTCTGTCGCATTAATCGATATTTTAACAGTTAAGAAGAATGATTTCTTATGTCATAAAACTTAAAAAAAATTATCCATAACTTTTTTCCTTTTGCGTTTAAAATTTGACGTTTTTATTAGTTATAAATTTTTGGATCTTTGGTCTATATGTTTTTCAAATTAATAGTTGAATCTTCTAGAGGTATGATTTGGAATGAGATTTCAACTCATCACGTTTCGCCATTTTGAGAAAAGTTGTTCTTTGGAGGGAACAATACAATGAAAATTGTAAGCTGTGTTTAAAAATTTTTCCCTTAGCTTGACGTAGTTGATAACATTTATGGTAACTTCCAAAGAATAAATTATCCCTTTTCAAATGTATGTCTCAAGTCCAACCATAGATCTAACAACGCGTAGATATATTAATGTATCTTTCTTTACAAATGCATGTTTGTTTGAGAGTCGAGTGAAATTCAACTGAAATTAAACTAAAGTTGAAAATAAACGTAAAATCTCACATGATATATTTTTGTTTGTTTATGTTTGTAACAGGCTTGGAAAGTTTTAGCTAAATGTATGAAAAGTTCAAGAATTGATATTATTTTTATAATATTTCGTTTTGTATGTATATTGGAACTGCGATAAACTTTATGAGAAATTGGTTAAGATAATAATAAAAAAAAAGTTATAATTCACTAACTAACTAAATGTTCTAATTTAATGATTCTAATCTTTCCACATCCTGTTAATAAGGGGGTAGATGATCAAAAGTAGAAAAAGATAAAATGTATTCTTAAAGTTCACTGCATAACCAAGGCCTCGTGGCCTTGTAGTAACTCTTAAGTGGGAGAGTCTTGGGTTCGAATCGTTTTGGTCATCTAACAGCGTTTTAAATTGAATTATTTCAGAACGCATATCCAGATGCAAGGTTTTATGAAATTAGTTTTTAGACCTAATTTTTTTTTGGAATTCTGATGATTATAAAAAAAAAGAAAAATAGAAAAGTTCATTGCATTGCGGAGATGATAAGAAGAATGAATCAAAGAATCACTAATTTGGTGACATATCTAGTTATGTATAAAGTGAAACACTTAACAGTTTGAGGAGGGATGTATATATTTATTAATTAAATAACAAAACACGTACCTATAGTATTTAGTTGTATAACATAATGGTTAATGACAAAGCTAAGATAAAGACAAATACTTTTACTGATTTTATAGAATTGATGTGAAAACAAAACATTTGTTAACTCTCTAGTCTCTCTCTCTACCTTCGATATTTATCTTTCTGCAGGAACGATTATTAAAGTCTCAACGAAGCTTCGAACTTTGTATATTAGCCGTTTAAATAATACTCCCTCTTGTTTTAATATATTTGATATTTTAGAAATCTTACATATATTAAAAAAATATATTTTTTATATCATATTATATTTGATGTTTAAGGTTTTTACACCTAAATTAAAAAATTATTTAATTTTTTTATTTTTTAATATAAAACATATTTTATCATCAATTCCAAAACAATTCAACCAATTAGAAAATATATATACAGAATTCAAACAGTCAAAAGTTACAAAAACATCATTAATTTTACATTGAAAAGTAAAAAATATTATCTAATTTAAAACAAATATTTTTTCCAAAACATCATTTATTATAATACGGAAGGAGTATTAATTTTGATCTATAAATATATTATTTTTTTTCACTAAATATATCATAACTTTAAACTAATAATAATTCAATAAATTTAATTAATATATCTTGAAATTAATAATTCATTATCATTAATTCATAAAAATTGCATTGAAAATAGAAAATATTAAATATTTTAGAACAAAAAAAATTATAAAATATCAAACATATTGAAATGGATGGAGTATATGTAATCACCCTCGTTATAATCACTTTTCAAAATTATGTTCACTTTTCTTGGCTTTTTGTCAAAATTCTTAGCATCTCTTGACAGAGGAAACAAATTTCATTTTATATATTCACAATTTATGAATAATAAATGGGTCCAAAATTTGAGGCCGTGTTTTACTCTCTTGAAATTCAAAGTTCACATTTATTAGAAAGACCAAATCTCAAGTGAGATATCAATTTAAGCTCATATTACCAACCAACAATCCTTGGTGTTCTCTCTTCTTCGGGTACTACGTTATGCCAACCTATGAAAAACAATTTTTTTTTCCCCTAATAATGTTAATATTTCATTAAAAATAAAAACAATTTAGGTTTACAAAAGAAATCATAAACCTATAAAGATGATTCCTTGGCAAAAAAAGTAAAAACATTGAACCATAGTCATTACAGTTTTCAGTCCGTCTACTCCACATAAACTAATGGAGTTTGACGAAGTGATGACGATATTTTCAGTTCTTCCCAAATCAGATAGAGAGTTGAGAATGCATAGCTTAATGAGAGCCGAGAAGACTACTAACCATAGCAATAGAAGCCTTTCAATGGAGGTTCGAGATTGTGTCGTCAACGGCAATGTCGTCCAATCTCTCGATCACGAACTCCTCTCGCATCCCGTGAGAGCGGATGGAAGAACAATTCCATGAGCTAACAACAAAGAAGAATCCTCGCAAACCATATATGAAAACGATGCAAGCTCCCCCTACTTAGTTCCCCTGAAGTTAGCTAGTTCAAAACCGGATAAAACCACTAGATACTACACCGACCTCAATGGTCTTACTAGCTCCTCTAGAGCACTGATAAGGATCAACCAAACCCAACAGCTAGGCAGCACAACAACAACTACAACACATCATCAGCAAGAAGACACAATAAACAACTGGTCCAAAAGCCAACCATCAAGACTAGGATTACAATGATGAAAATACAAGAGACGGTAAGGCAGTCACCACTGGTAACTAAACCATATCAAGTAAGCATCAGTGAAAGTTCTGGAAAGCAAAACCGGGAGACAACTTGGATGAAATCTCACACTCGAGACGCCACAATGTTATTTTTCGAATGAAATTGTAGCTATTGACAAGCATATTAGCCAAACAAAGAAAGAAACATTTCATCAAGCCAAATTGTCAAGAGACGAATCCCAATCAAGACCAACCAGAAGCATTGCCCTGAAACTAAATCAAGAAGAGAATGACAAAGAGATCGTGGGTCTAGCTGAAACAACCCAACCCGTAAAATTTAAAAATTTTCCCTTTCAGATAATCATTATCACAAATAATAATTCTCAACGGGTCAATACAAACAATACGGAACAATAAAACAATTAAACAACAATCCCAATCAATAAATCACATACTTTATTGATCTATCCAATTCCAATTCAAACGAATTAACTCAACAACAATCCAATAACCAATCAACAATAGTTCCAGAATTACTACACCCTAGCAATTCTAACATAACAGCCACGAAATACGAGACACTAGATCATCTCCTCTTCCTGGCCATGATTCTACGATCACAATTTGTCTTTACCTGCATCACATGGCAAAAAGAGATGCGTGAGTATTATCACTAATACTCAGTGAGACGGTCATCCCGTCTACAGGTTATACACACATGCATAAGAATTAATACGATACCAGGATGAAAAATCAACACGCAAAGCACGAACAATCAGCACAAGTTCGCCTCAAACAGGCATGCGTCGATCGACACAACCACCATGTGTAGATCGATGCATCTACCAGTGCGTCGATCGACACACAACCCCGGTGTCGATCGATGCACTGTCTCGTGTGTCGATTGACACAAAGCAACTGTTGTGGAGGCCGAAACCAACTCAATTGAATTTGTCAAGGGTTTTTAAGGAAACGAGATCTCTGGAAAGAATCACAAGAACAACTAAGAACAAAGACAAAAAACACGAAAATTGCGTTAAGAAAGCTTTATTGATTTGTTGCTAGAGTGTTTGTTCGAAAAGTTGCGGATATCCCTTTACAAAGGAGTTACAAGAGTATTTATACAAGTCTTAGGTTGGTTAGGCAACTTCCGAAGAGATGAGGAAGCTTTCCTAATTTCCAGGGATTTCCTATTATCGAAGTCGGCGCTAGCCACGAGCTTTGTCGTTATGGGCCGGACTTTGCCATCTTGCCATCTCGCCATCCTGGGCCTACGTTCTTGGCCCAACTCCTTGTAGTCGGCCCATCACCTAGCTCTTCGAGATGGCGACGTCGGCGAGTTGCCGAGCACTCCAGACGGCGACGTCGACGAGTTGTCAAGCACTCCAGACAGCGACGTCGGCGGCTGTGTTCGGCAGAGCAGTGCTCGGCACAGAGAATTCCAGACGGCGACGTCGGTGAGTTGTCGAGCACTCCCGAAGTCGTCGTCGGCAAAGCAGTGCTCGGCAAGAGGCAACGTCGGCAGTAGTCGGCGAGACTCCGCTTGGTGACAGTCGGCAGAGATTGGCGAAAACGAGCATTTCTGGCGAGTTGCCCAGATCTCAGGAGTGTACTCGACACTGTCCCATAACTGCTCATTTCCATACTTAGTCATTTTACTGAATATAACTGTCGGAGGGAGTTTTGACCCCAACAGTTAGTCCCCTAGCTTGGTAGTCCCTGTTTAGGGGAGTGCTAAGCTTGAAATAGCCAAGGTCAACGTTACTAGATTTAGCTTCATGTAAAAATGACGTCAGGTCAGGGTACTTGCTCATTCTGCCGAGCTAACATGCTTTCTTGATTGTAGTTTTAAATCGCATTTGTTTTCCCTATCGACTAGATTTGTCTCTTGAGATTTGTCGTCCTACTAACATCGTCGAGCTTACATGTTTCAGAAAATGCTTAACCCGACAATGTTTTCGAAATTATTGTGAGCTTGTTTTGTAAAAGCTATGCAAATTTGCGATCTGCGAGTCGTGTCGTATTCCGTCGTTACCAAGTTTACATGTTCTGGAATGCTTAACTTGACAATTCTTCAAACTTAGTCAAATTTTCATTCCTTCTAGAAATTGAAATATTAAATTTCTTGTTTTGCCGAGGAACCGAAATGGCGAATAGCCGTTTTTCGAGATGTAATAATGATGATTTTTGTTCTCTTGCCGCCGTCACCCCTCGACTCGCCTCCACCGCTGAGATTTCTCACATCCTTCTCAGCCAAGACCAGTAATCGGCGATGCTGAGGCTTCTACCGAGATTTTGACATAGCAATTTGCCGAGAGATTTTTGCCGAAAGCTTAGTAGTCGGCCCTCGATATCGCCGGGAAGCCGAGATCTCCGCCGAAAAATTAGTAGTCGGCATTTAGCCAAGGTCCACCGAGAGGTTAGTATTTGACACTTAGCCGAGGTTCGCCGATAGGATAGTAGTCGGCACCTAGCCGAGGTTCACCAAGAGGTTTGCTGCCGAGAGCTTAGTCGTCGGCCCTCGATATCGCCGGGAGCCGAGGTCTCCGCCGAGATATTAGTAGTCGGCATTTGCCGAGTTGTTCGAAGCCGAGACTTGCCGAGAGATTAGTCATCGGCATCTAGCCAAAATATCGAGATTTTGGCCAAGTTTCCAGCTGAAAATTTCCTAGTGCCGAGGTCTCGTATTCCATTTAACCCGACGCCGACTCTTGCCGAGTATTCTTCGCGTGTTCACGATTGTGCCGAGTATTCCTCGTGTGCTCAAGATTGTGCCGAGTATTACTCGCGTGTTCGCAATTGTGCCGAGTATTCCTCGCATATTTTTGTCGTGGACTGTTTCCCTTCTTGCCGGGGTCTTCGCCACAAACCAAGATAAGCCGAGATCATCTTGCCTCGTTTCCTTGTTGAGTATACCTTCGGTGATTTAGCGTTACTTAGAGGAATTTGTTGTGTTTGTAGAGATGGAGTAATCCATTTTTGATGCTGAGTCAAATTCCGTGATTGATCCTGGTGCCACGAGTTCGAATGCTTTGGAAGAGTCTCCCCATGAGGAGAAATTAGTAGACGAGACATTGAGTCCGATTGAAATCAAAGCTGAGCCGAACACTGAGGCCGAACTCGCTTATTTGGGAGTGATTTCTCGTTTTAAGGCTATCTTAGGTGACTTGGAGAGGAGTCTTCTGCCCTTTCCTCCTAGGTCCGCCTTTGTCGTCGCTCCTCAAATAGAAGACCCCGTGGAGTCTCTTGTGGCAAGTGTTGGCGTCGTTAATGTTTTCGGTTCAAACCAGGGCAACGCGGCCATCAGCGAGTTCGGATCTCAGAGCTTAGGAACTCCTATCCTTTTGGCTGGTGATGGGGGCGCGTCTTCGTCGAGGACTGCGGCCGACTCTTCTGCTCGAGGCAACGCCGAGTTCTCTGAGAGTGATCGCGAGACTTCGCGGCCTACAGAGACGACATCATGGTCAGCGAGTATGGAAAGCTCTTCCACAATGGGAATGAGATCAGAACTGGCGAGTCAGCAGAGGCCGCTGCTACCGTCGTCACTTCAGTTACCGAGGTTTCCACTGAGGATGGAGCTCCGAGGATCGTTGCCTAGCGATGTCGACTTGTTATGTGTTTTCTGCTTTTTTTCTATAGACTTATTTATTTTGATGCCTAGATGGCCTTGTAGGTCTTTATTTGGAACTTTGCTTTTGGTTTTGTGCCTGGATGGCTTTACCCACTTAGGTCGTGACGCTAAACCTTGTGGTTTTTACCCTGTATACAGACGTGATACGAGATGATTTATGGATGTGGTTTTTGAGATTGTTGTTTTGATGTTTTGATCTGTACGGTTTTTGGACATGTCTTCGTTAGCAAGTCCTGCTCAAAAATAACTTAGGACTTTTGTGGCGACCAATATCTTGTGTATTGGGTTTTGAGCTAAGTATCCTTGTTTACGGACGAGTTCTTTTTAACAAGTCCGCTCCAAAAATAACTTAGATGTTTGAGGCGACGAAAAGCTTGTGTATTGGGTTTTTGAGCTAAGTATCTGGTTTATGGACGAGTTCTTATTAACAAGTCCGCTAAAAAAATAACTTAGATGTTTGAGGCGACCAATAGCTTGTGTATTGGGGTTTTGAGCTAAGTATCCAGGTTTACGGACAAGTTCTCATTAACCAGTCCGCTCCAAAATAACTTAGATTTTTGATGCGACCAATAGCTCGCGTATCGGGTTTTGGGCTAAGTATTCTGGTTTACAGACGAGTTCTTTTTAACGAGTCCGCTCCAAAAATAACTTAGACGTCTGACTTGTGATGCGACCAATGTTTCGTGTGTTGGATTTTATTACATGACTCCGAGTTTTGGTTTACAGGCGAGTTCCAATTGACAAGCCTGCTCCAGGAAATGAGCACGTTTTGCGGGTAGGACCAATAGTCAGATTACTAGGTTTTCGGATGATCATTTTGGTTTACAGACGAGTTCTCATTGACAAGTCTGCTCCAAGCCGAACATGTATCGTGTAGCGACCAACGTCTCTTTTGTTGGGTTTAAGGTGAACATTTCAGATTACGCACATGTTTCTCTTTAAACATATCTGCTCGATAATGAACATATAAGCGATAGAACCAACGATTTGTGAGTTGGGTTTTGAGAATGATCATTTCGGGTTACGCATATGTTCCTCTTTGAACATATCCGCTCGATAATGAATATTTTTATTTGTATAGCGCGCTTTTAATCCTACGAAGGATGTGTTTGTCAGATCTGTAGTATTCATATAGATTCGTCACTGTGGCCAGCAGCAACGAGAGTAAGTGTAAAACATTTGAGTTAAGACGATAATTGATCCGTATAGGATGTGATAAATGTATGTCTGTTTTGTGAGACTTAGAGAATCCGTGAAGGATGTAGACGAGTTTAAATAAAATCTTACTTTTGACTAATCGTGAAAAGTGTTTACAAGAATTGGGAGTATACGTACCCACTCCCCCCTTTTTTAGGAGGGGGGACAGCTGAACCCATCCGAATATAAGCTGCCTACGTAACCTGTTTAGGGATCAAGCCGTCTTGTAGTTCATGTTGTTAATGTAAAGTATCCTAGTGATAAGCAAAGGTGTTGATGTTCTTTTTAAGAAAGGAGATAAGCTCACTTTTGATTTATTCGTCGAGCTTGACGCCTATTTCAATGCATCGTTTCGGGTGGTCATCGTCAATACAGACTAAGATGACGGGATCACAAGTTGACACAAAACCCTTTTTCCTGCGATCATTGTCGATCTGTAGTTGCTATAAGAGGCGAGCATGTTCCTTGAGTTGCTCGCGGTCTATCTTCATCTTCTTTCGTTTTCCTTCCTTAGTAGGGTCACTAGCTGGATTCCTGAGTTTGTGCTCAGCGAGAAAACAAATACGGGATTCTTTCTGGCTGCCCCAGATTGTTTTAATACCTTCGGGAGTTGGGAATTTGATGCACAGATGGTAGGTTGACCGCACTGCTCGCATCGAATTCCTTCCGTTTCGCGTTCTTCGAATGTGATTATGTCATTGGCAAATGTTGACGGTGTAGACCAGTTTGCGCTGACATTGGCACGTCGCTGGTATACTTTAATCGCGGACACTGTGTCGGCACAGTGGCGAGATCCTCCCATGATGAAGTTGATTCGTTGGCGGGTGCCGCCGTGATCTTGATCATCGTTCCTTCTCCCTCTCTTCGGGGCCTCATTATCATTCTGGTCAGGATGTTTCGCGTCTTCTTCGAGTTCAAAGTCCTTGAGACTGATATCTCCTTTTAGTGTGTCGGCTGCGAGCTTTGCAGCTAGTTTTTGGCCTAGGACACGGCTGTTGGCAGTTGAATGCCCAAATATACGGTGGAGATCGCAGTATGCGGCTTCATCGAAGTTGTTTTGACCTCCTACCCATGTGTTATTCCAAGGACCTCGTTCGCGGCCTCGACCAGTGCTTGTCGAGTCGACTTGAAAGTTGTGAGCGCCTTTGAATCCGCCTTCATGCTCGACAAAACCTGAACTTTGGTTAGTTTTTGTTGTCGCTAGTGGGTTTGCTGCCGGGGTGGGATTGTTAGCTTGCTTTGACTTGCAATATTTCTGGGCCAATCTGCGGAACTCCTCCTCATTCTTTGCGAATCCCGTTGCACGATGCAGAGCGTCCTGGATTGTTGATGGTGCGTTGACATACATTTCTTTTCGGAAATCTGACTCGTACCATAACGCATTTCTCAAGGCACCTAATGCAGATTTGTCTGTTACTCCTTCTATCTTGGAAAGAACTGTTTTGAATCTTTCGATGAAGCTCCGAAGGGTCTCTTGCTGTCCCTGTGACATTGTCCAGAGGTCAGCATTGGAGGTCACTCGCTCCATAAATATGCCATAGTGCTTTAGGAAAGCGGCAGAGAGTTGTTCGAAACTATCAATAAAATTTCTTTCGAGTCTTGAGAATCATTGGAGAGCTGGTCTCTTGAGACTTTCAACGAACAAGAGACACTGGCCGGTGTTTTTTTTGTTTGCTCTGAAGTTGATGTTCTTTTGGGTCCCATGGCGATCGCAAATGCCAGTAGATGTTCTTTTGGGTCGGCGTTTCCTTCGTAGGTGGGGACTTTCACCCTTCCATAGTCGAATATGTTTGCTTGAGCGATCCGCGCCATGAAAGGAGTGGTTTAGGCCTCCTCGAGGACTCTGTCGATCTCAGGAGCCCTGCTAGATACTTGATGTAACTGTGATCGCATGTCCTTCATCTCGGATACGTTTCGATCTATTGCTGCTTGCATCCTGGCCAACGCCTCATGTTGGGCCTTGATCAGCGTTGCTCGCTCATCATCTTGTTGTGACTGCTCCGCCCAGAAAATGTTATCCTCTTCTTCGTCTGCAAAGTCTCGGTCTCGTTCGAGTCGGGTATTGCCTCGTCGGGCTGGGGCTCGCGCTCTAGGTTCGCGATGGTCTCATGAAACGTGCTTGTCGCTTTGGTTGTCATCTAGATTGATCACCGGGGGCGACTTGTCGGCGGTAGGTGCGCCTGCTGTCGGGCTATGCTCGGTAGTAGGAAGTGAGGGGTCGATTGGTGGCAGTCCTCGGATCCTCTGTTCACCGGCTGGTGTTGAGAAGTTTAACACCGTTGGGTCAAGACGCCCGGTAGATCTCCGGGTCAGGACCGATCCTCTTTGTCGTGCTCGGCTCATCATGTTTAGGGCCTTTCGCTCGTTGTCTACGGCTCTGTTTCGCGTGTCCTGCTCCGCCGACTTCTTCATCAGCGTCTCCAGCATGGTTTGCATTTGGGCGATGAACTCCGGTGTCGTCCCAGCGGCTTGGTTCGCTCCAGAGTTGTTGGCACCGTCCTTCTTGGTGCCCGTCTTGTCTGTGTCGATCTCGTCGGCACCGTCGTTGTTGGCTCCGAAGTCATCGGCACCGTTTTTGTTGGCTCCGCTGCTCTTCACCGCCGGGTTCTTGTCTCCGGGTTGATCTTCTCTAGGAATCTCGGGTATGTCGTCAGTGGTCATCTTGGCGAAATCTGTCACGTGATTCTTTTGTGTAAGAGAGTCTCAATTCTCCTTAGACGATGCCAAATTGTGGAGGCCGAAACCAACTCAATTGAATTTGTCAAGGGTTTTAAGGAAACGAGATCTCTGGAAAGAATCACAAGAACAACTAAGAACAAAGACAAAAAACACGAAAATTGCGTTAAGAAAGCTTTATTGATTTGTTGCTAAAGTATTTGTGCGAGAATTTGCGGATCCCCCTTTACAAAAGAGTTACAAGAGTATTTATACAAGTCTACGGTCGGTTAGGCCAACTTTCGAAGAGATGAGGAAGCTTACCTAATTTCCAGGGATTTCCTATTATCGAAGTCGGCGCTAGCCACGGGCCTTGTCGTTATGGGCCGGACTTTGCCATCTTGCCATCTTGCCATCATGGGCCTACGTTCTCGGCCCAACTCCTTGTAGTCGGCCCATCACCTAGCTCTTCGAGACGGCGATGTCGGCGAGTTGCCGAGCACTCCAGACGGCGACATCGGCGAGTTGTCAAGCACTCTAGATAGCGACATCGACGGATGTGTTCGTCAGAGCAATGCTTGGCACAGAGAATTCTAGACGGCAACGTCGATGAGTTGTCGAGCACTCCCGAAGGTGTCGTCCGCAGTGACAGTCGGCAAAGCAGTGCTCGGCAAGAGACAACATCGGCAGTAGTCGGCGAGACTGCGTTTGGTGACAGTCGGCAGAGATTGGCGGAAACGAGCATTTCTGGCGAGTTGTCCAGGTCTCAGGAGTGTACTCGGCACTGTCCTATAACTGCTCATTTCCATACTTAGTCATTTTACAGAAAATAACTGTCGGAGGGAGTTTTGACCCCAACAACTGCGTCGATCGACGCAACATCACAGAATCCAAGATCGAACCTATCCTCTCATGGATCGATCCTGGGTCGAATCACATAGATCCCTGCACACAAATCACAGAACACCCACATGAATCCACACAAAAACAACATAGCAATCGCATCCTATCAATCCTTTACCCATATAACCATACGGTCACGCACTCACCTCGATTCTAGAAGGAAAGAATGAGGAATCACGAGGAACGCGAAGAACACGGTCTCCAATCCAAAATTCCCACACCCAAATCGTGCAGCCACGGACCCCAACACACTCCTGGATCCTCACAAACACCCAAAACCTCCCAACACTTTGATTTCTCTCTGGTATCTGCTCAAGAACAGCCAAAATCGGCCAAAACTCGTGTCTGTTCCCTTTTTATAACCCAACCCTAGGGTTCTCTAAACCAACCGCCGAACTGAACCATTGAAATTGAACCGGTCTGGTTCAATCCATCTTGCGTCGATCGACGCACACCACTTGCGTCGATCGACGCACAACCAAAATCCACCGAAATTAGTTCGCGGTCATTACACTAGTGGCCAAAGAGACAGGGATAAACCAACTTCCACCACTAGAGATCTCGACAATCAAACCCTAAAAGATTACCTCGGCCTAGCAGATGACGGCAGAGGCGACACACATCCGGCTTCACAGCCAACCACGAGTAGAGGTTTTTTTACGGATTGTGAGCCCAAACCACCGGAAAGAAAGAGGTTTAGCGGATCTTCCACACAAAGCATGGATGATGTCGAAACCGATATATGACGGAGAAGGAGCAGACATGGCAAGCAGGCGTCGCTCCACGGCCGAATTAATCTTCACCGTCACCAGATTCGCGAGAAAGGAGATGGATCTATATAAATAGATTTATGCCGGCCGATTTGCTTGAGGCAAGTGAAGGGTTATAGCTACTCTCCGCCGATGACAAAACACCATCGACAAGCAATTGACATGGTCAAAGATAACCCAACCACTCACACGCATCTGTCAAGCTCAACAAAGCTCCGACCACTAACCGCAACAGATCCGAGTAAGCCTAGCAAATCAAGGAGGAGATGGTACCAGAAAGGCAGCAAATAAGACAGGAAAAGGGTGGTTTTTACTAAAAAAATAGTTAGCATGCTAAAAAAGACCTTCATGTTAAAGGGTGTTTAGTAACTAATTTGATCAATAATCATATTATCTACTAAATCGTCTCTAAGTGTCAATACAATGATAAATCGTCTCTAAGTGTCTATATAACTAATTGGTTTTGGGGTGCGTCCAGGGCCGGGCCGGGCCTGACAGTAGGCGAAAAAGACATGGATCTTGGACACCCAAAAAAAAATAGTTTATTAGTTTTAACAAATGGCTTCCGGTTTTTTTTCTTTTACAAAAAAGATTTTCATATTTTTAAAACTTTATGATTTAGTCTCTTTTTTTTCAAAAAAAAACACAAAAAAACCCAAATTTTGTATTTGTTTTTGCTTGGACTCTCAAACTTTAAGGATCGGCTATTAATATAAGTTGAATTGTAAGTGATTTTTGGGTTACTGTTTATTTGGTCCGGCTTATTTGATGATTTTTTTTCTGGTACTTTCGTCTTCAAAATAGTAGTATTAAACTTAAGAATATATATTCACAGTTGAAAAAAAAGTATATACTCACATTTACTAAACATTCTTTGATACATAAATATGTGATTTAACAAACTTTTAGGAAGAAAAATAAACCAAATATAACGTAAAACTTTGAAATTTGCAATTCGATACGTCACAAATAAATAAAAACCACAATATAATTGGACATTTCTCATAAATATTACAGCTGATGTTTCGTTTTCTAAATTAACTTCAAAATTTTAAAATATTTAGAAAAATAGTTAAAGTGTTTTTAAACGGGTTTTTAATAAATTTTTTTGTCTTTTGTTTCAAAAAACGACAAAGCATCCCAAATATTGACCAAAATATCAAGTTGTTTACAATAAAACAATACGAAGTCAATCTTATGACCCAAAAAAAATGTGATCTTAGATGTACTGTAAATTGTGATTAATCTTAAATTCATTTAGGAAATCAGCCGCAATCTTAGGTGCACTGTAGAGATTCACCACACCTATTGAGTAACATGTGTGAGTTATGTTGTAATATTTCACAAGCATATTAATAGACTGACTGTTTATTGAAGCATAAATTCCCCAATCAAAGCCATCTTGAATACAAGTTGCAGCTACTTTCTTCTTTGCACTTCGTGTTGTTTTTCTATAAACGATTTGATGTTTTGGATAATATTTGAGATGCTTTGTCACTTTTTTAAACAAAAGACAATAATTTTTATTGGGGTTAAACGTTATTATAGATGGAGGGTTGATTTCACTAAAAAAATATAATTGAAGGTCTTTTTTACTAAAAAAATAGTTAATTGAATTTTTCATAATCTAAGAATAATTGAAAGAATTTTTCATTAAAAATCCTTTTTAAAATTGGAAGAGAGTGTTGACAAGAAAAAAAGTTTAGGAAGAGGGCGTAAATGATTAAGAATCCTTCTTAAAATAATGCTGCTAAGCTCTCAGATTTTTTTTTTTTAACGTTTCATACATTCCATCTGAACATGTTAAATGGTTTATTATTATTTATTTTTTTATCACAAACACACTTTATTATCAGTTATACAAATACATTGTTTGTATTAGTAAACCAATACGGAACAGAAGTAGCAATAAAAGTAAAGATAGTATTCCGCATCTTTACTAACTCTATAGAGTCGGTGAAAAACGTAGAACGATAGTATTCCGCATCTTTACTAACTCTGTAGAGTCGGCGAGAAACGTAGAGCAAAACTGTCGTTTCCAGATTAAGCATTGCATTGTCCAAATGAAGCTATGTAGCTATATGTGTAGAGGTGAGAGACTACCATAATCATGTTAAACGGTTTATATAACCAATAATTTTTCCAATTTTATTTAAAATAAATTGGGTCATTAACATAAGTTAAAAATCTAGGAAAATGGAGATACAATTAATGGGTTTGTAATCTCAAATGAAATGTTTTGTAATAAATTTTGTATTTGGTTTCTCTAAAACTTTTGGATTAAGTAAAGGTGTGTCTGTTACTTTGCTGAGTTCCTCCAAATAATCACATACATCCTGACCCATGTTTTCAATAGTGGACTCGTCGACGTTAATTTACGAATCGCCGTTAAATGGGTTCACTTTTTAATTAAAACCGTTGGTCATGAGAATTTGTTGCAATTGTTTACAGACAATATCATGTGTTAAAAATACATTATTTTCTTCAAATTTGATTCCCCATTTTTTTGGTTGGATATGAAGCAGAAATTTGAACTTACCAAAGATTTGACGAGATCAAAACTAGTAGAGGAAAAATTAAAAAGACAACTTTATAAAAACAAAAGACAAAAAAAACTAGTAGACTATCAAATGAGTAAGGAAAAAAAATTCAACTGAATTTTGGATTAATGGCAAGTTTTCGGATCTTTAAAAGATTCTGCATTTTTGAACTCTCAAATCGATTTCGTTTGAGAGTGATTTTTCTTCCCAACAGCGAAATGTATGAAGTCTAACTCTGATTTTTTTTTTTTTAAATAAAAAAATTGAAGACCTAGTAGACTGTAATGGACTAATGGGAGCATCCTCGTATGCCCCTCTAGTGTATTAGTAATAGGCCATGTATTTCAAGCCCTTAGCACAAGTGTGGGCCGATTCCATTTTGTGTAGTTAGGATTACAATTTTTAAACATTCGTCTCAACCGACGAAAAATCATATTCGAGTATACTAACGTTCATAACTTTTACTTTGGATGTTCAATGTGGATCGAATCCACTTCCAACCAAACCGAAACAACCATTCCAAAAGCGAAAACCAAATTATATTTTAGTATGATATGGCTCCTTATGAGGCGTTGTACACCATTATATAGTACTTTCTTTCGGAGACCGTTTGTTCCAGTTTTCTACCCCTCGATAGGCTTCGTCGATAACGATTTAATCTGAGAAGACGATCTTGGACAAATACGACGCCGCCAACGCAGCATCACCAAAGGAAAGGCTAGATCCGTCCCACGTGGTCGCGTCGAGGAATCGCAGCGCGCCTCGCTCTGTTCGGGTCCTCTCTATCTGCAACGCCTTTCTCCTTGTCTTCTCGGGAACGCTTACGACTTGCCCCCGCGTCATCATCCCTTCTCCCTGTGTCATCATGACGCTTCTGCGACAGCTCAGGTTAACGATCGGTTACAACGGCAGCTCTTCGCTCTAACCCAAGACGACGTAGTTGTCCATGGACATTGGTGCTACAAAAGAATAGCACAGATGGTTTAAATGAATTCACTTTTTTATATCTGAAAAAACAGAAAACCGAATCCAAACCATACTAAAAAAAAGAAAAACCGATCTAAAATCAAAGTTTCTTTATTAAGGTTATATTTCACTAAAATATGAATCCGAACCAAACCATTCGTAACAGATTCGGATTTATTTTGATGATATAATTATTTATCAGCCGAAAAAACTGATCCGAAATAACATGCCCCCACCGTAAATATACGTATGTTTCATAATGTATTGATCGACAAGTCCACATGCATACACATATATATGGTTAGTTATTTACAGAATACGATCTAATCTACATTAACAGATATAATTCCTGGTTAACTCCCCAACAGTAACACATTAAATTCAAACTCCAAAGCCCAAGATGCTAATTGTTAAGTTTTCATTCTTGTCAAGTGCACAATAATCTTCGAAAACCTAAACCTGAATTGTTATATAGTAGTATATAAATTGTGAGAAAACCATGAACACATAGCTCCTTATCTATGTTATATGTAAAAGATACTCCTTTATAATCTTTAACGCATTAGAGTTGGTAACAGTAAAGATTTATAGGTTAAGATTTTAAGAGGTTTTGAGAAATTTTGCTTCTCAAGCCATTAATGGAGGAGCACGAGAATCTCATATCGCAATTGCTTCTTTATTGTTTTTGGTTTTATATTCACAGATTTCTGAGCTTATAATTATTACTTATTGCTGGTTAGTCTAATCTGAAAATTTCTCCAATATTGATTACCCTATTTACTTTTGGTAGTTGGATCATATATTTATAGTGTCCATTGATTATTCCGTCCAGCATTAATATGAATGTGTGTATTTATAGTCATACCATAAATGTTATATACATATATGTGGCCGAAAACAAAATATTAATTACCCTATAATTTACAATTTACACTAACTGTACTTACAAGTTTTGTGCAAGTGTGAATGGAATGGAATGAAAGGGAATTATGGAAGTACATATTTGAGCTATGAGACTATTTTTTTAATGTCTGGACGAACTTTAATCATGAATAAATAAAAAAAAATTAAAACTAAAGTTTGAAGAACAAAACTCACAACAACATGAAACAGAGAATCATGGAAATAAAACCAATGTTCATTTGATTCTCGATTGAGTAAAGTATGCATGGGTTTCGAAAGTTTTAGAACAAATGAGGAAAATTTCATATTTCATATATATCTCAATTATTCAGAATTTAACTTTGACACAAACAAAAAAACCAAAAGATTTAAAGTTAACTTTACATACATTATATGCACAAAAGATCCGACGTTAGTATAATATTGGTGAATTTTAATATTGGTAAAATTTAAAATTTCCCAGATTTGGATTATTATAATCATAAATAATAATTTTCAACGGTCAATAACACAACTGCGGAAACAATACAATCAATAACCAAAAACATCATTCCATATATCTCATACTTTACTGAATAACTAAAATTTCAGTAGAAAACAACAACCAATAATCCAATAACAATAATAGCTCATCCAGGATTGCTAACACCCTAACAATTCTAACAACAATAACCACTCAATCGAGACCCTAGATCATCTCCTCTTCCCGGCCACGATTCCACGATCACACCTTGTCTTTACATGCATCACATGGTTACACGAGATGCGTGAGTATTATCACAAATACTCAGTGAGACGGTCATCTCATCTACTTGGCTATACACACAGGCATAAAAAAATGATACAATACCAGGATGAACAATCAACAAGGCAAAGCACGAAGAAACAACACATGTTCGCTAAAACAGGCCATGCGTCGATCAACACAAGCACCCAGTGTCGATCGATGCATACTGTGTCGATCGACACAGAACAACTGTGTCGATCGACGCAACATCACAAAACCCAAAATCGAACCTATCCTCTTATGGTTCGATTCTAGATCGCAATACAATCGATCCCCTGCACAAATCCACTCAAAACCACACGAAATCCACCAAATAAAAACAATCAAACGCATCCTATCAATCTCTTTATCCAGATAAGTCATGGTCACACACTCACCTTAGATCTAGAAAAGAAGAAGGAAGAAAAGGATGAAAAACGCGAAGAACAAGTCTCCAAATCCAGAATCCACACCCAACTCGCAAATAATCACTCCAAGAACGATCCCCAAAGCCTCCCAAACGAATCTCCTTCTCTCAAAACTCTCTGGAAACTCTCTGGAACTTTTTGGAAATCTCTGGAACTGAAAATATCTTCCCAAATATAGGGAAGCCCTAGAGTTTTCACCCTAACCGGCCTGTAAACCGATAACTTAAATCGAACCAACCGGTTCGATTTAACCTTGCGTCGATCGACGCACACCACCTGCGTCAATCGACGCACGACCAAAAATCACAATTTTTGGTTCGCTGTCGATACAACTCTCCCCCACTAACACGGATTCAACCTCGAATCACGCAACACCGTCCAACTACGGTCAACGCACCCTATATCAACACTCTTTGACCCACTCGGCCAGCTCTTCTGATATCAATACTCCTGGCCCCACCCGGCCATCACCACCTCAGATCAACACCCGATCCCAAAAACTCAACTAGTCTCATACTAGTAACATTGCACTGTCTCACCACGGCTACAATCCTGACCAAACCTAGTCAGCACCACCTGAGATCATCTCCCGATCTCAATCACATATCACCGTCTCACTACGGCTACCATCCTGACCAAACCTAGTTAGACCACCTGAGATCCACTCCCGATCCCTGATGCTCATCTAGCCTCATACTTACCATCGCATTATACCGTCTCACTACAGCTACGATCCTGACCAAACCTCGGCTAGCACCACCTGAGATCAACTTCCGATTCCTGAAGTTCTTCTAGTCTCATACTTACAAATCACATCCAGACGTTATTGCTCATACTCATATCTATATACATCCCTCCCACTCTCAGGGTCGTCACCCTTTGAGCTCTCGATGTATATCATACCCCTCCCACCTTCAGAACCGCCGTCCCTCAGGCTATCGGTATGCTCCAGCCCCTTTCACTCTCGGGACACACAGTCCGTCAAGCTATCGGCATGCAGAAGAATCACACATCCTCTAGAGAGATCCCTGTCCTTCAAAGTATATACAGGGAACCGACTATCCCCTGGAGAGAACCTCATTGTCCCTTCAAGTATATGCATGAAAAATCATTATCCCCTGGAGCAATCAACTCTGTACGTACATCATAAGCACCTGTTGACCAAAATCACTTCATGTGGTTCCATCATGACATTTCCTATCCCGGAATATCATCACATCTATGACCAATCACTAGGCCATCCGAAACAACCCAATCACTAGGGTGTTTCCACCGGAGTCCCTGGAAAAGACAAATCCTAACTCACATAAGACCTCTGTTTCCAGAACCCTCTAGGAAATAGACACGTTCTAACTCACATAAAACCTCTATTTCCCAGCGCCATCTAAAGAATAGACAAGTCCTAACTCACATAGAACTTCCATTCCTAGATACTCTTCCCTGGCAAACGGACAAGCTCTAACTCACATAGAACTTCCATTTCCAGCCATCTATTCGATAGACAGGTTCTAACTCACATAGAATTTTGATCTCTAGACCTCCATATGACCCTAATAGTCATCATAACACATGACCCCACCAGTCATCCCATAAGAACTCACGTCTTATAAACATATTTAATAAGAAAAACCTATCTTATTAAATCTCAACAATATATATAATCGTTACATCACCAAATGAAAAATACATAGACAACACATAGCCGCATGTTATCACAGACACTGAAAACTAGAAAAAGATAACTCAAGCCTCCACTTGCTTCTCGAACCACTTCGAGAACTTTGCCTTCATCCTCACTTCTGGTTCTCAAGTCTCCTCCTCGACACTGTCACAGTCCCACACGACTCTCACCAACGGTATCCTTTTCCAGCGCAGAACCTTGACCCTCCTCTCGAGAATCCTCACAAGTCTCGCCTCCAACGTTATGTTGGGCTGAAGATCCTCCGGAATCCTAGCCAACACCTCCTCAGACTTATGTAGACACTTCCATAGCATCGACACATGAAAGACCTTATGAAAAGCCTTCATACTCTGAGGTAACTCCAACCGATAAGCTACTATTCCAACCCGTTCCACAACCTTGAACGGACCCATAAACCTTGGACTTAGCTTATTCTCTGAAATAGATATGTTAGGACCCCTCAACATCGCTGCCTTGAGATACACCAGATCTCCCAACTTAAACTCTAGCTATTTCCTCCTCTTATCGGCATAACGCTTTTGCCGATCCTGAGCCTCTCTCATGTACAGCCTCAAGACACGGATCTTCTCCGTCATCTCCTAAACAAAATTTGCACCAAACATGCTTCTCTCCCCCACAGTGACTCGGTTAAGTCCCCGGTAATCGATGCATAACCAGAAACTCTCATCCTTCTTCTTCACAAATAATACCGGTGCTCCCCACGGTGAAACACTAGTCCGGATAAATCCTTTCCCCAAGAGATCATCTAGCTGCTTCTTCAGCTCTGCCATCTCTGCTGGAGCCATACGGTAAGGTGGCTTGGATATTGGAGTCGTCCCAGGCTCCAACTCAATCATAAAAAGATCCGATCGAGACGGCGGTAATCCCTGCAACGATTGGAAAACATCCTAGAAGTCCTGAACAACTCAAATATCCCCAACTGCAACCTTTCCAACAACCTCTTGCATCACAATCGTTGCCAAATACGCCTCGCAGCCCTTCTCAATGAGCTCCTCAGCCTGAATCGCTGAAAGCATGAGACTCCTGGAAGTTGGTCTCACTCCCTGATCAACCAATCTCCCCGCCTCTCGCTCAAACACAACACGACCCCAATGATAATCCAGATGACTCTGTACCGCTCCAGCCAATCCATACCCAGGATGACATCGTACAGCTCCACCAGACTAATAATCAAATATGTTGGCATCAACTCTCCCGCCACCAGAATATCCACGCCTCGAGCCCGTCCAAAAGTAGCCAAAGACTTTTCACCAGCAACCTTAACTACTCCTGGCTCCTCACCGGAATCGCTCCGGATTCTGCTGCCCTCCGTACACTCCGGAGTAATGAAGCAATTCGTCGCTCCAGAATCAAATAAAACATGAGACTCACAACCACCCACTACTAAGGTCCCTGTGATCGGTCTGGCGCTAGAACCACTCGCCTCCACCGAAGTGAACACCCGCAGTGCAGCTGCAATCTGAACCACCGGCTGCATTACCGCAACTACCATCTGCTGCAGTCTAGGACACTTGGGCTTGATATGCCCTGGCTCTCTCCAGTGAAAGCACACCCGCATATCCCGAGCCTCGACCCGCGTGTCCTGAGCCTAGATCCTCTTCGGACAGCTCACCACCCGATGATCCGTGCTCCCAAAACTGAAGCATCCCGAACTACCCTGACCGGCCCCTGAAGTGCTCTCCCACTTCTTCTTATGTCCTTGCGCAGACTTACCGCCCCTGCTCGGACCCACCTACTGCTGCGACCACTTCTGTTGTTGTACCAGTGGACTAACCACCACAGCATGCTCCCTCAGGTCATCCTCTATCGCAATAGCTGTCTCAACCAGCTCCGCCCTCATGGCGAACCTACTCGCTCTACAACGAGTCCTCAGATCTGGTCAAAGTTCCCTCAGAAACCTCTTCACCTAGGCCTGCTCGTCCTCCAGATCTCTACCGGCATGAACCAGAAACCGACTAAACTCCTCATCGAACTCCCAGACTGACCGGTCTCCCTGAGCCAACTCCAAAAATCACAACTCCAAGCGATCCACCACCTCCTATGGAAAGTACTTGGCGTTGAACTCAACCACAAAATCCTCCCAGGCCATACCCGCCTAAGCTCTCCTAGCCACCACACCTCGCCACCAGAGATGTGCATCACCATCCAGGTAATGTACGACCAGGTTCATCCGGTATCCCACTGGACACCCGAGAGATTAAAAATTCTGCTCCAATCTACTCCTCCACAAATCCGCCTCCTCAGGCTTAGCACCACCCGAGAAAAATCCGGTGTCAATCATGTGCATCTGCATCATCATCCTAAAGTAGGATGGGAGCTCCTCAGCAACCACCACACCCGGCTGCACACCAGCCACACACGACTGCACACCAGCCACACACGGCTGCACACCAGCCACACCCGGCTGCATACCAGCCACACCCGACTGCACCCCAACCATACCTAGCTGCCCACCAGCCACTCCCGGCTGCACACCAGCCACTCCCAGCTGCATCCCAGCCATACTCGGCTGCACTCTCAGAGCCTAACCTAAGCCGGCACCCCACCTGGTAACCGCTCCAGAATCATCTGTAGCAGACCTGCCAGACGGTCATCTCGATCCTGGGCTCCACGTGCAGCATCACCCCCACCTAGGCCCGTTGCACCGGGACCTACACCTGTCCCACCAGTCTCCACACTGGTAATCACAGTGGCCACACCCACAGACCCCTCCTGATACGTCTACGAATCAACCACCTACTTCTGTGTGGTCTCCTGGGCCACACTCGCGGCAACAGACTCACTCTCGAGTCCACGCCTGCGCCCATGCCCACCACGACCACCTCGGCCCCCACGACCTCTACCTCTAGTACTTCTAGCAATCTCACTCTGTATTACCCAGCAGAATACTAAGAATACTAGAAAAACAGAATAGTCAAACAAAACTTACCGTGGAATCTCATTGAAGGCTCATAGAAGATGATCTAGGACTCCAAACCCCACACAACAATCAATCGACTAACTCACATAATCAATCAATTGCACCCGCCCTAGAACCATAAGGGCTCTGATACCAAAATAAAATGTCCAACCCGTAAAATTTAAAATTTCCCAGACTCGGATTATCATTATCATAAATAATAATCCTCAACGGTAAACAACACAACTGCGGAAACAATACAATCAATAACCAATAACACCATTTAATAAATCTTATACTTTACTGAATCACTAAACAATTCCAGTACGTATGAACAACTAATAATCCAATAACAATAACAGCTCATCCAGGATTGCTAACACCCTAGCAATTCTAACAACAATAACCACTCAATCGAGACCCTAGATCATCTCCTCTTCCCGGCCACGATTTCACGATCACACCTTGTCTTTACCTGCATTACATGGTTATACAAGATGCGAGAGTATTATCACAAATACTCAGTGAGACGGTCATCTCATCTACTTGGCTATACATACAGGCATAAGAAAATGATACAATACCAGGATGAACAATCAACAAGCCAAAGCACGAACAAACAATACATGTTCGCCAAAACAGGCCATGCGTCGATCGACACAAGCACCTTGTGGCGATCGATGCACACTGTGTCGATTGACACAGAGCAACTGCGTCGATTGACGCAACATCACAGAACCCTGAATCGAGCATATCCTCTCATGGTTCGATTCTAGATTGCAATACAATCGATCTCCTGCACAAATCCACTCAAAACCACACGAATCAGATCTAGAAAGGTCACGGTGACGCACAAATAACAATAATCAAACACATCCTATCAATCTCTTTATCCAGATAAGCCATGGTCACGCACTCACCTTAGATCTAAAAAGAAAGAAGGAAGAAAAGGATGAAAAACGCGAAGAATAGGTCTCCAAATCCAGAATCCACACCCAACTCGCGAATAATCACTCCAGGAACGATCCCCAAAACCTCCCAAACGAATCTCCTTCTCTCAAAACTCTCTAGAAACTCTCTGGAACTTTCTGAAAATCTCTAAAACTGAAAATATCTTCCCAAAAGCGGCCACAGCCCTTTATATAGAGAAGCCCTAGGGTTTTCACCCTAACCGGCCCGTAAACCGACAACTTAAATCGAACCAACCGGTTCGATTTAACCTTGCGTCGATCGACGCGTGACCAAAAATCGTTATAGTGACCATAGTTTTTTTTTTTTGGTTCTCAAGTTTGATGTTGCTTTTTTATTAACTATTTTGGATGTTTTTATATATGTAAAAGTAATTTTATGTTTTTTAAATAATTAAATAATCTAAATTTTATACATGATATAAATAAATTCATAATCTTCAAGTTGTATTTATCCCCTCCTTCATGGTTAACTTCCCGTTTGTATAAAGATTATCTATCTTCTCAATTTGAGTAATAAACTTTCCTTTGTAAAGAAAGTGTTCGCCCTAGCACTTCACTTCTCTCCCAGACACGAACTTCGAGGAGTCTTGGCGACTCCAAAATGAACTCCTTTAACTGTGGTTTCTCCGGTGCCGTTGTTGCTCTCTCCACCTGATTGGTATCGTCGGTCTCTCGTTACACACACCAACGACGTAAAGTTTTTTCCGATGGTTGTCCTCCCGCTTTCTTTCTCTACGCCGATAATCTTAGTACTGGTTAGCCGTCTCGTTGATCGTCAAGAGAAGACCTCTCCGGCGCTACTACTCTCTCTTCGCCGGCCGGAGCCATCGGATCCCCCGGATCGATCCTCCCCATCTCCATCACCGTTCTCCCCTTCACGCCCTCGGAGTTTCTCTCCTGCTATTCCGTTATCGGATCCGCCGCCTCTTGCCCCCTACCCTTGCTACTTTGCGATGGCTCCACTTGTTCTCATTGTTCGGCGTTGCCGGTTCAGAGCCGCTTCAAAGAAACCAGAACTATCCTCTCTTGTCAGAGATGTATACCGAATGAAGCTATGGCGATGCTCAGACCTTTCTCTATCTCCGATAACATCGGCAAGGAGCCGGCGCTGAGGTCTCTCACCCCGACGTCTCCCCTATTTTACGATTTGCATCAGATTTGGGCTTAGCCCATGAGGAATGTTAAGATTGGGCTTTTAGGCCCATTTTCAATGCCTTGGGCTTGGCCCAAGAGGAGTATAAAGTTAGGGCTAGATTAATAGACCCATTCCAAATGTTGTTAAAATGCAGATCTTCAAAAAAATTATATGCTTTTGAGCTTGTTGGTTTTTCTTTTTTGAGAAAAACAAAGTTTTCTGGATTCTCAAATTCTGTAGTTTTTAGTGATGATATCTCTTCTATTGAGAGAAGACAAAAGTTTTCTGGATTCTCAAATCATGTAATTTACTCACGGTGGATGAGTTCAATTCCACCTTCTCCCAGCTCGTTGAGACTGGTCGAATCTTCTTCACTCTCTTGGAGAGTTGTAGAATTCCCAAACTCTATGCCGGGATCTTCAAAGTCACACTGGAAAGTGACAAACCTGAAATCTTCTGGCTTTACCGCGAAGACCCTTTTGACGCATCCGAGGCATGCTTTGGATTTGCTGTTCATCTTTTGCGATGATCTATCTATTCTATGTTGTATTGCTCTTTAATTATATTTTAGTAACTTTGGAAGATGTTTAATTTTTTTTTTGTATTTTGTATTTTGATTGGTTAAATAAATAAAATAAGTTTGTTGACAAAAAAATTATTAATTTGTCGTTAAAAAACATAGCCTTAAATAAGTGGTTTATTGGTTGAACAAAAAAAAAAAAAAAATAGGTGGTTTAAGTTTCATAGTTAACACACACGCATATATAACGCATGTATATATTTGTCCTTTGGACCTAATTAAAACGCATTGATCAATGATTACACATAAGAAACTTTCTATTATGAGTGGTGATCAGAACCTTGGATTTTGTAGTGGTACCAAGTACAAACCGGTACCATTCACCAGATTACTTCAGCCAACACAGTGGCTTGAAAGAAGAAAGAAAAGAACAATTTTAATATTTTTGTTGTTATTTAGAACAAAAATTAATGGGACAATGGTAAAAATGACATTTTTGGTTTATTATTTTGTAAAAATGCCATAAAGGATTGTCCATTTACAAAAATGCCACTAATTATGAATTTTAAAACCTAATACTTAAAATTTTAAACCTAAAAATATGTTTTGACCCCTAACAAACTATAATACAACAAAGTTAACCCAAACATAAATAATATAATGAATAAATAATTTTGGAAAATTGGCATTTTTGAAGTTTAAAGTAACATTTTTCAAAAAAATTCAAAATTAATTAACCGAACTATTATTAAGATAAAAATGATTTTCTTTAATCAAAATTGCTCGCAAATAAAAACCACTTAATTGCAATTGCAGTACACGATCCAATAAGACATTAAATGGAAATTGATTTATCAATTCAAAGATCTTATGTTTATCTGAAATCGTCAAAACATTTTTTGTATGAAATTTATGATTTTATAAAGATTTTCATGTAATAAAAATTAATGAATTATCAAGTAAATTTTTAAATATTGAATTAATGAAAAATGAATGTTCGAGTGAGTTTTTAAAAATTTTTAAACCAAGTGTCTCGTCTATGGATTTTAATAGTTTTCTCATCTTTTAGTGATGGAAAAAATATTCAGTTACATTTAATGAACATAAAAAAATTTATTTTTATATATAGAGATAAAATATTAAATCTGCACAAAAGTGATTTTTGAGGTTTGTAACATTTCATATATTCAAATTCAAAATTTTGATGAAAAATAAATAATGTGGTTTTAAGAAAAAATTATATCTTTTAAAATAGAAAAAAATATTTAAAATCAGTCTTCTAAAACATATAAAAGGAAAGAAAAAAAAAATATATATATATATATACATATTCTTAAAAATATTGTCATTATTTTTCAGACGGATTATTCAGAATGTGACGATGGTGTCAGATTGGCTCGCTTTTATCAGGTTACTCGCTAAATTTACAATTGTAAGGATACGCTTCCAATTCTTCGCTATTTCTCATTTCCCATATACAATAAGAATGAAAAGATGGATTATTTTGACGTGTAATGCTATATTATGTGTTCTATATTTTACTTAACTAAACTTTATAGTTTCGGTTTGAGTGACATTCGTTTTGTTTAATGTTGTAAGTTTATAAGATGGCTAATTTTTTTTTCTTTTTGGTCACGAAGATGACTAGAAAAAATAAGATGTAAATTTCTAATAAATTCGTTTTAATTCGTTAAACAATACTGTATGAATTTATGACTCACAAACATTACTCTTTCGAGTGTTGGTCTAATATTTAAAATATTGTCTAGTTTCTGGCTTAGTTTTTCAGCTTGTTAAATGTTTTTATCTAGTTTAAGTTCACTTCTGAACTTTTCTTGTAGCTGTAACCATTTACGGAAAGAAAAAAACACTATTGTTACGTTTTCATTGATGCATTACAAATAAGTAGGTCAGTGAATAATTAAATAACTTGGGGACCAGTGTTACATCTTTTACAAAATAGAAAAGACAGTTTAAGTAATTTCTTAATATGTATGTAGAACTGATTTGCCACTAGACAAAAACTAATAACTACACAGTCTACAGATATTTAAAAGGTGGATCATACAGAAGGGTTCGTCCAAAGTATCAACATCAATAGAAAACACAATGGGAAGAAGTAATAAAATGGTACATTAAAGTGTCTGCCTCACTATTTATTTACATACTTACACTCTCTTTCTAATTATTACGAGTACCAAATCCCAACGCAACCTCATTTCTTTTACCGCCCAGAGCCACATGTTCTCTATTTTGCTCTGAGAGCATCTATCATGATACCGTATAATCCCTCCGTTTTATAATATTTGTCACTTTAGCCTTATTTTCTTGTTTTAAATTAGTTATCATTCTACAATTTCAATACATATATATTTTTGATCAATTTTTTCAATTTTATTCTTATCTTTTATCTCATTAATTATTTTTATCAAACAAAATAGTGTATTAATTAGGAGTAAGACTAAAAATTTAATGGTTTTCTTAATTTGTGTGAAATCCTTTAAAATGGCAAGTAATTTGAAACAGAGGGAATACATATTATTAAAATTAGTTTAATATTAATTTTAATAATAATTTAATTTTTAAAGTCATTGAATTTTTTTAAAATTTTGTATATCTAATAATAATACTCAATAGGATTCTAAAAAATTAAAAAATCAAATAAAAATCAAATTAGTATATATAAATATACAAAATTTTATAAAAACTTGAATTTATTATGTTTCATAAAATTTTAAACATATATTACAATCCGTTAAAACAAATTAAAACATAAAATTACATATAGTAAAATAAAAAAAAACATAGAATAATAAAAAAATATAAAAATATGATGAAAAATATAATTAAGTCGACTCTAATATTCAGTGGTGCCAAAATTTTGTCAAATATATAGATGTATCTGTAGAATATGTGTATCCGATCCGAACTCTTACCTGAAAAATTTGAACCGGTACCCGATCCGAAACCTTTCAGAAACCTGTATAGGGTATAAAATTTCTATACCAGATAGAATCTCTATCCGATAGGACTCGACCTGGATCTGACCCGAATATCCGTATGCACATGTCTATCATAAACTTTCATTTTCATTAATAATATTTACTATTTAAAAAAAATAAAAACAGAATTTCATTGGCCATTCCAGAGTTACCATATGGTCAGGTGATATGGTGATACCTCTCACACACAAACACACACAAATCTCTTGTTTAATTATTTTTTTTATTTAATTTTTCTTATGATACCCATATAGTATAATAGATAATAATGCTCTGAATCTTGTATTATTCACTAATCATATTATAGAAATACATCCAAAATATTTGCATCAATTACTTTAATGGGGTAGCAAAGAATCATTTATGCATGGGAAAAAAATACCAGTAACGGCCTTTACTATCTAGTTCTGTATTTTTTTTGGTAGCACTAGTAATATACTCCCTCTGTTTCTCTATATTTATAAATGTTTTGGAAATTTATTTTTGTTTCATAATGTAAGATATTTTCAAAGTTTTATGTAAATTTTTATTTTATTAAATATTGTGCGACTAATAGTTTTCTGCAAATTTTTTGTTATTGAATAATTGTTTTTTTATGTATTAAATAATATATATATATTTTTTAAATAATATTTTAATATATGTATGTTTAGCTAAAACATTTTATATAGAAAAACGAAAGGAATACCTTTTTAAAATAAATAAATTGTAACTAAGAAATTAAAAGAGTTTTTCTTTTACAACTTACGACTACTATTGAAACATAGGGTATAGATGGTCACAACAGAATTTGGCGGAATTACAGAATCTGACAGAATTTTTGGTGACTTTTTGCGAAATCTGGCGGAATTATTTTAAATTCAAATGGTAACAGCTGAATTTTGCAGAATATAGCAGAATTTTCTAAAATATATAAATAAATTAAACTTATAAAAATATTAATTAAAATTGTGGTTGCCAAAAATAAATATTAATGTTTATAAATGTATTAAATTGTATAAAATAAATATTTTATTAAATTATCTCTAAATCCAACTTATTTTATTAATACTTTTGTTTTTATGTTTCTCTAGCAAAATTTACAAATATTTTTGTTATTAACTACTAAAATATGATATATCGAATATGTATAACGGACAACCAAATTATTTATGACTTGAACATTAACATGTAAATATTTTTTAATGAATATTTAACATAATATTTGAGAATTTTGAAATGAATTTTTTTTTTTTTACAAAAATCGACAGAATTGCAAACCATAAACTTAACCGAAAACAAACTGTGAATTATTATTGTCCATCGTTAAAAGATTATAAAACTAATTGATGAATAATTATAAGATAACATAAAACTAAACTAGATATGAATAAATAAATAAATAAACATTTGCATCATGTTTTACTTTTTCAGTCACTTCTATTCAGCCACATTCTTCTAAGCCAACTAGTGAAATATTAGTCTTTTCCACAACTATTAATGAAACTATTTTACCAGTTATAGCCATAGTGGGATGAAACTATTAATGAGTGCCATTAGCCTAATATTCCTCCGAGTTTTGATTATATTCTGAAATATATAAACTTTGAAATATTTAAACAATACTGCCTTTTCATTTAATTTTTTGCTGTTTTATGTTGCCTACTACTAATATATGGTACTCAAGAAACTAGCACACCGTCAAACTCTTAGTATGCAACAATTGTAGCAATAAAAGAAAAAAAAATAGTAGCAATTTTGACGGTGCTACATAGCACGAATACACCCATGATGAAGGCAAATACTCCTTTTGTTCCATAAAAATTGATGTTTTGGCTTTTTTCACATAAATTAAGAAATAATTAGTTTATAAGTTATGAATACATTACTTTTTAATATTAAATATTTTTTAATATCTATTAACCAATAGTAATTCAGAATTTAAATATTTTTAATTAATGTTTTTTGAAGTTTGGAAAAAATATTATTTAATAATCTAAAACATCAATTTTTATGGAATAAAAAAGAAATTCAAAACATCAATTTTCATGGAACGGAGAGGAGGGAGTAGTATTTATCGTACGGCTAGTCTTTCAACATGTTAACACCTCTCTAGCTATCACACGAGTTTAACACACAAAATATCGTATTTTAAGACATGTACATACTTCAAGACATATTTAACATGTCGGATGGTTGGTCCCCATACAAAATATTAAACTACCATAAAAATGTGTTTATTTCTTGAGCAGTTAATTTTTTTTTTTTTTTTTTTAACAAGCTTATTTCATTTTATTTAATTGATCAAAATATAAAAGAACTGAGAGAAATAAACATTCTCCAAAATTACTATAACATAATTGAAAAACAATAAAACATAGAGCAGATAGATCATCGCAAAAGATGGACAACGAATCCAAAGCATGCCTCGGATGCGTCAAGAGGGTATTCGCGGCAAAGCCGGAGAGTCTCGGATTGGTCACTTTCCAATGTGACTTTGAAGATCCTAGCATAGAGCTCGAGAATTTGACCACTCTCCAAGAGAGAGAAGGAGATACGACCAATCTCAAAGAGATGAAAAAATATAGAATTGAACTCTTCCACCAGGAATAAATTATAGAATTTGAAAATCCATAAAACTTTGATTTTTCCTCAACATAGAAGATATCGAACTCGCAAATTACATGATTTGAGAATTCAGAAAACTTTGACCCTCTCATACGTGGAGATAGGAATCTCGACGATTGATGGAATAGAGCATAGTGAAAGCGAATTGGTCTCTCCAGGTTCCATTTGAAAGACATAGATTTTAACGAGCTCTGTAATAACTTGCCTAAATCGACAAGAAAAGCGGTACAACTCTCTCCGAGAGGGGAGGAAGTAGAGTAATATCCTTCCACTAGAGAAGAGTTTGGTAAAATAGCCATCCGCATAAAATCCGTGACAAATTTTCCATCCGAAATGCAGAGGATACTGGCAGCAGAAATGCAAGGAATACTATCATCGGCAATGGGCTTAGAGATAGAGGATGGGCTTGCATAAAAAGGCCATGATGGACTAAGAAGTCCACATACCATATTGGGCCAGGCCCATAGAAGATTATTGAGGTTTTGGGCCATGCCTATAGAGGATCCACGATTAGGCTGAGGGTCTACGATGAGTGGTTGGAGAAGCAACAAAGCATCCCAGATCCACTGCGAGAAGGATGACAAGGAGAAGGTAGTCCGAGTAGAGTCGGGTCCCATGCCGGAGCAGACTTGGTCGGCGAGAAGGAATGCGGTTGAGCCAGAAAAAACGACTTGAGATCTCGGCGAGGGGTGGGTTTCGTAGTCGACGGAGCCTAAGATGAAGCCGACGACTTGGTATGAGGTGAAATATCCACTGAGAAAACAACTACGGTGAATCCACAGAAGCAGACGAGAAGAATATGTGCCATGTCGTGAAGGATCCGCCAGATTTGGAGGCTCCGGCGGTCGAGAAAAGTCTTTCATCTCCGATACTGGAATCACCCAAGAGAGGGAGTGAATGAAACTCTTATCTACTCCAGAGTTACAATCCTTACTCGGAATGAGAGAGCAAGCACCATCTCAAGGAGGAGAGGTCTCCAAATAACGGACAAAAACCAAAACGTTCTTCCCAAAAGGGAGATGGATCTCCAAAAAACACGAGAATTCCGAGACGGCGATGGCACTAGAGCTCAGACCGCTAAGAAACCGGAGCAAGATCAGCGGTGAGCTTCCATTCTCATCACTTGAAGCTTTGTAAGCGACGCCTCGAAACTCGTGTCAGGGAGAGAACGAATTAGGGCTCGCTCACTTGTTTTCTTGAGCTTATTATTGTAGATTTGAATGTGGATTGTTATACAATAACATAGTTAATATTCACCACTATGTTGCATGTCATGGTTACTTTCTAATTTGTCACTGTAATTTTTTTTTTTTACTCCAACAATGTATAAGTGGCCAAACAAAAATTACTTGTTATCTATTGCCGAAAACTGAAGTAATGCATTATAGTCCATAAGTATTATATATCAAGCTAGACATACCTAAATTATTTTCGGTTATAAAAATAATTTTTGGCAGGGTTATAAATTTATTGCGTAATTTCGTATATATATATCAGTCTTTAACAACATCTTACGTGATAAATTGTACTACTCCATTTATGTATATACTAGAATAGGATTCGCATTAATACGCAGGTAAATACTATAAAAATTAATAAAATAAATATTTAAATTTTAATTAGTAGCCCGTTAAATTTTAAAATACTATTTAACGTGGATCCTAAAACCAGTAAAAGTGAAATTATATCATAATTCCCATGTTCTAATACATATCATGCAAGTATAAAAATATATATTATCCGAATTTAAATCATATTCTTAATAACAGAAAATATATATATTTCAACCTATTACGAATATTTATGATTTTGTGATAGAAAATAAAAATAACTAAAATACTATATGGTTAAATCAGAAAAAGTAAATTTTAGAGTTTTTAATAAAAAATCCCTTCAACTATCGTCGGATCTTGAAAAGTCCCCCCAATTATTTTTTTAGTAATAAACCCCCAACTATACTTCATTAGTGAAATCAACCCTCTGTCTACAATAACGTTTAATCCCAATAAAAATTGTTGTCATTTTTTACAAAAATGACAAAACGTCTTAAATATTGACCAAAACATCAAGTTGTTTACAGAAAACAAGAGAAGTGCGCAAAGAAGAAATTAGCTGTAACTTGTTTTCAAAATCGCTTTGATTGGAGATTATATGCTTCAATAAACAGTTGGTCTATAGTTGGATGAGTTCCGACAATGAAACTCACATATGTTACTCAATATGTGTGGTGAATCTCTACAGTGCACCTAAGATTGCGGCTGATTTCCTGAATGAGTTTAGCATTAATCACGATTTACAGTACACCTACAATAATTTTTTTTGTCATCAGATTCACTTTGTGTTGTTTTCCTATAAACAACTTGATGTTTTGGTCAATATTTGAAATGTTTTGTTGTTTTTGTAACAACAGTCAGCAATTTTTATTAGAATTAAACGTTATTGTAGACGGAGGGTTGATTTCATTAAAGAAATATAGTTGAAGAGTTTTTTTTACTAAAAAAGTAGTTGAAGGGATTTTTCATGGATTTTTTTTTACTAAAAACCCTAAATTTTATGTTAGTAACCTTATAAAAACTATAAATAATATTGTAAACCATCACATAAGTACATAATTGATAATTGTATTTTATTAATGTCATCGTTTTATTTTTCGCCAAATTTTATACAGTATTAACTTAATAGTAAATATAATATTATTATTTTAACTTATATAATTTTCAGTATATACACTTGAAGAGTACTAATGGCGTCATAGGTTGAAAATTTCCATTTTTTTATATTCTGTAACTCTATATTTATAAAATATGTATTCTTATAGATTTTATTTTTATTTTATTTTTTCATGGTTGTGTATATTTTTAAACTTTTAAATTGAGATTTTTATAACCTTTTTGACTTTTGTTTTTTTCAATTTATATACTTTTTTTTTATCATTCGTCTTTTTATTTATTTTAATTGAGATTTTTATTCTATATATATTATTTGTTTATTTTATGGCTTATGTCATGTCTATATTTCATCTTAAACTTTCTTTCATAATTATTATTGATAATATTAAAAATTTTAGTTTTTATTATTTGATTAGTAACTTGACAATTAATTTCTAATTTAAATTTTTTTAATTAATTTTAAGTTTAAATACATTTTTCATCTGATCAATATTAGATAAATGTCGCGATCTCATGAGTTATAATTTGACAAATGTAATTAGATTCTAAATTACGATTCGCATAAATATTTAATATTTATTTTATTATATTTTATTAAATAGTCAATTTATTATATTTATCTTATACTAAAATTGTCTCATACAAGTTATTATACTAACAAAATCATACTTATAAATATGACCGTTCCTTTTGTCTTTAACTATTTAGATAAATTATAGAGACAATTGCAAAAATGCAATTGTTGATGTGTACATTTGCAAGAATGTTACTTAGGAGTCTATTTGCAAAAATACCACTAATTGTGAATTTTTAAAACCTGAATCTTTAAATTATAAAGCCTAAAAAATATTTTGACCCCTAAAACCCTTTAACCGCTTAAAATTAAACCCTAATATAACATAGTTAACCCAAACATAAATGATATAATGATTTTTTTTTTTAAAAAGTTCCATTTTTGCAAAAGATTTTGAAAATGTGACATTTTTAAAAAATGGCATTTGAAAAGTGGTATTTTAAAATTTCTCTAATTTATAATGGAAAAATGTATTTTGTAATATAAAATATAGAATACATATTTTAGTAGAAGAGTTTTTTTTTTTAATTAATCCATAATCTTTGTTTATAATATATATATTTTTTAAGTTTTTTAATATTAGAAATATTACATATTTTAGTAGAACGATTATTTATTTTAATTAGTCCATAATCTTTGTTTAAAATATATTTTTTATTAATATTGACATATATCATAATTTAAATTAATAATTACACATATCAAAATCTCGTAAATAAAAATGTATCGCATTTTATTGTATGCATCCTTATATTCTTCTTCTTTTTTTAACCCCTTGTATATATATATATATATCCTTATGTATAATTTAAAAATCTTAAAATTCCGCACATATGTACACTGAAAATAAATAAATAAAAAGATTTCACGTGGATTTGTTTTCGGAACCTTCACGTCATAATCCTTATGAGAGTCACGAGTGGCACAAGATCTTTGATTGATTTTGGCGTGTAATCCAAAAAATACAAGTCCAAAAAATCAACGTAGAAATTAGAAAAGATGGTAATACTGTAATTATTCAATCATAATTCTCGATATAGCTAGCGGTATATAGCCAAAAGATTGTTGCTATAATATGTGGCGTAGTTTCAAGAATTAATTATTACTCTAAAATGGTACTCCACTTTTATTTCTCAAAAAACAAAAACAAAATTATTACTCTGAAATGCTTTAATTAGTTTGATATGTAGTCGTTTTGTAACCGAACCTCATGCATCGAGTCATATATCATATACATAATGTAACTAAAATATATACAGTATATATATATATATGTACTTTATGTTAGTATGTTACGTTACATTCAGTTGATTTTTATAAATTACTTTAGTGGGCATTAATAAAGATATAACATGTCATTGTATTGCTAAGTATTTAATTTGTAAGATAAGTCGACGAATAAAAATATGCTTTATAAGTATATAGTTTCTTTTCTTTTGACAATTCACAAGTATACAATTGTAATAATCAAACACAAAAAGTAATATATAGTTGTGATATCGGAAGAATATATAGTAATTTATGAACCATCATTTTGGATAAACATTCTACCGTTGTTGTCACTACACTTTGGTTTAAAAACAGACAAGAAGATCCCAACGCTTAAGAAGTTAAAAAGCACAAACCCAATAATATATTGACACGTCGGTAATAGGTAGAAACCGATAGTCAACGTGTCAATACATTATTGGTTACGTGGCATAATACGTAGTTAAAAAGAAAGTTGCATTCCCTAAACAAACGGAGTTACACTTATCGCTAGTAGTGGTGGTTATGGTAATCGCGTGAGGCACGTGACCCATGGCGACGTACGAGTGGTGACTCCTGGATTCCGGCACGGCGTTTGACGGCGGCGGAGAAAACTCCGTCCCATATCTCAGAGAAAGCTCTGACGATTATGCCGTGATGGTAAGGCTCGTTGAGGGAGAGGAAGCAGTGAAGAAGCTCTCTAAGATCGTCTTTAGAGTAAATCTCGTTCTCGAGAATCATTTGAAGCATTGACTGACGGAAATCGAGGTAAGGGTCGTCGGAGTCTTTCTCGACGGCGACGGCGGCGGTGGAAGGTGTGGCGGAGGAGGAAGAAGTTTCGGAGAACCAGTGAGTGGTGGAGGGAATAGCGGAGGAGGAGGAGGCGGTGGTGGTGGTGGACGAGTGGCATTGGCCGTAATTAGAGGAAGAGAGTCGGGTCTTTTTGGGGAAACGGTTGAAAAAAAAAGACAAGCTTGGAAACTTACAGTTGCTGCATCCAATGTTGTCTACAACAGAGACTGCCTTAAGGACCATCTTCTTCTTCTTGCTTTTGCCCGTCATTGTTGTCTCTTTGCAACTCTCTCTCTCTGACTCTAAAGAGAAAATACAAAATTGTATCTGATTTGTGTGTGAGTGAGAGAGAGAGAGTCTACTTGGATTGGTATTAAAGGGTGCATGTGGGGACTGAGATGGATTAATGAGAAGAAGTAAACTCTTAGCAATAGTATTTAATTTGATGTTCAACAACAATTTTTTTAATTTGGTAAACGTTTTTTAAAACGTTCTACATGCATGAGCATTAATAAGACATGGACATACTCAATTACTCTACTGATTCTGTAAATTTAGGTTTAAACAATGTAGAGTTATTTGAGTTAATTATATTAAACTAATTCATGGTGTCCGATATTTGATAATTTATCATTTGCCTCAAAACTATTGATTCAAGTTTTCCTATAACCATTTTAATAGTTGGTAATTGTATATGTTTAAACTAGCAAAAAAAAAAATCCGTTTTTTTAGTTTAAGTCAAAATATAGTATGCATTTTGCAGTCCAAATCCGTTATAAAAAAAACATTAGTTATAACATATACTTTCTACATTTTGTTAATTTGGTTAATTAAAGAGTTTGGTGTTGGAACCTTTATATCTTTCTATCGAGACCGAAATGCCTCCCAACCAATTAGGTTTACTCTCTACATTTCACATTAACATATCGGTTTTAAACTATTTTAGATCTAAAAGACTTTTTCGGTAGTTTTAAATGGATTTGTACCGGACCTTCTTCAGCTTGATGAAACCCAAATAATTTGTCACTCATAATTTAAGCCCAAAGCCCAAATCAACAATTGACTAAAGAAAAAGGACAAGGAAAAAAAAACATGTGGAAAGAAGAAAACATTTACAACAGAGGAAAACAATTGAAGTGGAGAATGAGTGAATCATGTGTGTGATTGAAAGACTCCAAACAAGGTAAGAAAAGAGTGTTAGCTGCTGAAGAGGAGGCGTGGATTCGTTTCTATGCAATTTCATAGATGAGAAGAGAAAATCTCTAACACTTAACCAACAAAGGTAAAAAAAATTGCATTCCCAAAACTTAAACTTTTTAAATACACTTAATCTAATGGTGTAGAGTCGACTGTAAACACTTCTGATGCATATATATTGTTCGCTGATCGATGTACTAACAATTCTCATTAATAGTTTTGTTTGTTAACTTTTAACATAATTAATATAATGGTAAGTAAATATGATGATAAACTATAAGAATCCGAAACTCAACTTTCTGAGGAGTCCAGAAGATCCCTTACACGGATATTACAAGCAGAAATTTTCTGAATACCTTTCTCAGATTCAAGAAACTGGAGCTATTGTTGATGATTTTGGTGATGATGATGTACCAACGAATACTAGTACCCAAGTCATTGAGCCACCTTCCGATATCATTAGAACCGAAATCGAGTCCATGGCGAGTAACATTTCCAAGGGGAGATTGTGGTTGAGAGGATGATGATGCAATTGAATGCAAATGATGCAAGATACAACTTTATGTGGAGGTCAGATCCCTTTCACCCGTTTTACCAGCAGAAGCTTACCGAGTACCATTCTCGGAATCAACAAGACGGAGATACTCATTGTTATGATGATGATGTTGCTGCTGCTAAGAAGGCTATCAATTACTATTCTTCGATGCAACGAGACAGAGCTAATAAGGATGATGATGGTCCTCAATGCATTGTTCTCCATATCTTCTAGATTGTAGGCTTCCTAAAGGGATGAATGGCAAGGAGTTTAGAACTATGAAGCTCACAGCGTATTTATCGGTTATCCCTTTGGTAACAAGGGTTGGAAGGTGTATAATTTAGAGACTGGAGTTATCTCTACGTCGCGAGATGTAGTTTTTTTTAAAACAGAGTTTCCGTATGCAACGTCTCAAACTGCATCTCCTTCCTCAACTATGATTTATTTGCCCATGAATTTTCCAGCTCCGAATATATTTGATGAGTCGTCTGTTGTTGTGACGCGTGAATCACCAATTCCTCCAACCAAGACGAGCTCTTCCTCTCCAAACTCTGTTTCCGATACTCCAAAATAGAGTACTGAGCTTGCTTCTGAGATTTTCCTGTATCCTATAAGATATAGTTTCTGAGATTGCTGACATAGAAATGTCTCTAGAGACAACGACATCGTCTCCACAATCTCCTGATGCAGCGTCTTCTGAGTCGAGTTCTCTGACGCATATAATTGCATTTCCATCTCCGACGGAGTCTCCGATATTCTTAGAATCACCTGATGTTGATTCTCTTGTGACTGATATTCCTATGGGTAAAGGATCTCGACAGAAGTTTCCTTCGACTAAACTACATGATTATGTCCAGAATAGTACTCATATTGGATCGGACAGTGATTTCATTGATTCAACATGGTACCCTATCGACGCATATGTTGATTGTTCTCATTTTTCAGCTCATCACCAAGCTTTTCTTGCTGCAATAACTGCTGGTGTCATCCCTAAAACATTTGTAGAAGCGGAGGATGATGAAAATTGGTGATGTGCGATTGGTGATGAAATGGATGCTTTAGAGGAAAGTGGTACTTGGACTGTGGAGAATTTACCTCCCAGTAAAAAAGCTTTGGGTTGTAAGTGGGTGTTCACATTGAAATATCGATCAGATGGATCTCTGGAGCATTATAAGGCTCGGCTTGTGGTTCTTGGCAATAACCAGATGGAAGGTGTGGATTATAACAAGACGTTTGCACCAGTTTGTAAGATGACTATGGTTAGATCTTTCTTAGAGGTTGCAGTTTCTCGTGATTGGGAGGTTCATCAAATGGATGTTCATAATGCATTTTTACATGGCGATTTGGAAGAAGAGGTCTACATTCGGTTGGCTCCGGGGTTCCGGACTGATGATAAATCTAAAGTGTGTCGCCTACATAAAGCTTTGTATGGTCTTCGACAAACTCTGCGTTGTTGGTTCGTTAAGTTAACGAAAGCTCTTAAGGACTATGAGTTTGAACAATGCATCAAAGATTACTCTTTTTTTACATTTACAGAGGGTGCTACACGACTCAATATATTGGTCTATGTTGACGACCTTCTTATCACATGAAGCTCTTTGTCGATTATTAATGCTTTCAAATTCTATCTGAGTAAATGTTTTCGTATGAAAGATCTTGGAATTTCAAAATATTTTCTTCGTATTGTGGTCGCTCGTAGTCCTTCAGAAATTACTTATGTAACGACCGCGAACCAATTTATGTGGGTTTTGATCGTGCGTCGATCGACGCAAGTGGTGTGCGTCGATCGACGCAAGGTTAAATCGAACCGGATCGGTTCGATTTAAATATCGGTTTGCGGGTGTGTTTAGGGTGAAACCCTCGGGTTCCCTATAAAAAAGTTGTGGCCGCGATTTTTGGAATTTAGAGTTCCAGAGAATTTCCAGAGAGATTTGTGTGAGGAGATTCGTTTGGGAGGATCCAGGAGAGTGTTGGATCTGTATTCTGCGCGAGTTGAGTGAGGATTTTGGATTAGAGACCCGTGTTCTTCGTGCTCATCGCGTTCTTCGTGTTTTCTCATCTTTTTTCTTTCCATAATCGAGGTGAGTGCGTGACCATGGGCTTATCTGGGTAAAGGATTGATAGGATGCTATTGCTGTGTTGTTTTGCGTGGAATCGTGTTGGTTTTCGTGTGATTTGTGTGCAGGGATCAATGTGATTTGATCCAGGATCGAACCATGAGAGGATAGATCATGGGTTCTGTGATGTTGCGTCGATCGACACACGGGACAGTGCATCGATCGACACCGGGGTTGCGTGTCGATCGACACACTGGTGGGTGTATCGATCGACACATGGTGGTTGTGTTGATCGATGCATGCCTATTTTGGGCGAACTTGTGTTGATTGTTCGTGTCTTGCGTTGTTGATTGTTCACCCTGGTATTGTATCAATTTCTTATGCATGTGTGTATAGCCTAGTAGATGGGATGACCGTCTCACTGAGTATTTGTGATAATACTCACGCATCTCGTATAACCATGTGATGCAGGTAAAGACAAGGTGTGATCGTGGAATCGTGGCCAGGAAGAGGAGATGATCTAGCGTCTCGATTGATTGGAGTTATTGTTAGAATTTCTAGGTTACTAGTGATTTCTGGATTGTTGGATTGGTTATTGTTTTGTATTGGAATTGTTGAATTGAACCGAAATGGTTTAGAGATTTAGTAAAGTATAGAATTTACTGAATGTTGTGATTGTTTTAATAAATGTTGTTTCCGCATGTTGTGTTGTTGACTTGTTGAAGATTATTATTTGTGATAATAATAATCCGAAATGGAAATTTTTTAAATTTTACGGGTTGGGTCGTTTCAACTTATGTCAATGGAAATATGCATTAGACATTATCACAGAAGCTGGTCTCCTTGGTGCTTAACCGGTCTCACATTCGGTTGAACAAAACCACAAGTTAGCATTGGCTAGTGACGACTCTCTTCCTGATCCCTCTTGTTACCGCCGGTTAGTTCGAAGACTAATTTAGCTTGGTGTCACACGGCCTGAATTATCATATGCGATTCATACATTGTCCCAATTTATGCATGATCCGAAACTTGATCACTGGGAAGTTGCACTTCGGGTTGTTCGATACTTGAAAGGAAATCCTGGGCAAGGTATTCTCTTGCGTGCTGATTCGGATTTACGTCTCTCGGTTTGGTGCGATGCTGATTGGGCTAGTCGCCCATTGACTCAACGTTCATTAACAGCGTGGTTCATTCAATTAGGAGGTTTACCTATCTCTTGGAAGACTCAGAAGCAGGATGTGGTTTCAAAGTCTTCGGCCGAGGCGGAATACATGGCCATGTCCGATACGGTTAGTGAGGTTCTGTAGCTACGGGAAGTGTTGGAAACACTTGGGGTTGATTGTTCTTATACCATTCCCTTACACTGCGATAGTCTTTCTGCCATACATCTTAGTGATAATCATGTGTGTCATGAACGGACAAAACATATTGAGAAAGATTGTCATTTATTTCGTGGTGAGATTGTCCGTGGAGTTATCAAACCTTTACATGTCTCGACGTCTACTCAAATCGCTGATATACTGACTAAGGCACTTGGTGGTCGCGAATTTGATGTTTTTAGGCGCAAATTAGGTATTTGTGACCTCTATACTCCAACTTGAGGGGAGGATATCGAGGGAGATATGGACTGAACTATAATTAGACTATATTTATGGTTTAGCTAGTAATTTATATTTATATAATTAGATTAAATCGATCATGTATATAAAGCATGCCTCCATTAAGAAACACTTTTTATCAAACTGCGTTTATTCCAATTGAACCATTGACTCTGCCCCTGGCCCATAAAATTTTGCCATTTTGACTAGGTTTGCTTGAAAAAATAAATAAAAAGAAGACTAGAGATGCTTTAACTTATCCATTTGGATGAAGATGTTTAGGTAATTGTTTTAGTATTTAAATAAATTTATACTATTTTATAGAATTTCAACTCTCTTTTTTACGGACAGTGGAAGAATATAATTATTGGATTTTATTAAGTGTGAATTGAGTCAAAGTTAGAATTTGATTCTTGAAGAACTATATATTGTAAATTCATATGAAACTTCGGACAGTGTTAAATAACGAGAATAACCTTCAAAAAACAATTATAGGAGATAACGGTCAAACGGTAAACTCGTTCCTCATACCCCAAAATTCAAGTAACGTCTGTGGCAAGAAATTTAGAACCGTTTACTTTTTATTTATTTATTTCGCGTTTATATAAAAATTAAACCCGAATTATTCCAATTATAGAACTCAAGCTTCTTCATATAATCATCACATACTTGTCCTTTTTTTTCCTCTCTTAGAGATTCAAAGTTTTTGTTTGCTTAAACCGGAGAGACACCCTCTCCTTTAATTTAGGTTTGTTTATAACTTCTACATTTGTTTTTGTTTCTTATAATATATAAAATCCATAACCAATAAACTTAGTTTGATCTCATTTTGCAGTTTTTATCCTTCTGGGTTCCTTGAAAAAAAAAGCAATTCCATTCATTCATCTTCATACGATCAAGAATCCTTACGAGGAAGAGATCTTCCTAACGTCTTTGATCTCCTTCAACAGGTTCGTTTGCATTTTTCATTCGCTAAAATTATGGATTGATTCGGGTTATATATGATTATTTGAATAGAGTTTGTTATACTTGTAATGAATCCAAACAGGAAATAATTTCTGATTTTGGTCGAAGATGTTGGGAGATTTCATCATCAGGCTGCTTGTGTAAGTCCTTTTACCATATCTCCTTCTCTTTTATTAATTGTTCTATAGCAATATCCTTTTGATTCATCATATTTCTGTTGTTTTATATTTATTATATATGTATGTGTACATAATCGAAATGGTGATTATGGCAGATTAATATTAGGGTACACATACCCGGCATTTGAATGCTTTAAAACGGTGGAGAAGAATAAAGTTGATATCGAGGAACTCAGATTTTGGTGCCAATACTGGTATTTCTTTAAAAAAAAAACTACTGTCCTTTTATTTATTCATTATCCTCGTAATCCTTTAATTAACCATTCGTACATCAATCACTATATATTTGTGTGTTAATTTGTTGTTATGGGAAAATTATTTTAGATTTGGTTGGGTGTTTGGCTTGTTTAATCTTAAAAAGATAGAAGACAACTAAATTCGGCTAAGGTTGGTGTTATCTGTTAGAAAAAATCTCTTTAATTACAATAATATATTTTACAACTTACAAGTCTTTGGTTTCGAACTAATATCAATTATTATATATTTAATATAGGAATTAATGGTTCAAGTCTATTAGAGTATTTTATTGGCATCTCAGTGTATGTGATGCACGTTTTGATGTCAAAATGTACTGGAAATGCTAATTTATTCGACATTTGTATCTGAATAATTAGGATATTGTTGGCGCTAATTTCATCATTTGAAAGGGTCGGCGATTTTTTTATCTCATGGTAAGAAAATTCCACTATTAGTTAATTCATGCAATATGTTTCTTGAATTATAATTCATTAAATAGTTGATATATTCAACTATTGTTTGCAGGTTACCGTTATATGGAGAGATGAAAGTAGTCTTCTTCGTATATCTCTGGTACCCTAAAACGAAGGTAATTGACATTTTGATTATTGGATACTAATTAATTAATAATGGTTATAAACTAATTATAACAAAAAAAAAAAATGAAATGAAGGGAACGAGACATGTGTATGAGACATTGTTGAAGCCATACATGGCTCAACATGAGACAGAAATTGATAGAAAGATTATGGAGTTGCGAGCTCGAGCTTGGGATTTCTTCATCTTCTACTTCCACAACTTTGCACAGGCCCTCTTTTCTCATATATTCTTATTTCAAATTGCATTATCATAACTTTTTTTTTTTTTTGATAAAGTCATTACTATAACATTAAGAGTAAAAAAATTTATGTTCTATGAACAGGCTGGTCAATCAAGCTTGATCCAGGGTTTTCAGTACGTACTCGCCCAATCGGTCCGGTTCTCGGCTGCAGCTAACCAACCGGTACGTACCAACCCATCACTTTTATTTTTGTCCATACATATTTTACACACACAAAACTTAGACATTATGATGACACTAGTACAAACCTATATCCTTAAATGCCCCGGTCTTATATGAATTCAAGTTTTTGAGTTGTTGAATCAATAGGAATCAGTTCATATTCCATGCAGGATAAATATTTTTTCGACTCGCAAATGTATTTGTTAAATTGATTTTGACCTAGTTGAATACTTTTTTGTGTTCATGGTGAAGCCGATGGAGCGGAACGTGAACATGAACGCGCAGTTACCGGTGGAGATGGACAGCGAACCACAGTACTCACCGCCTGCTCCAAGACCGCTAAACAAATCGCTGTCTGCGTTGAGATCGCTAGAGAAACAAACGAGCAGAGGAAGGAAGTGGCCACCACCGACACCACCACCAACACCAGGCCGAGAATCAGCCGGAGCATTCAACGGGGAAGATGGAGTCAACATACCCGATACAATTCCGGGATCACCAATTACTGATGCTCGAGCTAAGCTTCGCCGTTCTAACTCCAGGTCTCAGGCCTCAACATAGTAACGTACATATGCATGACTTGACATAAACCCCTTCTAATTTGTTTAAAGATATATAGGGAAAGAAAAATGAAGTGAAAGTTTTGAAATGTTTAAAAAACAAAACAGATTTGATTTCTTTTATTTCTTGTGTTTTTGTAAATTGAAGCAGAAGTATTATTAATACAGCGAGAATATTTGTGTTCTTGGTGGTTAATGTACACTACTTTTTTCACGTTTTGAGATCGTGAGTTAACTGATTTCGCTATGTATTATGAGTGTGTCTAAATGTATACTAGGAAAACTAAAAAGTGTTTCATGAATGTTTCAGCTAAAATGTTTCCTTGACTGTTCAACCATTCCACTATATTTCTGAAGCTTTCCACGAGGAACAAAATCGAATTGGTAAGAGTCTAAGAGAAGGTTGAGAAAACTAAACCGAACATCAATTCAGCCGTTGTTGTTTCGGTAATGACCTGGTCCTCGTTAATGTTAAATATGCATTTGAATGGCCAAAAAAAATTTATAATCAAAAAGTGTACCAGTGAAGCCGATGAAGTAAGTCTCTCTTAAACTTACATTAGTGTCTCTTAAGCAGTACTCCTCTACAACATCACTCTTTAGGAACAATTGATTCATAATTTAATGGTACACTGTATCAAACGCACCTGGCATTGGTTCGTACACAGTCCTGTATTTGCCCCTTCCATGGGTTTGATTTGAGCGCTATGTAAGAGTCTTGTGAAGCAACCCATTTGAGATCAGAAGTTGGGATGTATGTTTTGGTCTTATTGCATCATCTTGGGGTTGAGTCAACAGTGTTTGGCACTATTTCACCCATTTCTGGTGGCGGAGTACTCACATCGGCTATTCCATAGTCCCAATCGATACCAGCTTTTGCATGAGTTAAGGATTGCTTTTATATGCAAATGCATTGAACAACTATGTGTGTGAGAGAGAGAGAGAGAAACAGTTTGATATATCAAAGGATACAGTCAGTTTTCCAAATATCCGTCATGCTAATTTCAGCATTCGAGAGAAGCCAGTAGTCCGTATCATCGTTCTGCAAAACATAAATCCGACTTCAAACTATGTTTATAACAGTCATGTTAGTTTATAGATTATAGATGATAGTCCTTGGATTGAAATGACTATTGATAAGTTATCGGTTCTCCATTCTATATAGTTTTTACGGAGTATCTTAAAATAAGTAGGAAGATGGCTTACTTCGGCATCAGAGGGAGTAATCTTAAGCATCCCTCCTACTTGCTCTTGCAAATAATTAAGATCAGAGGTATCGCCAAGTTGAGCATGAGCATGCTCATGAGACACCTGATGCTCAATAGCAGTTTCTGTGTTATCATTAGTTAAGGCTTCCATGTCATGGTTTTCTGTAGATCCCGAACAAGAAGCAATAGGTAAACTTGCAGGTGGAGGACCACTTCCATTTGTGTCTTCAAACTTCCCTTCAAATTCGCTGAACATGAAATCAAAGTTTAAAAATCATGTAAGTGAAGAAATCTTTCAATTTCTTGTTTTTGCTATGTTCAACTATTTGTATACCTCTAGGTGGGATGTTTCTATGTGGTGCTAAGTTAACGGAAAAAAAACTTCACCGTCAAGACCAAACTAAACCTTTGGGTGACTACTTTAAAAGAAGATAGAAGAAATGAGAAGCCAAGACATAAATACCTGACAAGGTATACGTCAATAGGTCCCATTGTACTTCTAAGAATGATCCTGTATCTCCTTTGAGGGTGGTCAGCCGCCTGTCAAATAGAGAAGAAACATATTATCATCACGTTTTGGCATCTAACGATTAATAGCAGATGTCTTCTGAAGTCGCTGAGAGAGACTAACTTCATCTGGATCAGGCACTTCCAAAGTTGTGCCATGAGGAGCTTTCACGGCTATCAGAGTCTGGTTCTGCAGGAGCAGCAAAGTGAGAGTTAAGATATAAGTGAGCAAGAGAGTCTTGGGATCGACATACGTAAAGTCATTGATGAAATTCCTAAGGATTATAACAAATGAAATAGGATAGGCAGACCTGGAAACCCGGTAAACTCTTGATGTCCTCTTCAGTTACAAAAAGCCATCTGAACAATGTGAACAGATTGGTTCAGTGTCCATCATAAGAATATGCAAAAACAAACTATCCTAACAATACAATAGATAAACATAGATTTTTACTTCTGATTCTTTTCATTTTCGCTCAGATCTCTTAATCTTTCCTCCGTTTCCCTGAAGAGAAGTTGTTAAACATTAGCATTGGTTGAGTAGATTAATCACAAAAAACCAAAACTCTCTAAAATGAATGCTGTGAGACCTGATTTGATTATCTAACGCATGCTCCTTGAGGGCAAGGTTTTCAATTTCTGCCTGCAAGGAGAAAAAACATCACTAATCAAGTGAAGCCACAATCTAAGACTTCAATTACTGCAGAAAATTCACGATTTACGAGCACAAAAACTGAAAGTACATGCTGTTTCAGTACACCTGTAATGCAGACACGTCAGCATCCATATCACCAGGCCTCGAAGAATCAACTCCCCTAATCAAGTTTATTGATCCTCAAGTTAGTTTACATGTAGTAAAGTGATTCAAAATGAAGTAGATATGGTACGAACTACATAAGCATAATATATCATAAAATCCTCACTTCCAAAGTATTCGATTCTTGAAAGGCTTTTCGATGAGATCTATCCCCTCCAAAACGTTTGTAATATCATATATACGTCGTTTCTGCACCTTCAATGTTACTGCAGCTTCGTTTAGGTCCAGCATTCCATCTTGCGCTTGTTTAATTAGATTGACAAACTTTTTTGTAAGGAGACCTGAAAAACTTTGCGTCAGCATCTTCATATCTACTACAACATGTAGCGATTATTAGAGACATATACATGAGCAGCTGTTAATTACCTAAAGAACTGTCATAACGGCAACTTCCAGAAGGTGTAAGTGTGGCAGGAGAATCTGCAAGTTTACCAGGAAAATAATCAGCTCTTTGACCTACTTGTCAGTCCAGACATGAAAGATATTTCAAACAGATAATCAACAATTCTTCTTACCAGCATTTGAGATGGGAGTTTGGGGAGTTGACTTAGTTCCTTTGGCCTTGGACTTGATGTTGACTCTGCCTCCTTTTGCTGAAACAGGACTTTGATAAGGACTGCTTGGTATGCTAGTGAAACCACTCGTGAATCCATTATGAGACTGAGCCACATCCATTGTCGACTTTCTCTTCCGTGACTGCAGATAATCTAGTTGTTATTAACTCGAAAGAAGTTGGTCCATCCCCAAACCAGACAACACAAAACGGCAAAGAGATATAACCCAAAATGTTTTAAAGCATATACACACAAATTCTCTATATTATTCATCAGAAACTTTCACAACAATGGGATCTACGACAACAATGTCAAGCTTCATGAACTATTACAATTAGCATATGCTCAACACTATATGACAGAACAACAAAGTATGAGAACTAGATGGGTCGTATGAAGAACAACATTGGCAAATTCACTGATTACTGAACAAGGAGAGCATCAATTGAGTGAAATTAAACACAGAATTTAACACTCCAGCCAAGAAAATTGCACAATCAAAGCGCAAAATGGCATAGCAATCGGAGAAATTGTTGCCTGATTTCAAGATTCTCGTCAATTGGGTTTAATCGAAAATCACTATCAGACAAATTTGTGCACAAAATGTAGCATCGTGAAGCTAAATGGTGACCCAAAATTGACATGAATCCACGATAATCTGAAGCTGAGAAGCACTAACATCAGACTAACAAATCGTTTTCGATGCAACAAGTAGCGGAAATGTAGCAAAACAATCCCGAAACATCATCGAATTCTAAACGAATCTCGCTACTAAAAAGAACCCCAAAATCGAGCAATCAAAACCACTCAAAGGCGATGTAAACTCACAGGAGATCTAACAACGACGGTATCTTCGTCCCGATCTACAACTCCAGAACCATTAACGAGGCTACTATTATCATTATGACTGAAGGAAGACTGGGTAAATCGATGGTAGTCATCGGAAGGATGAAACGGAGGTTTAGTTGAGGCGAACGCTAAGTGACGACGTAAGGGTGGTACCACCGTCGTAGATGCTGCCGGAGCCGGAGATGACGGCGGATGTTGCGGCGGCGGCTGACTTGGATGAGTAGGACCGAGAGAAGATCGTACGATGCCGGACATGGATCGTAGTGAGATGAGAAGATTCCGGCCGGCGAGAAAAGCGACGGCGATTGTGAGAAAACGAGGGTTTTAGTGAGAGAGAGAGAGAGGAGGAAGAGGCGAAAAAGGGGAGAGAGCAGAAAACGAGGGAAGGAGGGAATTTTATGTTGGGATAGATGTGGAGGGAAGCATACAGCAACAAAGGAAAAAAAAAAAAAACCTTTTAATTTTTTCTTCTATTTGTGCCCCATCATTTATAAATAGTTTTAGATTTGACCCCACTTACTTTTTACATAACGGGGATAATTGAAAATTTCTTTGTATCAGATATTTTGATCTAGAACTAATTTGAAATGTGATATGATTTTGAATCTAATTTTTGTTTAACTGGTAGTTGGTAATCAGATTTCTGCAAGAGATTGAAATGAATTTGTTTATAGTACATGTGCTTTTGTTTCCGTTATGCGTATTATTATTATAAAACAACCCCACTGGTTTTGAATTTTCTTTTTGAAATTGTTATTTTGTTGTATTGATTAGTATTGTTGTATGGCAGTGGAAACTAGGTACAGAACTGGTAGTATTGCAGTGTTGATTAATTTGGTACTTGACAAGAATTCATAGCCCAAGTCACAATTTGAAGGACTAAAATGTTGATGTATCTGATCACAATTCCATCTATAAGCATACTGTGATGTATACATGTTATCTAGTGATTTGTACCGAGGTCGTTGTTGAGTTAACACTCAGGTTTCGGCTTGAATATTGCTCCGAATCAAACTGAAAAAAATCGGATACCTTTTGGTTTCGTGTTGTCTCAATCGGAAGCATAAGAGAAACAAAATTGACCCCAGAAAGCAAAGAGGAACCCGAATCAAAACACTTAAAAGAGAAAATCAGATGATAGACCAATGGCAAGATAGACTGTCCTGTTAAAGAACAATCACTAAGTCGGTACACTAATAATCAGTTTACGTATTCACCTTCCTGCCTCCAATTGTAGAACAAACATTCTGTGCTGATCTCTACGCGGTTCGGGCTGCTCGGGGTCAGACAATAAGTAGACCAAAAAACATCGAATCGACATTCCATTCCACATGGACTATCTTTGTAAATGAATCATTGTTTCTCCTATCAAGAAATGATCTCACTCGCTCTGTCTCTCAAAATGTAGGCAGACACCGGGTTCTTCGTTCTTCAGAATCATTGCAATACAAAATGTACCTAAAACAAAGCAAACCAAATCAATTAACAAAAAAAAAAGAAGGTTCCTCACCAAATTCTCCAGACCCTTGAAGAAAACAAAACACAAGAAACTCTCACCATTTGCAAAAACTCTACAAATCAAGAATCTTTTGTACAGAAGAAAGGCGAGAGGTCTTCAATGGCGGAGAAGAATCACAACATACCTCCAATCTATCTCGAAACCCAGCTTCATTCGTCTTCAACATCACAGGCAATGGGAATCTCACACCTTTCTCCACACAAGCCATATGTCTCGGTTTGATCCGATTTTCTAAACTGAATGAGAAATACTGAGGAAACTCAAGAACCTCTCTCACATCTCTACCCATCTCCACCATCAAGTAATTCAACTTCGGCTCATAATTCTCACCAATACTGTAATTAAACAGCTGCGGGAATCTCCGAAACATTACAGTCGCGCTCCGACGAGAAAACCCTAATTTCTGAAAGTAATCAATTCGTGGCAAGAGTTTATCTTCGACGCTACAAGAGAGAAGGTAAGTGTGTTTGTGTGGATCTAAGATTCCGATTCTCTGTAGAAAGTAAAGCGTTGGCCGGAGCTGAGAATCGACGTTACAAGCGAGAAGACGAGGACGACGACGAAGGACTTGACGGAGATCGAAGATGGAATCTACACCGACTTCACGGAGGAGGAAAGTGATGATTGGGATTGTGTGTGAGGTTAGTGGAGAAGTGAGAAGCTCAGGGCACATGGAGACGAGTCGGCGAAAATCCGGTAAGGTGAAGTTGATTGGTGGAGTAGTCATGTAATCGACGACGGATTTAACGGTGGAGAGAGTGGTGGAGAGGAGAGGAGGGTGACGATTGATTAGTGTGAGGAAATCGATTCCGAGAGAATCGAGGTAAAGGAACTTCTCGTGGATGTCTGATTCTAGGGTTTCGGTGGTGGTGGAGGAGAAAGAGGAGAGATCTGGGGATTTGGGAGGGAAGAGAAGCGATGATGATGAAGAAGAAGGGTTTGGTTTGAAGGAAAGTGCGGGGAAATTGTGGAAGCGAAGGTGAGAAAGTGAAGGAAAATGGTGGTGGTGGTGGTGAAGGGAAGGGAAAGTGGAGGAGAGGAAAGAGAGAGCTTCTTGTTGCATTGTTCAAGAGACATCACTTGACTACCATGGATTCTCTGCTTCTTCACATTCTGAAACAAAATGATAAAAGGATAAGAGAGGAACAAACTGTGATTTGAAGATGGGATATGGAGAAGACAAAGAAGATATCATTATCTCCATAGACCCGGTTTAAATCAAAACTTAAACCGGTTTATTACAAATCAAAATTTACACAAAATGATGTAAAGGCCAATTGGCCCGTATCTTTTTCATCTTCATACATTCCATAAGAATTTTAAAGTTGAAATACGTTTATTTCCATACGTGACAAAAAAGATTTAAGAATTAATTAACTGTTTGTAATTTTTTTTTGGAATAAAATGTTATATTTTATATTTTATCGTTTAAGACAGAAGTTACAAAAATAAAATAAAAATTAGAAACACCGAAAATTACTTACACAAACAACCACAATAGAACTTTACTTCGTTTTTTTTAGAGAAACTGAAATTACCTATAGTTCAATCTCTTTGAAAGATACAGCTAGTTAAGAGAATGCAGATCTCTTCATTGGATCACGTCTCCATCGACTCCGAATAAGCTTTTTCAAATTTTTTGGAACAGTCCAATCCGTTAAGTTATCTGGAACAAGAAATCCAATCTCTTAATTTCTCTGTAATAAAAGGTTTACCCTGGAAAAATATTTTAAAAAATTCATTATGAAGTGTCAATCTGTGGATAAAAAAATTTAAAAGACTTTAAGAACATAGCTTTTGCACAATTTGAAGCGAAACCTCCAACGGACTCAAAAATTTGTACGAGACCTGTTTTCATGAAGAAAAAGAAAGGAGAAAAGAGTTAAACATTCTGATATATGCAAACTTCTTCCAGTTCATAGATAAAGTAAAAGTGGGCAAGGACATACCAGAAAGTAGTTCTCAAAGCACAGTCCCAAAACTGAAGACGTCTGCCTTCTAGTCGTAACGTTTGTTCTCAAAGACCTGAGTAGGAGAGTAATGGGTAAGATAAGAGAGAGTAGTTTATGACGATGCTAGGAGATAAATATTCTTTTATATTCAAAACAGAGGAAACACGAAAGTCATACTGGTACAATATTTGAAGAGCCATCCACCGGTAACTCTCTACCGGCGTTGTGGTGAGCCCTGGTTCATTCTGCACTTCCAAAATATTGTATCGATCTAACTTTCATGTTTCCTCTGTATTGTATCGATCTGAATTTCATGTTTCCTCTGTATTGTGAAAGATTATGAAATGGTAAAGATACCACATGCATTTTGGAAAAAAAAAAAAAGAGTATGGCAATGAAAGCTTATGAAATGGTAAATTCTCATAACTAGTCTTAATGCTAATTTATAAGTAGCTCATAATTGCACACGTACAATGTTGTAAAAAATATGAACTGGCAAACTTAAAACTAGGTTGGGCTCTTTACACTTGTTTAAGGAAGAAGAGACACGAGTTGAACCAAGTATAGGTGAAGCAAGACTATGTGCGGTTAGTTCTTTATATATGTAAATACTATCATGTATAAACATATTTTGTTCCGAAAAATGGCATAACAAACCTCTAAAGTAGCGACCACTAACACTTTAAACTTCCAAAGTATTTCACTCATACTACAAATGAAACAACCCCAACCAGTAAATTTTAAAACCCTTCCAGATTATTATTATCACAAATAATAATCCTCAACGGGTCAACACAATACGCGGAAACAATTCAACCATTAACCAATAACAATATTCAATAAATCCAATACTTTATTGAAACCCACAAAACCAATTCAATCCAGCAATACCAAATCCAGTAACACAAGTCAACAACCAATCTAACAAGTTCTGGAATCACTAACAACCTAGCAAATCAATAAACAACATCAAACAATCGAGTCCTTAAACCATCTCCTCTTCCTCGCCACGATTCCACGATCACACCTTGCCTTTACCTGCATCACATGGTTATACGAGATATGTGAGTATTATCACAAATACTCAGTGAGACGGTCATCCCATCTACAAGGCTATACACACATGCATAAGAAAATTGATACAATACCAGGATGAACATGCAACAAGGCAAATCACGAACAAACAACACATGTTCGCCAAAACTGGCCATGCGTCGATCGACACAAGCACTGTGTGTCGATCGACACAAACACTGTGTGTCGATCGACACAAGTCCTTGTGTCGATCGACGCATCAACACAGAACCTGGAAATCGAGCCTATCCTCTCATGGCTCAATTCCAAACTATTCACTTGCATAAATCCACTCAAAACAACACGAAATACACCAAGCAACAACAATCAAACGCATCCTATCAACTCCTTTACCCAGATAAGCCATGGTCACGCACTCACCTCAGATCTGGAAGAAAAAGGATGAGAAAAAGATGAAAACCATGAAGAATGACTCCCCAACACCGAGATCGACACTCTCCTCACGAGAAATCACTCCAAGAATGATCTCCCAAGCCTCCCAGACGAATCTCCTCTCACAAATCTCTCTGTAAACTCTCTGGAACTTTTCTGAAACTTTCTGAAACTCTAAAGTCCCAAAAATGCGGCCACACCCTATTTATAGGGAAGCCCTAGGGTTTCACCCTAAACCGGTCCACAAATTGACACTTAAATCGAACCGATCCGGTTCGATTTAACTTGCGTTGATCGACGTACACCACCTGCGTCGATCGATGCATGACCAAAATTCATAAATCTTGGTTCGCGGTCGTTACAACTCTCCCCCACTAACATGGATTCGACCTCAAATCACGCGACACCGTCACTCTACTGTCAACACATCCGATATCAATCTTCTGGCCCAACCCGGCCAGCTCTATTGATATCACACTCCTGGCCTCCACCCAGCCAACATCCCCTGAGATGAACACCCAATCCTAGAACTCAACTAGTCTTTATACTAGTCACATTGCACCGTCTCACCATGGATACAATCCTGACCAATCCCGGTCAGCACCATCTGAGATCCACTCCCGATCTCAATCACATAACACCGTCTCACTACGGTTACCATCCTGACCAAACCCGGTCAGCACCACCCGAGATCTACTCCCGATCCCCGAGGTTCATCTAGTTTCATACTTATAATCACACTACAGAAGTTATTGCTTATACTCATATCTATATACACCACCCCGCTCTCAGGATCGTCATCCTTTGAGCTCTCGATGTATATCATACCCCTCCCACCTTCAGGACCGCTGTCCATCCAGTTCTCGGTATGCTCCAGTCCCTCCCACTTCGGGACACACAGTCCGTCAAGCTATCGGCTGCAGAGTAATCACACATCCTATGGAGAGATCCCTGTCCCTCAAAGTATATGCGGGGAAACCACTATCCTCCGGATCCTCCGGATAGAACCTCACTGTCCCCTCAAGTATATCGAGGAGAACCACTATCCCCTAGAGCAATCAATTCTGCAACGTGCATCATAAGCACCTGTCGACCAAAATCACCTTTCGTGGTTCCATCATGACATTCCCTATCCCAGAATATCACCTCATGACCAACACTAGGCCATCCGAAACAACTCAATCACCAGGGTGTTTCCATAGGGTCCCTGAAAAAGACAGTTCTAACTCACATAAGACTTTTGTTTCTAGACTCCCCATAGGAAATAAACAGGTTCTAACTCACATAAAACCTCTAATTCCCAGCGCCAATGACCAATCACTAGGCCATCCGAAATAACCCAATCACCAGGGTGTTTCCACAGAGTCCCTAGAAAAGACAGTCCTAACTCACATAAAACTTTTGTTTTCAGACTCCCCCTAGGAAATAGACAGGTTTTAACTCACATAAAACCTCTATTCCCCAATGCCAATGACCAATCACTAGGCCATCTGAAACAACTCAATCACCAAAGTGTTTCCACAGAGTCCCTGGAAAGACAATCCTAACTCACATAAGAATTCTATTTCCAGACTCCCCCTAGGAAATAAACAGGTTCTAACTCACATAAAACCTCTATTTCCCAGCACCATGACCAATCACTTGGCTATCCAAAACAACCCAATCACCAGGGTGTTTCCATCAGAGTCCCTGGAAAAAACTGTCCTAACTCACATAAGATTTCTGTTTCCAGACTCCCCCTAGGAAATAGACAGGTTCTAACTCACATAAAACCTCTATTTCCTAGCCATCTAGAGAATAAAAAAGTTCTAACTCACATAGAACCGCCATTCCTAGATAATCCTCCTAGAAAATGGACAAGCTCTATGATATGCTCAAATTTGCCCTGAGCTACTCTCTCAAATTAAGAGATCGTAGTAGTACTTAGGGATCGAATCCACAGGGAACCTAAACACACAATCGATTAGTGAATTCAAATTAGGCTAAGCAACAATGTAATAATGTAAAATAGACAGCAAAGTAAACAGTGAATGATGATAAAGTTCTTGAAATCAATTAGACAAAAAGTTAGGCATTGGGTTATTCGTAGGAATGACTTGAAATACGGCTGTGTCGATCGACACGAGGATAAAAAAAATAGTTAGTATTTGTTAAGAACGGTTCTAGAACTCAAACACGAATATAAAACCAATCAACTTTCGTTGCAGAGATTATCTATGACTAAATCCCTAAATTCCAAATTTTTTTGCAAATTCAGTGAATAAAAACAAGCATTAAGTTCAGGTTCAATTGTTCACAAAATTACTAAGCCAAATTTCTTTGCGAATAGATAATTTTGCTCATCTAAGATTATGTCCGGTTGTTAATAATACTTTCGCATCTATTAAAGCAACCTAGGATATCTAATTTCAGTTGATCAATCCTAAAATCAGAGTTAAATCAATCTAGATGAAGAACATAAAGATAAATCCTAACAGGGTTTCAATCCTACCAATTTCTCATCAAACCATTGAATTACCCTAAACCTAACAAGCAAACTACTCAGACATAGATGATGAAATCATAATGAATGAAATAAATTGCATAAAAGAGATAGAGTAAGTGATACAGAGAGTTTAGATCGATGAAGTCTGAAAGTCTGAAATCTCCTTAAAGCTCTGCAAATCTCTGAATCTCCCAGTCTTAATTAAAAACAAGATCTATCTAAAAACCTAAGGAAAAACTATATATAAAGTCTAAAATTCGGATTGGGCTTCTTGTAAGCTTATGGGCTTCGTGGGCCGAAAAGGAAATTCTTCAATCTTCAAGTCAGAAGTACTTGTGTCGATCGACACACAGGTCCGTGTCGATCGACATGGCCTTGAAAACTCGACTCCGTCTTGATCACTTCGGCTCCTCTTTTCTCGATGCCCAAAAAGGCTCCAAAAGCTTCCATTAAGCTCCAATCGTCCTTAACCTACAAAGACTCAAAAAGACTCGAAAAATACGAAAAAGACTCTGTAAAAAAGGACTTATATCATGGTTGAAAACAGGTAAAAACCATGATATATCAACTCCCCCAGACTTAGCATTTGCTTGCCCTCAAACAAAACATACACTAAGAATGTGAAAGAGGTTTGAAAACGCAGAAACTTACCTTCCCTTGGAGTACTGGACCAAACCCTTTCAACTAGTAAACCACATAATGTAGAACCGATTCAAAACCAGACCACCATGTACTTCTCTATAGACATTCGCAGCCTTCCAAATTCATCCACGACTTCTCAACATAACCTGCTAGTTCCCATTGCTGGGTCTCGTCCCAGATCTCGATGCCAAGAACCTTCTAGACTCATTCCCATCCTATACCATGACTAGTGAACCATACAACCTTTGGTACTCTTTCTCTCCCCCAGACTTATTTGATTAAGAAACTCAAAAACATTGATTTCACTACTATTGTTCCTGGTGAGGAGACAGGGTCGTGAGATCGCTCGTCCTCTACATCCGTTATAAGGGACTCAGACTGCTGCTTTTGAGCTCCAGGTGATCACCTCTTGAGTACTGACTCACTGAAATTTCATTTCCTCATCTGGTACTCAAGAACTATCATATCACCCCAAATCATTCAATTTTTTTTTCGATGGAGAGGAGTACCATTCTTTTTAACAGAGATTGCACTTGTCAGGTATGAATGAGAAGTCAAGCTCTATGAACACCAATCACCGAGGAGACCGCATAATTAGCTTGAACTTGGCGGATTATGCTGGAAGTAAAAGATGTCTCCAGTTAACTGGTTAGCCTTAGGATTACCCATTAGTCTGATTCTGAAATCGATCTTGGAAAAAAAATGGTCACACAACTGAAAGAACAATCCAATAGACCAAGAGAAAAGTCATAGTTTCCAACTGTTTTGACTCAATAAAAACGAAATTTTGACTCAAAATAAACCAAAACAAAGAAAAACACGTTAGTAGTTTCCCTCCCCCAGACTTAACCAACACTGTCCCCAGTGTGATTGAAGCATGAGTTTGGAAAGAAAAGAAAATAAAACAAAACACCAAAGAAAAAAAAACGAAAGGGAACTTACCTGTGAAGGGTGTGTTGATCAACACGAGTGATATGTGTCGATCGACACACTGTTCTCGTCGTCATTTTTTTTTTTTTGAATTTCTGAAATACAATGGGTTGCCTCTCACTAAGCGCTTGTTTTCAGTCATTAGCTTGACTATGTCGGAGTTCAGACAGCGGGTGGGTCGGTGAAAGGAACAACACCGGGAAAGAGCTTCATAGTGTTTCCCACCATCTCTTGGATAACTACCTCTGCTTTCTCCCTTAAATCTAAGGGGATGACGATTCTGAACCTGGAGAACGGTTTGGAAGTCTTTTTGCGCTTCCTCTTGCAGGTACTCAAATCTCCATTAGAGCTCAGAGAGGGTGAAGTCAAAGGTGGGGCGCATGGGGTCTTCTTCATGTCATCTCCAAGGTCTGAACTCGGCTCTCCTGCATTAGTAACGGTCAGACAAGAATTCTCCTTAAACCGAACTGCGGGATAGAAGACATTCTCGTTGATCATGGAGAAGGAGATTCTCTGATTGGGAAAATCTACAATCGCACCCACAGTGGCAAGGAATGATGACCCAAAAATCAATGGTCTCTCCCTGTCATTCTTCGTCTCCATAATTTGAAAATCCATCGGAACCAGACAATCTCCTACTTGAAGCATCAAGTCAGGAATGAACCCTTTCGAAACTGTTGAGGAAAAGTCAGCGAGCGCGAGAGACATCTTCGAAGGTTGCAGATCCTTAATCCCCAGCTTCTTTGCAACAGATTCAGACATGACATTCACATTAGCTCCAGTGTCACAAAGAGAGTTCTTGAATTTCATACCTTTGATCGTACAGGGAACAACGAACATCCCTGGATTCGGTATCTTTTGCAACTTCCTCAGCTGTGGTTGAGCATGTCCCCCTTTTACCTCTGGTGATTTGACGCTAACAGCTCATGGATATGGGATCTTGGGCTTGTAGACTCTTTCCTCTGCTTTGACTGAAGGTTTTGAAGTGGTTGAACTCGTCTGGGACCCGTGTCGATCGACACAGTCCTTGTGTCGATCGACATGAGTCTTCTACATAGACTTCGTGTTAACCTTAGAAGAAAACTCTCCGATTGCGCAGATTTCAGAATTCAGATGTTCAACCCGTGTCGATCGACACGGGACCTCTGTGTCGATCGACACAGGTTCTGGAATGCAATCGTCTTCTCCTTCAACCTCCTCTTCACTCCCCAAACTGATAGCATTGACGTGAAGTCTTGGGTTTGTGTTAGTCTTGCTTGGAAGAAAACCTTCTTGCCTCTTGATTGACTCCACAGTTTGAGCAACTTGAATATCCAGCTTTTTGACATGGGCGTTCAAAGCTTCGAATTTCCCATTCAGATCCTGGTACATGGCATCCATCTTCCCATTGAAGCTCACGGTCATCTTCTGTTGACCCTCTAGAATCTGCTTTAACATAGACTTCATCTCACTATCTGAAGATTGAGCAGGAGGCGTCTGGTAAAAAGAAAAATCATAGTTCCTTTGGTAGTTGTTCTGGAACGGCTTCTGGAAATCATTCTTCTAAAACCCTTGCTGATTACCAAACCTCTGACCCTGATAACCAGCTCCACCAACATAGTTGCAATCCTTCTCATCCTGCTCTTCCTCCGGAATGAAAGTCTCAACCTCCTGAGCAAACTGAACAGTCTTCTTTCCCACTAGAAGATTGTGTACAGAATCTAGCTTAGCCTTAACCTCAGCGATTTGGCTTCCATCCATGTTGCCACCTAGCTTCTTCCTCTCGAAGTCTGCATTCTTGGTGCTATTGCTAGAAGCCAAGTTGTTGATAAGAATTCGTGCATTCTCCGGATATCTGGTGTTGAAGTTCCCATTGCTAGCAGAATCTAGAGCCATCTGATACCTCCAATCAATCCCTCTGAAGAAAATGCCCAACAGCTGAACATCACTGAACCCAAGGTGAGGACAATCTCTCTGGTAGGACTTAAATCTTCCCCAGGAAGCCTTAAATGCCTCAGTCGGTCCCTGCTTGAAAGTAGAGATCTTGGTCCTCAGATCTTCGGATCTCGCTTCATCAAAGAAGTTGTTGAGGAAAGCATTCTTGGTGTCCTCCCAAGTAGTCAGCGAGCCTGGCTCCAGCTGCTTTAACCAGTAGGCAGCTTCTCCACTAAGAGAGTAGGGGAAGAGCTTGCAGTAGAGGTAGTCGCTAGAGACTCCATTAGCCTTAATGCTAGATGCTAAGTCCTTAAACCTCTCGATGTGGTCCATAGGGTGCTCAGAGGAAAGACCGTGGAATGGATGCTGAGCTACAAGCGAGAAGAAAGCAGGCTTCAGCTCAAAATCGCTCCTCTGGAACGCAGGAGGGCGAATTGCAGCCCTATTAGCGTAGAACTCGTTAGGTCTATTGTACTCTCCAAGAGTACGCCCACGCCCAGCTGGTCCCTCTAAAATAACAACCCCGTTCTCATCTATCCTCTGACCCTAAGCATTGCGTCTGCGACCCTCAGAATCCTTAAAGAACCCGTCTTCACTTCTGATAAGAATTAGCGGATTCATGTTGGCTGCCTTTCTTGCTGCTCGGTTGGCTCGTTCTAACTTTCCAATCTCAAGGTTGAGATCGACTAGCTCTTCGTTCCGGTTGTTTCTGGTAACGCGATTAGGCATAAACGTGAAACACACAAGACAAAGAGAAAAGAACAAGTAAGTAATAAAACAAAAATTAAAAACTTAGACAAAACTCTAGTATCAATAATCGATTCCCCGGCAACGGCGCCAAAGTTTGATATGCTCAAATTTGCCCTGAGCTACTCTCTCAAATTAAGAGATCGTAGTAGTACTTAGGGATCGAATCCACATGGAACCTAAACACAAAATCGATTAGTGAATTCAAATTAGGCTAAGTAACAATGTAATAATGTAAAATAGACAGCAAAGTAAACAATGAATGATGATAAAGTTCTTGAAATCAATTAGATAAAAGGTTAGGCATTGGGTAATTCGCAGGAATGACTTGACATACGGCTGTGTCGATCGACAAGGGTGTCGATCGACATGGATGTCCGTGTCGATCGACACGAGGATAAAAAAAATAGTTAGGATTTGTTAAGAACGGTTCTAGAACTCAAACACGAATTAAAACCAATCAACTTTCGTTGCAGAGATTATCTATGACTAAATCCCTAAATTCCAAATTTTTTTGCAAATTCAGTGAATAAAAACAAGCATTAAGTTCAGGTTCAATTGTTCACAAAATTACTAAGCCAAATTTATTTGCGAATAGATAATTTTGCTCATCTAAGATTATGTCCGGTTGTTAATAATACTTTCGCATCTATTAAAGCAACCTAGGATATCTAATTTCAGTTGATCAATCCTAAAATCAGAGTTAAATCAATATAGATGAAGAACATAAAGATAAATCATAACAGGGTTTCAATCCTACCAATTTCTCATCAAACCATTGAATTACCCTAAACCTAACAAGCAAACTACTCAGACATAGATGATGAAATCATAATGAATGAAATAAATTGCGTAAAAGAGATAGAGTAAGTGATACAGAGAGTTTAGATCGATGAAGTCTGAAAGTCTGAAATCTCCTAAAATCTCTGCAAATTTCTGAATCTTCCAGTCTTAATTAAAAACAAGATCTATCTAAAAACCTAAGGAAAAACTATATATAAAGTCTAAAATTCGGATTGGGCTTCTTGTAAGCTTATGGGCTTCGTGGGCCGAAAAGGAAATTCTTCAATCTTCAAGTCAGAAGTACTTGTGTCGATCGACACACAGGTTCGTGTCGATCGACATGGCCTTGAAAACTCGACTCCGTCTTGATCACTTCGGCTCCTCTTTCCTCAATGCCCCAAAAGGCTCCAAAAGCTTCCATTAAGCTCCAATCGTCCTTAACCTACAAAGACTCAAAAGACTCGAAAAATACGAAAAAAACTCTGTAAAAAAGGACTTATATCATGGTTGAAAACAGGTAAAAACCATGATATATCACTCTAACTCACATAGAACTTCCATTTCTAGCCTCACTAGAAGATAGTCAAGTGCTAACTCACATAAAACTTCTATCTCTAGTCCTACCTAGGCAATAGACAAGTCCTAACTCACATAGAACTTCTATTCCTAGCCATCACATGACCCCCACCGGTCATCGCCACACATGACTTCCCCAGTCATCACAACACATGACCCCACCAGTCATCATAACACATGACCTACCAGTCATAACATAAGAACTCACATCTTATAAACACATTTAATAAGAAACCCGTCTTATTAAACCTCAACAATGTATAATCGTTACAACACAAACAAAAAAATACATTCAAACTCATAGCAATATGCTATCAAAGACTCTGAAAACCAGAAAAAGACAACTCAAGCCTCCACTTGCTCCTCGAACCACTTCAAAAACTTTGCCTTCATCCTCGCTTCTGGTTCCCAAGTCTCCTCCTCAATACCGTCACAGTCCGACACGACTCTCACCACCGGTATTCTTTTTCGGCGCAAAACCTTGACCCTTGATGTGGGTCAAAAATTTAACCCATAAATATGACTGCAAGTGCACATCAATCACGGTAGTATTTAGGGATCGAATCCAAAGGGAACTTGTAATTGTACTACAAACTTATGGGAATAAAATCAAACTAAAACAAAGAAATACGGTTTTGGTTTTTAAAGAGAATAAGGCGCGAAATTAACTAAGTGAAGAGATTAAAATTCAAAGTAAACAAACGTTAGGCAGGTAGGTTAATCGAAGAGATTCATGAATCATTAAACATCATATCGAGTTTTAGGGACCTTTTTGAGAGATGTGTTCTAGAATTCAAATCATGGATATATAATCCTCCTACTGTTGTGGCACAGATTACTATGTTTTAACTTCCTAATAGACTCAACTATCATAGGTTATTACAAGAAGAAAACACGCAGTAAGTTCAAGATTCAATTGTTTACTAAACTCCTTAACTAACCTTTCGAATTGTTAAGACGCCTAGCTCATCAAATACTAGTTCAGACAATAAAACAAGCTTTTGGAGAGTATATCAATCTAAAATCTGATGCTAGTTGATCAGAAAAGCAAGCAGCATTACGAGCAAATAAAGATGAAGAACTTAATAGATTATCCCTAATTCATTCGATCGAAGTTAAAAATTCATGAACTCTTTGGTCTTCCCACAACCTAACAAATAAAACTACTCAAACATGATGCACGAAAAACACAAGATAGATGATGAATTCATAGTAGATAAACTTGAATTAAAGAGTAAAGGTAATAGGATTCTTCTCTATATCGAGATACAAAACGAGATCATCCACCAGATTGCTCTAGAATCCAAATCTAATGAAGAACACCAAGAGAACTCGTGGTGGCTTCTCCTTATAATAAAAATAATCTAAATATTTCAGCACACCCCTAACAAGAGGCTAAAAACAAGTATATATAGGCTTAGGGTCTTCTTAGGGTTTAGTTTAGGACAAATCGGTCTTTAACGTCAAAACTGCTCCAATGTTGGTCACGGGTATCGGTCCAAATTTGTGACCGGTAATGGGAGTTAAATGACCTTTCTCGTGTGCTGAAACTGGCTGGAATATCGGTCCACGGTGCAGGCCGATATTTGGCCCGAAATTGGACTCGCTTCAGCTTCGAGGCAGTTTGACATATGCTTAGTAATTCGGGTGTATCTTCCTGCTCATAGCTACAAATGATATGATTCAAACTCTGTTGTGAAGCTAACTCAAAGATATATCTTGTGACCAAGTTTCATACAATTCCAAATTTATTTTCTCCTCCGTTAACTGCTGAACTTCTGGCGTATACATTCTGTCCAATTTGGTAGAGTGTTGTTTCTTGTGAATTCTTGGGTCTTGATGATTTCTTTGGCTTATGAAAATTGCTGTGACTTAGTTTACACCTATTTTGACTCTTTTTGCTCTTTTTTCCTTGATTTCCCTGTTAAGACTCTAAAACTACAAATACGAGGAAAACTACCTCTAAAGGCGTAATACCGTAGATAAATGCATAGAAAACATAGTAAAATAGGTAAAATATGGAACATATCAACTCCCCCAGACTTAAACCTTACTTGTCCTCAAGAAAAATTCAAGAGTAGAAAAGAGGTTTAAAAATACGGGAACTCAAATATCCTTTAGATCATTGCCTTGAAATCGAAACATTTAATCCACATGAAAACAAGATCAGCCCATAGACGCTTTCATCTTCTTCCACCATGATTTTCGCAACCTTTTCCATACTCTAAATCTCTGTCCCTGCAAAAATCTCAACTTCAACTATTTGACTCTTTCTACTCCATTAGGTTAGTAACAATTCCTCATCAAAAACATCATTCAAGGTAGACGGCGCTAGGTAATAAGGAAGGCTGATTTTAGTGGTGAGGCTAAGAGTGTTTAGGGTTACCATAGACTCCGGTGCGAGATATTATACAAAATCGCAAGAGAGAATGGACCATTGATGTCCACAATTTCCCAACCACTTCTTCACGTCTTTCTCCCCCAGATTTAGATTTTTTTTTGGGAATCACTATAAATCTCTCTACTCATTTCTTCTTTTGTATCATGACATTCCTTGAGTATTCTTTGGCTTTAAAACTCTTAGACAACCGTTTTTCTTTCCCGTAGATTTTTTTTTTCATAGTGGGAAAACGGTATCTCTTTGATATAAGTCAGGTATAGGCATGAACTGTTACCATGTTTTAACCTTCCAAGGAACGGCCAAGCTTATTGAAATTTGTTCTTTGTACTCCACCATTCTTTACCGAATCAATGCATCTCTTAGTGATTGGAAAATTGTGTCGATCCTTTTCTCTCCGACATTTTTGCACATATCTGCAAATGTGAAACTAAAGGGAATGCATGAGGTCTGAAAAGAGGTAAAGGGTTTTAGGTAGGGTACCAACTAAAGATGAGCTTACCATTCATGACAACAGAGAGTGGTAAAAGAGGATAAGTTGTCATGAATGTGTGATTCGTTTCCTTGATCTAACATTCTTAATAAGAAATAATCAAAACCATATTAGTAGTCCAACATATAGAGTCAAAGTCGTATCCATCGAAACAATTGCAAGTAGAAATCTTCTGGACGAAAGTTCAATCATAAGGTTTCTGAATCGATTGTCATGGACAAACTCTGTAACAATGTTTACTTTGTCTTTGAAATCAAAGCATTAGTTCCTAGAAAAGTGTCATAATTCCCAACTTATTTTGACTCAACAAAACATTTTGAGAAAATAATTTTTGAAAAACTCTTTTTTTTTTAAATATAAAAACCAATCACGAACAAACGTGTTAGTAAACAACAATCCCCCCATACTTAAATTACACCGTCCTCGATGTAAAAGAAATCAAATTAATCGAGTAATGTTGAAAATAAAAATAAAATGGAAAAGAGAAAGGTGAGAGAATATAATGAAGTTACCGGTTAGGAATGGTTCGGTTGGTGAATGCATTTTGGTCGTGACACGCGGTGAACGGGCGAGGAGCGGTCGCAGGAAAATTTGCGGCATCACGGCCGTAATACCGGTTGTGCATGTAGACCGATACGCCGGACCGGTATCGGCCTCATGGGACGTGGGCGGGACGGGCGATGCGCGTGTTGCGACACGAGGCGGGATGCGGGATGGATCGTGAGTGCGGGTCGTGTTAAAGGGCGGGACGTTGTATACGTGCCCGAATATCGGTCGGGTGGAACGACCGGTATTCGTGTCTGGTATTGGTGCTGGAACGACGCTGTCGCGTGAAGGACATGGCATCGTGTCGCAGGAAGGGAGAGGGTTACGGGACGAGGCAAAATCGCGTGAATGTCGGTTGGGTTTTCCAACCGATACATGCGCCAGTACGGGCGACTTGTGTCGCGGTACACGATGGACGCAATACCGGTCAAGGACGTGGCTCGGCATCTCGTCCGGTACGGGACCTCGGTCGCGGAAAGGGAGCAACACCGGTCGGTCACGGTCCGGTATCGTGACCGGTACCCGCCGTCGGTGTTTTTTTTTTTTTGAAAATGAATTTCGAAAAATCCTGAAAAATAAAAATAAAATAGATTAGTATAAAATAAACTTAGAAAAACCAAAATTGAAATTTTAAAACTACTTAGAGCATAAAAATAAAAATGTGGGTTGACTCCCACAAAGCGCTTGTTTAAAGTCTTTAGCTCGATTCCTTTTTAATTTTAGATGTATGGTGGTTCATCCAAGGCAATAGATACGTTCTTGCCTTGGTTAGTGTCCACAAGATAAGGGTTTAGACATTGTCCATTGACAGTGAATTCGTTCTCGCGATTATCCCAAAGGATTACGGCTCCATATGGCTTAACTTCCTTGATTGTGAAAGGACCGGACCATATAGAATGAAGCTGACCTGGAAAAAGCTTTAACCGAGAACTGAAAAGAAGAACCTTATCATTAGGTTCGAGCTTCTTTGGTATGATCTTCTTATCATGGTAAGCCTTGGTCTTTTCCTTGTAGATGTTGGTACTCTCGTATGCCAAGTGGCGAATTTCTTATAACTCGTTCAATTGGATCAATCGTCTTTTGGCGGATGTCTTAAGGTTGAAATTCAATTCCTTTACTACCCACGCAGCTTTGTATTCAAGCTCCACCGAAAGATGGCAAGCTTTACCATACACTATGTGGAAAGGAGTTGTTTCCAATGGTGTCTTAAAAGCTGTCCTATATGCCCAAAGAGCATCATCTAGCTTTTTCGACCAATCCTTTCTTGTTTTGCCCGTGGTCTTCTGTAAGATTGCCTTGATCTCTCGATTAGATATCTCAACTTGTTCACTTGTTTGAGGGTGATAGGCAGTAGCTACTTTATGCTTAACTCCATATTTCTTCAAAAGATTATCGAATGCTTTGTTAATAAAGTAAGTTCCTCCATCGCTTATTACTACCCTCGGTACTCCAAAGCGTGGAAAAATGATAGACTTGAACATCTTGATCACGGCAGTGGCATCGTTGGTTGGTGTTGCAATCGCCTCAACCCATTTAGACACATAATCAACTGCCACAAAAATGTATTGGTCGCCAAAAGACATGGGAAAAGGGCCCATGAAATCGATTCCCCAAACATCAAAGACTTCGACTTCTAGAATGAAATTTTGTGGCATTTCATTCCTCCTGCTTATATTACCCATTCTTTGGCAAGCATCACACTTTGAGATGAATGCTTGGGCATCTCTAAACATTGTACACCACCAAAATCCATCTTGTAAGACTTTTGAGACAGTCTTAAAAGTTGCAAAATGTGGCTGATCCGTGACATCCATGTAAAATCCCCGCAATTTCTTCTTCCGAAACACACTTTCGAAACAAACCATCTTTGCACTTCTTGTAGAGATAGGGCTCGTCCCAAAAATATAATTTAACGTCTTTAAGAAACTTCTTCTTCTTGTACCCAAAGAAATTAGGGGGTTCAACTACAAGAAAACTGTAATTTAGCGTCGAAATTTAGCGTCAGAATTGGTTCGACGCTAATATAGCGTCGAAATTGCGTCGAAGTTGTGTCGTTCTAAATATTCGACGCTAAATAGGGTCGAATCAATTCGACGCTAAATCGACGCAAATTAGCATCAAATTAGCGTCGAAATTCCAGTTAAAAACTGAATTCGACGCTAAATCGATGCAACATTAGCATAGATTTAGCGTCGATCACGTAGCGTCGAATATAGCGTCGAATTAGCCTCAAATTGGTAGGTAGGAGACACATTAAACACGGGTTTACCTACCTGGGTGCAAACTCGACGCTAATTCGATGGTAAATCGACCCTAAGGTATTCGATGCTAATTTGATGCTAAATATTCGATGCAAAATCGATGCTAAATCGCTGCTAAATTCTCCTATATATACCCACCCACCCTCCTCGCAAGAATCATTCAGCTTTTATTTAAAAAAAAAAATTCGGAAATTTTTTTTTTTTTACAAAATTTAGAAAAAAAATGGGCGATATATACGAACTCAGACGCTGGATGTATCAACGTAAAGATGTAAATGGAGGGCTTTCAGAAGAGTCCCTCAACGACCTTGAAATTTTCATGGCTCAAGCGAGTAGTGTGCCTACAATTCAACGAACCGGAGTGATGGTGTACCCCTGTCGGAAGTGCAAAAATTCGAGGTCGCAGACAATTGATACAGTTGGTACGCATTTATTTAATAGAGGGTTTACACCTGAATATTATGTTTGGTTTTATCATGGAGAGGGATATGAAGATGAAACTTCGGGTAGTACTAGTTACCAACCTATGGATCAAGGTTATTCGAATGAGCAATATGATCAACATCAATTTGTTATAGAAAATGATCATGATGTCGGGTTAGAACATAATAGGTTCGAAGAAATGGTAACCGATGCATTTCCTGGAGTTATGTCTACTCCTGATGTTGCTGAGGAACCCAATGCAGATGCTAAATTTTTTTATGATATGCTTGATTCTGCAAACCAACCAATCTATGAAGGTTGTAGGGAAGGTCTGTCTAAATTATCATTGGCATCTAGGATGATGACAATAAAGTATGATCATAATCAATCTGAGAGTTGCATGGATGATTGGGCAGCTCTTCTAAAAGAATATTTGTCAGAGGGTAATCAAGTTGCTGAGTCATACTACGACATACAAAAACTAGTCTCTAGTTTAGGATTGCCCTCGCAAATGATAGATGTTTGCATTGACAATTGCATGATATTTTGGAAAGATGATGAAGATCTGCAGGAATGTCGATTTTGCCACAAACCAAGATTTAAGCCCCAAGGAGCTGGTAGAAGTAAAGTGCCGTGGCAGAGAATGTGGTACCTGCCCATAACAGATAGGCTACAAAGGCTATACCATTCGGAACGAACAGCTGCATCAATGAGGTGGCATGCGGAACATTCAACTATTAAAGGAGAAGTTCATCATCCTTCTGATGCAAAAGCTTGGAAACACTTCAAATCGGTACACTCTAATTTTGCTAAAGAGAAGCGCAATGTTTATCTTGGCCTATGTAGATGGTTTTAGTCCGTTCGGTATGTCTGGCATGCAATATTCTTTGTGGCCGGTTATATTGACACCTTATAACCTTCCGCCTGATATGTGCATGCAGAGGGAATATCTGTTTTTGAGTATTTTAGTCCCTGGTCCGAAGCATCCAAGAAGATCTATTGATGTGTTTTTACAGCCGCTGATTGACGAGTTGAACTTGTTGTGGTCTCATGGGGTTGGTACTTTTGATTACTCCAGGAAAAAGAATTTTACCATGCGAGCTGTGCTTATGTGGACGATAAGCGATTTTCCAGCGTACGGAATGTTATCTGGTTGGACAACACATGGTAGGTTATCATGTCCGTATTGCCAAAATGAAACAGATGCATTCCAACTTAAAAATGGTAGAAAATCTTGTTGGTTTGATTGTCACCGGAGGTTTCTCCCTATGAACCATCCGTACCGGGGGAACAGAAGACTAGTCACAAAGGGCAAACGTGTACGTATCCCCCCACCTCCATATCTTTCAGGAGAGCAAATTGAAGGTCAACTTGATTATTGGGGAGCTCAGGACACAGCAAAACGTGGTGGTAACTGGCTTAACATCCCGACCAATCTCCCAGATGGATACCTTGTCGAACATAATTGGCATAAGAAGAGCATTTTCTGGGATCTACCGTACTGGAAGGATCATCTATTGCGCCACAATCTTGATGTCATGCACATTGAGAAAAACTTTTTCGATAACATCATGCACACCATCTTAAACGTTTCAGGCAAGTCTAAAGACAACTTGAAGTCTAGATTGGATTTGCCTCTTATATGTTCTAGAGTTGAGTTACACCTCACAGGAGATGAGAGAGCTCCAGTGCCTATCTTTAGATTGTCATGCGAAGGCAAATCAACATTCTTCAACTGGGTTTCCACCAAAGTTAAGTTCCCAGATGGATACGTGTCAAAACTCTCTAAGTCTGTGGAGCAAGGGAAAAAATTTTCTGGTATGAAGAGTCATGATTGTCATGTGTTTATGGAGAGATTATTGCCTTTCGCATTTGTAGAGTTTTTGCCAACGAACGTGCATGAATCACTTGCAGGTATATTTTCTATGACGATATATAAATATATAAACAAATGATGTGTGAAAAATTACATTTCTGTTTTTGTTGATATTAGACTATGGTTTTAGGTGTTGGCGCATTTTTTCGAGATCTGTGTGTGCGAACTCTGACTGAGGATGGAATTCAACAACTAAACAATAACATCGCTATATTGTTGTGCAACTTAGAGAAGATATTCCCTCCATCATTCTTTGATGTTATGGAGCATCTTCCTGTCCATCTCCCTCACGAAGCCGATTTAGGAGGGCCCGTTCAGTTTCGTTGGATGTATCCTTTCGAGAGATTCATGAAACACTTAAAAGGAAAGGCTAAAAACCTGGCTAGGGTTGAGGGATCAATTGTTTTGGGAAGTATAACCGAAGAAACCTCTCATTTCAGCTCATATTACTTCTCTCCAACTGTCCGGACACGAAAAAGAGCTCCACGTAGGTACGACGATGGTGGCATCGCGCAAACGTATCCAGTTTCTGATGTCCCAGATATATTCTGTGCAGTTGGTAGGCATGCCAGAATCACAAGAGAGGAAGACTGGTTCTCATACGAAGACTACAATTGCGCACACACATATATTCTCTTACAATGCGACGAAGTCAGCCCATTTTTTAGGTACATATTATAGTTACCAACTATGGATTGAGGTAAGGGTTATTTTTGTACTTATATATGCTTTGAAAACATTTGTTATAACTATATTTTGTATTAGTGAATTCATTCGCCAAGTTAACGAGGCTTTCCCAAATGCTTCCGCCGGTGAGATTAAAAAACGTAAAGATCTACACTTTGCTAAATGGTTGAGAACTCAGGTACGTTCAAAACAAATTATATATATTCAGCTCATCTGTAAAAACATATATATAAATGTGTATACTATATTTACAATGTGTATACTGTATTTTCTAGGTTGCTTATGGAGACACATCATACCCTGTATGGTTTAGAGAGTTGATCCAAGGTCCGTTGGGGAAAATTACGTCATCTCCAATGTATTTTACACGAGGTTATGTGTTTTATACGTTTGAACGTGGAAAAAATAGAGCAACTGCAAACTATGGTGTGGTAGTTCGAGCCGGGGACACAGATTTTTATGGCATTATACAAGACATTGTTCAAGTGCAATTCCCTGGTTTGGTTAACTTAAAGTGCACCCTTTTCAAATGCGAGTGGTTTGATCCAGTTGTCGGGCGAGGGGTTCGAGTAGGAAAGTTTGGTGTCATCGATGTTAACGGATCGTGTTCTTATGCAAAGTACGATCCATTTGTCCTTGCATCACAAGCGGATCAAGTTTGTTTCATTCCATATCCACGTGTCAGAAAAACAGGGATCTCATGGTTATCTGTGCTTAAGATAGCTCCTAGAGGAATGATAGTTGAATCTGACGACGCTCCTATGCAATATGAAAATGCCGTGGATCTAACAACTCCAGAACAAGATATAGACAACATCATTCTTATAGATCCGCAAAATCGAGAAGCTGAAATACTTCCGGATGCTACCGATGCAGAAAACCCCGAAGACGATTTCGCAAACGAGAGTGGAGAAAGTACCGATGAGGATGACGAGAACTCAAATGACGATTCAGAGTGAATCATATATTACTTTGTCTTTTTATTTCATTTGTATAACAACATATTTATTTGTATGCTGGAAAATTTAAATTTGCAAATTTTTCTAATTTTTAGAATATTTTAATGATATAAAATTTTTAATTTTTAAAAAATCATATTTTGTATGCCTGATAATTTAAATTTGCAAACCTATACATTTTCGAATTTTTCTAATACGTAGAATATTTTTAATTTATAAAAAATTTAATATAAAAAATATTTAAGGGGTTTGGTTCGGAGATTAGCGTCGAAGTAGCATCTAATCCATCATTCTGGGCTAGTTCGACGCTAATTCGACGCTAAATTAGCGTCGAATTAGCGTCGTAATCACCCCATATGTAGCAATCGACGCTAATTCGACGCTATTCCTGAACCAAAACCACTAAATTAGGGTATCTGGTAAAAATTTTAGGATCAGAGTGAGGCATATGTAGTTACGATTGAATCTTAGTAGCGAATACATAAGAATTTATTCATAATTAAATTAATTACATGTAATATATCAAGATTTCAAATAACTATATAGTTTTACATATATAAGTTCATACCTTATATGAACTCATATAAGTAAGTACGAAAAATTTCAAAATTTAAAAATATTCGGAAACAACAAAGAATGAAATGGCTAAGATTGTGTTCGTATCAGTGACGGTTTCGTTACCCTATATCAAAAACAAAGGGCTTACATTTAGCGTCGATCTAGAGTCGAATTAGCATCGGAAAGGCAAATTCCGACGCTAATTCGACGCTAATAGCGTCTAATTAGCGTCGACAACCAGATTTTCCGATGCTAATTCGACGCTAAATCAAACAAATTTGGCACTTAGGGTTTAGGGTTTAGAACGTAAACCGCATCGAATTTTTGGTTTTGACGCAAAATCGACGCTATATTGAATTAATTTGATTAAACCAATGGCGGTAAACCGAAAAATTTCAAACAGATTTGGTCAAACCGATTGAAATTTTTAAAACCATTCGACGCTAATTCTAGCGTCAAATTAGCGTCGGATCACGGCTTTATTTTAATCAAACAGACCCTTCTTCTTCTTCTTCCTCACTTCCGCAGCCCATTCTTCTCCTTCCTCACTTCCTCAACACCACCGTTTCTTCTTATCCCCCCCCCACCTCCGCCGGAACAGCTCTCTCTCTCCCTCCCACCACCGCGCATCTCTCTTTCTCTCTCTCCCCTCTCTCCACCGCCGGCTAGATCTCTCTCTCCCTCCCACCACCGCGACTGCCTCTCTCTCTCTCTCCCTCCCACCACCGCGATTCTCTCTCTCTCTCTCTCTCGGCCTCCCACCACCACCGCGATTTGTCACAACTCCTATATTAAATTTTTTTTTTTTTTTAATTTTTATATATATTAGTAATTTTTTATATATAATTGGTAATTAAATTTGATGGTAATTTGATATAAAATAGATTTAGGAAATATATAGGAATTAAATTTTAGGATGTTTGATATGAAATAGATTTTAAAAAATATATAGGAAATATATTTTAGGAAATTTGATATTAAATAGATTTTAGGAAATATATAGGAAATATTTTTTAGGAAATTTGATATTAAATAGATTTTAGGAAATATATAGGAAATAAATTTAAGGCAATTTGATATGAAATAGATACGAAAATATTAAATATATTTTAAATAGATTTTAGGAAATATGTAGATTTAATATCATTTTTAAAAATATATTTAAATATCATTTTTGGAAATTTGATTTTAAATAGATTTTAGGAAATATGTAGAAAATAAATTTAGATTTAATATCATTTTTGGAAATCTATTTAAATATCATTTTTGGAAATTTGATTTTAAATAGATTTTAGGAAATATGTAGAAAATAAATTTAGATTTGATAAGTTACTAATTTATAAATTTGGCAAAAATAAAATTGAATTTATTAATTTATATTTTATGAAATTTATTTATGTAAAGTAAAATAATAGAATTTATCAATTTTTTGAAAAATATGGATTTATGTGTTTGTATTTATAAAATTTAAGAATTTATGAATTGTTCTTCAAAATTTCTATAACAATTGTTTTAATTTATTTATGAATTTATATTTTACATGTTTTAATTTAAGAATTTTGTTTTATTTTATAGGCGGATCGAGCACCTCTTTCATACGGCCAGTTATTTGGCGACGATGTTACGGTTCCCGGATCCGATGCTCGACGCGGATCCGGATCAGCGTCGGGGTCCGGTTCGCAGGCTACGAACTATCGTCCTCGGGCTCCGCCACGGACAATTGCACGAGCTCCGCCACAGGCTTCGCCACCGCCACCGCCACCGCCACTGCCTCAGCCAGAGCCAGAGACACAGCCAGAAGAAGACGAAGCACACCCTTCCGATGAGCACTCTGAGCCGCCACCGGCAAACGCGCCTCTCATTATGCGGATTACCGAGCTTCTCCGCCAACCTGGACGAGAGACACGGGTTCAGAGTCTCCATCCGATGAGGCCTCCTAGTACATTATGGTATGATTACATCTTTTACAATATTACTAATTAAAAAACGCTAATTTTTGTTATTTAATTTTTAATTACAAATTATAATTAAATCATTGTAAATTTTTTTTTAACAGGTTTTGCGATAACAAGGTATCGCGTTCGGTCACCAAGGCCATCGCGGCCTATTTCACGATGCCCCATGCTAATTGGAGCCAGACCCCGCAGCATGTTCGGGATATTTGGTTCGAGTCATGGGCGGTAAGTCATTTTATATTATTTATTTTTATTAATTGAAGTGTTTAATTTTAAATATATTCATAACATTATTCGTATTTTTGTAGCAAGGGTGGCACTGGGAGGAATTTCGTACTTTCGAAGTGCGAGCGGAGTTCGAGCGTAAGGCGCTAAAGCGTTTATACGGCTACGTCGGGAACTTGAAGAAAGCGTGGCGCACGAAAGGCGATGCGGGGAGGCCGATAGGGATGGATCCCGATGTTTGGTCGGGACTAGTGCGGTTTTGGGAGGACCCCCATTCAGTGGTTAGATCGGGGAAGTGTTCTGCAGCCCGTCTTACGCCGGTGGCCGAAGGAGATGGACCTTCAAAGCATTGTGCGGGTCAATCATCATTTGTCACAGTACGCATCAACATGGTAATATTTTAATTAACTTACTTTATTTGATTTATTTTAAATATTTATTTATTATATATTTTATTTTTATCTATGTTTATTTTTGTTTAACAGGCTGCCGGCGGTGATCTTCCTCCGATGCACAAAGTGATGGAGAAAACTCATCGGAGGAAGGATGGGACGTTTGTTACCGCTCAAGTGGAACAAATGTTCAACGAGTACAACGCACGACTGGCAGAGCTAGACGAATCTGTCCAGTCTACGATGGGTGTCCAAGATTTGGATAGACTATACGAGGAGGTAATTTTTTAGATTCTTATAATATATTTAAAATTATTTTTATTACAATTTTTTGTATAACATTTTTATTTTATAGGTTGCACCGAAGAAGAAAGGACGAAAGATGGGTGTTGGATCCATCAGGGATATCCCAGCAGCTTCTACGTCTGCTCGATTTTCCTACACGTTGGGTCCGTCTCAGCCGGAATTAACGAGACAGTTGGATGCTGCTAACAGTAGGATTTCGCAGCTAGAGACGCACATAGAGACTAGACTCGGAGCATTGACTAGTCTTTTCAACATCATCGCAGAGGATCATCCGTCATTAGCAACTGCCATGCAAGGGTTGCAGTTTCCTCCACCGCCTCCTCCACCTGACGACGGTCCATCGCAGTTCGAGCAGGAATCCGAACAGATGATCCGAGACGACGTCATCAACCTAAGGACCCAACAACCGCCTCCTCATTAGCATTTTAATTTTTTTTGTATCGGATAATTTAATTTTTGTAATATTATTAATTTTTAATATATTTTATAATTTAAAAAAATTAATATATTTTATAATTTAATTTTTAATATATTTTATAATTTATAATTTATATATTTTTTTAAAAAATGTTAATAACGACGCTAATTCGACGCTAATTAGCGTCGAATTAGCGGCGTCTACACGAAAGGGTTCGACGCTAATTCGACGCTAATTAGCATCGAATTAGCGTAGTACGCTTTGCATCGACCTTGATCGACGCTAATTCGACACTAATTAGCGTCGAACAGTAGCGTCGTTTTAGCGTCGAATTTTTGTCCGCCGCTAATATAGCGTCGAATTCGCGTCGAAAATGATTTAGCGTCGACGGTTTAGCGTCGAAACGTACTTCGACGCTAAGACGTTTTAGCGTCAAATATTGCCGACGCTACCACGGCCAAGTAATTGGCAATATGTCGATACCAAGGTGCCCCGAAAATGGACTTCTTCTTAACTCGGCGAGAGGGAGTTCTTATGTTGCTACGAAGTATAGCTTTCATAGTGTAAACATTCTCTTCTGCTAAACAATCATTCATTGGTAATAGTTCATCGATCTTCATTCGAGAAAGATGATCTGTCACTCTATTGTCTACACCTTTCTTGTCTCGAATCTCTAGGTCAAACTCTTGAAGTAAGAGTATCCACCATATGTCGTGGCTTAGCATCTTTCTTTGCTAAAAGGTATTTGAAAGCAGCGTGATCAGTATGAACGATCACTTTTGAACCAACCAAGTAAGATCGAAATTTCTCAAAGGCGAAAACTATGGCAAGTAGCTCGTTTTCCGTCGTGGCATAGTTGCATTGTGCTTCGTCAAGAGTCCTACTGGCATAGGGCATGTGGCTGGGGCATTACATTATCCAAATGGCATTCTTCGATAAGCAAAGGTACCATAGGGGCATGTAAACGTAGTCTTCTCTTGGTCATCGGGATGAATGAGAATCTGGAAAAATCCTGAATATCCATCTAGAAATCAATAGTAAGGATGATTAGCAAGACGTTCAAGCATTTGGTCTATAAAGGGAAGAGGGAAATGATCCTTCCGAGTCACTGCATTAAGCTTCCTGTAATCGATACACATTCGATGACCGGTAATCGTCCTAGTAGAGATTAGCTCATCGTTTTCATTTTTCACCACTGTTACTCCTCTCTTTTTGGGGACTACATTGACTGGACTTACCCACGTGCTATATCCGAAATAGCATAAATAATCCCTACTTCTAGAAGTTTTATAATCTCCTTTTTTACAACATCCTTGAGATTTGGGTTCAATCTCCTTTGATATTTTATGGAGGATGCAGATTTATCTTCTAGTATGATTCTATGCATACATAAATCCAGAGATATTCCCGTGATGTCACCAAGAGAATATCCTAGAGCTTTCATGTTCTTTCTTAACTCACAAAAAAGTAAGTATGACTCGACATTACTCAAATTAGAATTAACAATCAGAGGATAAGTTTGATTGTCTCCAAGATATGCGTACTTTAGCCCAACGGGGAGCTCCTTAAGTTCGACTTTAGGGGCTTTTAACTCACTCCAATGATCTTGTAGTCTTTTAGGAAGGGTCATAGGCGGTGCGACTTCATGGATGTCCTCACGATGCAAAGTGAGTTACTAGCTTATCGTATGTACTCGTCGAATCGAGTATTTTGGCATACTCATTAGTCTCTCCTTATAAGTATCCATCTTCTCCTTATATTTTCGTCAAGGCTATCTCCAAAGGATCATTGACAATGAGTTCTTCAAACATTTCACCTGATGCTTCACTCAATTGATCCACCCAAAAAGCACTTCCATCTATTGCGGTCTTTGTAGAGCTTCGTCGACTTCAAAATTTAGTATAAGATCTCTTAGGTTCAGCTTGATCTTTCCTCCTTTAACGTCAATCATAGCTCTAGCGGTTGCTAAAAAAGGATGTCAAAGGACTATAGGATCTCGAGGCTCTTGATCTAACTCCAATATGACAAAATCTGCCGGAATGCAATAATCTCCAATAATGACTTGTAGGTCGGCTATAATGCCAACCGGACGTTTCACCAAACGATCCGCAAATACTAGCTGAATTTTTGTAGGCTTGAAGTTGGTAATATCGAGGCGTTTAGCTACTGTGTATGGCATCAAGTTAATGTTTGATACCAAATCACATAGACAACGCTGAAAAGTGGAACCTCCAATCTCACATGGAAGCACAAAACTACCCGGATCTTCTAATTTTTGAAATTCTTTATCTTGAAGTCTTGTACTACAATCTTGAGTGATCAACATCACACCTTCCTCTAAGCTTATATTGCTGGTTAGAATGCTTTTCATATACTACCTCAAATCAGGGATAATCATACAAGCATCAACAAAAGGTAACCGTATGGTGAGTTGACTTACAAGCTCTTTAAGCTTAGCTTGTTCCTTCTCCTTCTTCGGCTTTTTCAAGGCACTTGGGAATGGTATTTTAGGCTTGTAAACACGAGTTACCTCTGGTGGAATTTCGACTTCTTTTGGAGTTTCATGGACAATTTCTGTATCAAGTGCTTTATCTTCTTCTAACACCTCTATGACAATATCCTCTTCAGTTTCTTTGGGCATTAATACTTCGTCCAGTTGCGTGCCACTTCTCAATGTTATGGCTTTCACGTGTTCACCTCAACTTTTCCAGGAAGAAAACCATCCGGTTTCCCAATGGTACCGGCGATATAGGCAATTTGGATATCGATTTGCTTAACATGAGATGAAATTTCTTCTATCTTGTTGTTAATGTCTTGCCCCAATATATCCATCTTAGTATGAATCTCTCTTCTGAACTCTTCGAGCTTATAGTGAAATCCGTTAATCAAAGGTTCGAAATCTTCCTCCGAAATTTCTTTTGATTCAACGCCTTGAAAACCAGTCGTACGCGTGCATTGAACTCCACTAGCAAACGGTTGTTTAGGCTGGGTATAGGTCTCTTGGGGCACGTTTTGATGAGCATAAAAACGTCCCTTAAGACCGTAATGAGGATTGTGATACCTAGTTCCAAGATTTTGGTATCGCGCGCCTATGTAGCTTACTTCCTTTAGGTCACATGCCAAAAAGTCTCCAATGAAATCTCGATCAAGATCTTCATGAGGGGCTGTCACTACTTCATGTGCCTCGAATTGCATTGTATTCTTGAGAATTTGAGAAACCATCACCTTGATCTCCTTAAGTTCGTAGGATCGATGTTGATTGCTTTAACGGTTTGATCATAGCTTGGTTGAATCATGCTATCACTTGCGGCTAGGTTGTGTATTAAAATCTTTGCTTCACTCACGGATTGTTGCATGAAGTTCCCTCTACTGCAAATGTCGAGAAATCGCTTGTGTTCTCTATTAATTCCTTGATAGAAAATATTCCACAATTTAGCTTCCGCGAAACCATGTTGTGGGCAATCTCTCACATACTCCTTTTAGCGTTCCAAACATTGGTGATAAGGTTCAATAGGACCTTGTTGGAAACCCGAAATCTTGTTCCTTAATGCACTTAACTTCTTCTTGGTGAAGAACGTTTCAAAGAAAGCTTGCTTGTAATCTCTCCATGATGTTATCGATTGGGGTGCAAGTGATTTCATCCACCGAAACGCGTCCCCCTCTAGAGAGAAAGAGAACAGACAACATCTAAGGTGGTCGAAAGGGGCTCCATTGGTGTTAATTTCTCCGCATAGATCCTCAAAGGAATTAATATGATCCAATGGATTTTCTTGTGGAACACCATATTATTGAGCTTGCTCCACAAGGGAGATAACGCGAGGTTTAATCTCAAAGTCCACGTCTTGTTGTGCGAGGTGGATTGGGTTTTGGTCCATGAGAAGTGTTGATGATGAGAAGGTGTCTCCCATGGTCTCATGGTTAGGCGCCAGCCGTTCCATGTCGAAATCATGATGAAATTCGTTGAAACCTTGCTCTAACCCAAACGGTTGGTCTTGGATTCTCTCGAGAGCTTGGTGTCCGAATTGGGCTTCTGCAAATGGTTGATGAGGTTGTCGTGGCTGCTGGTTATGAACTAGACCCGCCATACTTGCTCAACCAATCTCCTTGAAACAATCAAAAACAAAGAAAAACAAAAACTAATTTAGCAAAGTAAAAGAAAAGTATTTTAGACTAGATTTTAGTCCAAAGCTCGTAGATAAAATATCAAAGGTCCCCGGCAACGGCGCCAAAAACTTGATGTGGGTCAAAGTTTAACCCATAAATATAACTGCAAGTGCATAGCAATCATGGTAGTATTTAGGGATCGAATCCACATGGACCTTGTAATTGTACTACAAACTTATGGGAATAAAATCAAGCTAAAACAAAAAAATACGGTTTTGGTTTTTAAAGAGAATAAGGCACGAACTTAACTAAGTAAAGAGATTAAAATTCAAAGTAAACAGACGTTAGACGGGTAGGTTAATCGCAGAGATTCATGAATCATTAAACAACATATCGATTTTTACGGACCTTTTAGAGAGATGTGTTCTAGAACTCAAATCACGGATATATAATCCTCCCACTGTCGTGGCTCAGACTACTATGTTTTAACTTCCTAATAGACTCAACTATCGTAGATTATTACAAGAAGAAAACACGCAGTAAGTTCAAGATTCAATTGTTCACTAAACTCCTTAACTAACCTTTCGAATTGTTAAGACGCATAACTCATCAAATACTAGTTCTCAGACAATATAACAAGATTTTGGAGAGTATATCAATCTAAAATCATATGCTAGTTGATTAGAAAAGCAAACAGCATTACGAGCAAATAAAGATGAAGAACTTAATAGATTATCCCTAATTCATTCGATAGAAGTTAAAAATTCATGAACTCTTTGGTCTTCCCACAACCTAACAAATAAAACTACTCAAACATGATGCACGAAAAACACAAGATAGATGATGAATTCATAGTAGATAAACTTGAATTAAAGAGTAAAGGTAATAGGATTCTTCTCTATATTGAGATACAAAGCGAGATCATCCACCAGATTGCTCTAGAATCCAAATCTAATGAAAAACACCAAGAGAAATCGTGGTGGCTACTCCTTATGATAAAACTACTCTAGATATTTCGGCACATCCCTAACAAGAGGCTAAAAACAAGTATATATAGGCTTAGGGTCTTCTTAGGGTTTAGTTTAGGACAAATTGGTCTTTTATGTCAAAACTGCTCCAATGTTGGTCACGGGTATCGATCCAAATTCGTGATCGGTACTGGGAGTTAAATGACTTTTCTTGTGTGCTGACATTGGCTGGAATATCGGTCCATGGTGCAGGCCGGTATTTGGCTCGAAATTGGACTCGCTTCAGCTTCGAGGCAGTTTGACATATCTTAGTAATTCGGATGTATCTTCCTGGTCACAGATCCAAATGATATGATTCAAACTCCATTGTTAAAATAACTCAAACATATATCTTGTGACCAAGTTTCATCCAATTCCAAATTTATTTGGTCTTCCATTAACTGCTGAACTTCTGGCGTATACGTTCTGTCCAATTTGGTAGAGTGTTGTTTCTTGTGAATTCTTGGGTCTTGATGATGTCTTTGGCTTATGAAAGTTGCTGTGGCTTGGTTTACACCTATTTTGGCTTTTTTGCTCTTTTTTCCTTGATTTCCTTGTTAAGACTCTAAAACTACAAATACGAGAAAAACTACCTCTAAAGGCGTAATACCGTATATAAATGCATAGAAAACATAGTAAAATAGATAGTAAAATAGGTAAAATATGAAACATATCAACCCTCCTCTCGAGAATCCTCACAGGTCTCGCCCCAACGTCATGTTGGGCTGAAGATCCTCCGGAATCCTAGCCAACACCTCCTCAAACTCATGTAGACACTTCTGTAACATCGACACATAGAAGACCTTATGAAAAGCCTTCATACTCTGAGGTAACTCCAACCGATAAGCTACTAGTCCAACATGGTCCACTACCTTGAACGGACCTATAAACCTTGGACTTAGCTTATTCTCTGAACGGATCTGTTAGGACCCCTCAATATCGCTGCCTTGAGATACACCAGATCTCCCAGCTCAAACTCCAGCTCTTTCCTCCTCTTATCGGCATAACTCTTCTGCCGATCCTGAGCCTCTCTCATGTTCAGCCTTAAGACACGGATCTTCTCCGTCGTCTCCTGAACAAAATCTGCACCAAACATGCTCTTCTCCCCCACTTGAGTCCAATACAATGATGTACGACATGGCCTCCTATACAGAGCCTTATATGGAGCCATCCCAATACTCGCCTGGTAGTTATTGTTGTACGCAAACTCTACCAAGTTCAGGCGATCCGCCCAATGACTACCATAATCCAGCACACACATCCTTAGCAAGTCCTCCAATGTCTGAATCGTCCTCTCAGACTGCCCATCCGTCTGAGGATGATAGGCCATACTTATATGCACCTTAGTGCCCATCTCAGCTTGGAACGCCTTCTAGAACTCTGAAGTAAATCTCGGATCCCTGTGTGACACGATACTTCTTGGCACCCCGTGCAACCTCACTATCTCTCGCACATACTTCTTAGCCAACACCGTCGCTCCGTCGGTCTTCTTGATGGCAAGAAAATGTGCTGACTTGGTCAGACGATCCACAATCACCCAAATAGCATCATAAGTCTGTGACACCGGTAACCCTGTCACAAAGTCCATCGTGATCATGTCCCACTTCCACTCCAAAATGGGTAAACTCTGTAACATCCTGCTCGGAACCTGATGCTCAGCCTTCACTAACTGGCACACGTTGCACGCTGCAACCTAGTTAGTGACATCCCTCTTCATCCAAACCCAGTGATAATACCGCTTCAGATCACGATACATCTTGGTCGCTCCCGGATGAATAGACAACATGCTCGCATGAGCCTCTCTCAGGATCTCTTGCCTCAGATCCTCATCCTTGGGCACACACACCCGCCCGTTCACAAGTATTGTCTCATTTGCAGAGACCAGATACTCTGAACCTGCAACCTTAGAAGTATCAATCAAATCCTAATCCTTCTCCAGAGCTACTCGAATCCTGCTCAGCAAATCTGCCTGGTTAGCTGCCTCTAACCCCAACGGCTCCTGTGAGATAACGCATAACCTCAAAGTGCCAATCTCACTCGCTAACGCCTCCATATCCTGCTCCTTAGCCGAAGCAACCTTCTTTCTATTCAACGCATCTGCAACCAGGTTAGCCTTACCTGTATGGTACCCAATCTCCATATCGTAATCTGCTACCAACTCTATCCAGCGCCTCTGTCTCTGGTTCAGCTCTGGCTGAGTGAAGAAATACTTCAGACTCTTGTGGTCTGTGAACACCTGCACCTTTCCGCCATAAAGATAAGATCTCCAAATCTTTAAAGCAAAAATCACCGCAGCCAACTCCAAGTCATAGGTAGGATAGTTGCACTCGTGCTTCCTCAGCTGCCTGGAAGCATATGCAATAACCTTCCCCTGCTGCTTCAGTACACAACCCAGACCAACTCCAGAAGCATCCGTATACACCACGTAAGGCTCAGCCAGCTCGGATAATGCCAACACTGGTGTACTCGTCAACATCTCTTTCAGCTTCCCGAAACTCTCCTCGCAAGCTGAAGACCAAACAAAAGGGAGATCCTTCCCCGTCAACTTCGTCATCGACTGCGCCATACTCGCAAATCCCTTGACGAACCTCCTGTAGTAACCTGCCAGCCCAAGAAAACTCTGGATCTCGGTGTCATTTCTCGGTCTAGGCCACCCTCTGATAGTCTCTATCTTAGCCGGATCCACAAAAACTCCCTCTGCAGATACCATATGGCCAAGAAAACTCATTTCTCACTGCCAAAAACTGCACTTGCTCAACTTCGAATACAGCTTATGCTCCCGCAGCTTCTCCAGAACCGCTCTCAAATGCACCTCATGCCCCTGAGGACTCCTCGAATACACCAGAATATCATCAATGAAGATGATCACAAACACATCCAGATACTCCTGGAACACCCCGTTCATCAATCTCATTAACGCTGCTGGCGCATTCGTTAACCCGAAATGCATCACCACGAACTCATAATGTCCATACCTCATCCTGAAAGTAGTCTTCCTAACATCCGCCTCATCGATAGGAATCTGACGGTAACCCAAAGCCAAATCAATCTTGAAGAACCAAGTAGCCCCCCGCAACTGATCCAATAACTCATCAATCCGCGGCAAATGATACTTGTTCTTCACAGTGACTCGGTTAAGTCCCCAGTAATCGATGCATAACCGGAAACTCTCATCCTTTTTCTTTACGAAACAAACCGGTGCTCCCCATGGTGAAACACTTCCCCAAAAGACCATCCAGCCGGATAAATCCCTTCCCTAAAAGACCATCCAGCTGCTTCTTCAGCTCTGCCATCTCTGCTCGAGCCACACAGTAAAGTGCCTTGGATATGGGAGTCGTCCCAGGCTCCAACTCGATCGTAAAAGGATCAGACCGCAATGGTGGTAATCCCTACAACAACTAGAAATCATCCTAGAAGTCCCGAACAACTCGAATATCCCCAACTGCAACCACTATCATCGCCAAATACGCCTTGCAGCCCTTCTCAATCAGCTGCTCAGCCTGAATCACCATAATCACAAGACTCCCGGAAGTCGGCCTCACTCCCTGGTAAACCAACCTCCCCGCCTCTCGCTCAAATACCACTCATCCTCGATGACAATCCAGATGGACTATGTACCGATCGAGCCAATCCATCCCGAGAATGACATCGTAAACTCCACCGGACTAATGATCATATCTGCTGGCATCAAATCTTCCGCCACCAGAACATCCACACCACGAGCCAGCCCAAAAGTAGCCAAAGACTTGCCGCCAGCAACCTTAACTACTCCCGGCTGCTCCCCGGAATCGATTTAGATTCCGCTGCTCTCCTCACACTCTAGAGTAATAAAGCTATTCGTAGCTCCAGAATCAAATAAAACGTGGGACTCACATCCGCCCACTACTAAGATCCCTGCATAAATCTCATGTGCTTAAGACCCCTAACACTCTAGCACAGACTCACAATTCCCAACAGACTAAAATTCAAACATCAATAGAATTTAAAAAGTCAAATCCAAAAATTACCTATAATCGGTCTGGCGCTAGAACCTCCCGCCTCCACCGAAGTGAATACCTGCAGTGCCGCTGCAATCTAAGCCACCGGCTGTACCACCGCCACCGCCATCTGCTGCAGTTTAGGACACATGGACTTGATGTGCCCCGACCCCCTGTAGTGATAGCACACCTAAACTCCCCGTGCATCGCTCCTCTTCGGGCAGCTCGGTGATCCATGCTCCCACACCCGAAACATCCCAAACCACTTTGACCGTCCTGACTCGGTCCCGAAGTGCTCTCCCACTTCCTCTTCTGTCCCTGCGCAGGCTTGCCGCCCTTGCTCGGACCCGTCTGCTGTTGCGACCTCCTCGGCTGCTAAACTGGTGAACTAACCACCACCGTCTGCTCTCTCAGGTCCTCTTCAATCGTAGCAGCTGTCTCAATTGTGGCGAACCAGCTCGCTCTATAGCGAGTCCTCAGATCTAGTATAAGTCCCCTCAGGAACCTCTTCACCTAGGTCTGCTCGCCCTCCAAACCCCTACCAGCATGCACCAGAAGTCGACCAAATTCCTCATCAAACTCCCAGACCGACTGGCTACCCTGAGCCAACTGGGTACCCTGAGCCAACTCCAAGAATCACAACACCAAGCGATCTGCCGCCTCATGCGGAAAGTACTTGGCGTTGAACACCGTCACGAAATCCTCCCAGGCCATACCCGCCTGAGCTCTCCTAGCCACCTCACCTCACCACCAGAGATGTGCATCAACGTCAAGGTAATGAACCGCTAGGTCCACTCGGTATCCCTCTGGACACATGAGAGACTGGAAGTTACGCTCAAATCTACTCCTCCACAAATCCGCCTCATTAGGCTTGGCACCACCCAAGAAGAACCCGGTGCCAATCCTCTGCATATGCTTCATCATCCTAAGGTAAGATGGGAGCTCCTCAGCAACCGCCACACCCTGCTGCATCCTAGCCATACCCGGCTAAACACCAGCCCCACCTGGTTGAACACAAGCCAAACCTGGTTGCACTCCCGAAGCTTGACCCGGAGCCGGCATCCCACCTGGTAACCGCTCCACAATCAACCGTAGCAAACTCACTAGACAATCATCTTGATCCTAAGGAAAACCTGTGGCAGCATCCCCACCCGGACCCACTGCACCACTGGCCACAATGGGACCCACACCAGCCCCACCAGCCCTCACGCTGGTACTCACGGCCACACCCACAGACCCTGCCTAAAACGCCTACGAGTCAGCCACCTGCTCCTGCGTGGTCTCCTGGGCCACACTCACGGCAACAGACTCACTCTCGAGTCTCCGCCCGCGCCCACGCCCACGCCCACCACGACCACCTCGGCCTCTACGGCCCTCACGACCTTTGCCTCTAGCAATTCTCGTCATCTCACTCTGCACTACCCAACAAAATACTAAGAATACTAGAAAAACAGAAAGTCACCAACACATACCGTGGAATCTCATTGAAGGTTCGGAGAAGATGATTTAGGACTCTAAACCCACACAGCAATCAATCGAATAACTCACATAATCAATCAATCACTACACCCGCCTTAGAACCATAAAGGCCGCCCTAGAACCATAAGGGCTATAATACCAAACTGAAACAACCTCAACCAGTAAGTTTTAAAAATTTTCCCTTCCACATTATTATTATCACAAATAATAATCCTCAACGGGTCAACACAATACGCAGAAACAATTCAACCATGAACCAATAACAATATTCAATAAATCTCATACTTTATTGAAACCCACTAAACCAATTCAATCCAGCATTACCAAATCCAGTAACACAAGTCAACAACCAATCCAACAAGTTCCGGAATCACTAACAACCTAGCAATTCAATAAATACATCAAACAATTGAGTCCCTAGACCATCTCCTCTTCCTCGCCACGATTTCACGATCACACCTTGTCTTTACCTGCATCACAAGGTTATACGAGATGCATGAGGATTATCACAAATACTCAGTGAGATGGTCATTCCATCTACAAGGCTATACACACAGGTATAAGAAAATTGATACAATACCAGGATGAACATGCAACAAGGCAAAGCACGAACAAACAACACATGTTTGCCAAAACTGGCCATGTGTCGATCGACACAAGCACTGTGTGTCGATCGATGCACTTTGTGTAGATCTACACAAGCCCTTGTGTCGATCGACGCATCAACACAAAACCTGGAAATCGAGCCTATCCTCGCATGGCTCAATTCCAAACGATTCACCTGCACAAATCCACTCAAAACAACACGAAATACACCAAGCAACAACAATCAAACGCATCCTATCAACCCCTTTACACAGATAAGTCATGGTCACGCACTCACCTCATATCTAGAAGGAAAAGGATGAAAACCATGAAGAATGACTCCCCAACACCGAGATCTACACTCTCCTCACGAGAAATCACTCCAAAAACAATCTCCCAAGCCTCCTAGACAAATCTTCCCTCACAAATCTCTCTGAAAACTCTCTGGAATTTTTCTGAAACTTTTTGGAATTCTAAAAGTCCCAAAAATGCGGCCACACCCAGATTTCACCCTAAACCGGTCTGCAAACTGACAATTAAATCGAACCTATCTGGTTCGATTTAACCTGCGTCGATCGACGCACACCACCTACATCGATCGACGCACCACCAAAATTCACAAATCTTGGTTCGCGGTCGTTACAACAAACCTCGAACTGAAAATATTAACATAAAATACCCTTAAACTAGATTTTGATTACACGCTGTCAAAATATTTAGCAGGCTTTTCATTTTCCGTTAAAATATACTGACGTGGTATTACACTTTTTAAAAACAAATAAAATTAATTTTAATTCATAAATAAATAAAAAAAGTATAAAATATGAAAATATATCTCTTCTTCTTCCTCTTTACAACTACCATCATCTTCCTCTTTCCTTTTGCTCATCATTTATCTTGGCAAGATTTTGGCCTGGATTGCTATGAATCGAGTGGGAGTTATTGTGATTTTGTGTTTAATTGGATGGATTTGGTCTCAAACCAAAGACGTGTGGGAATGAATTTGGGTTTAGAAGGGATTACCAATTTGGTGAATCATTGTTGAATCAAATCTCTTTGGGGAAGGGATCTATTAGTGTTAGAAGAAATCAAATGAAATTAGACTTTGAATTTAGTTAAATCTCGAATGAACTTCAGTTTCAATTAAAGGATCTGTAATGAACATCATCATCATAGATTAATATTATTATGGAAATTCAAGCTCGATTCATAAGCTGGCTTTTATCCAGAATAAAATAGATGATAATTCAGACTCGAATCTGAGAAATCTTAGCATACAACCCTTAAATTCAGAGGAATTGGAACTCGCTTTTAAGAGATTAAAATTTGATGAAGATGTTTTGATGAAGGAAAAGTTAATAACGAAAGAGAACCCGATTTCAATGACGAAACAAAAGAACTGACCCTAAGCAGATCCATGAGATCAAAGCTCGAATCAATGATGAATTGAATATAAATAAACCGATAATAAAGAGATGACGAATATAGATCGATCCATTTCTTTACAAGGAAAAAAATTTATCCGAAGATCGATCGATTTGATCAATCGATGAAGATCAGTGTGAATCTCGGAAGAAAAAATTTCAATAGGATCGTGGGAGAGAATCAGATATTAAAACAAATATGTTTTTATCCTCCCGTTTTTTTTTAATTATCCAGACGATCGCAAAGGAGAGAAGTGTTTTCTCATTTTTTCTGTTTATTAATTACAAATAATAATTTAAATTGATTTGATTTGTTTAAGAAAATCAGTGTAATGCCACGTTAGCATATTTTAACGGAAAGGGAACAGTATGTTAAATATTCTGAATTGTATCTAATCATATTATAGTTGGAGTAACATTTTTATTGGGATTTCCATTTTATATACTACTCCCTCAATTTTAAAATAATTATCATTTTGAAACTTTTCACACAAATTAAGAAAACATATTAAAAATCTGTTTTATCCCTAATTAATATAATGTTTTATTTGATATTAGTAATTAATAAACTGAAAGTTAGAGATAAAAATAGAAAAATTAGTCATAAATGTGCATTGAAATTATAAAATGATAAGTAATATGAAACAAAAAATTAAAGTTAGAATGATAACTATTTTAAAACGGAGAGAATATGTAATAACATACTCATTTGGTAATAAAAAGTTTTATTTGGATTATTATATAAAAGTGTATACATAAATATTAAAAGTGTATACATAGATATATATGTATATATAATAATTAAAACATAAAAATAATTAAAAAAGAACACGTCGGTTGCATAAATTTACTTAAACAAAAGTTTGACTAGTCACATAAAAACTGTCGTTAAAATTTGTCTTAACCGACCCAAAAATTTAACGTTAAAGTACACGTCGTTTACTAAAGTGATGTTAATTATTTTTTTTTGCGTCGGACGTTAATACAACGGTTTGAAAAACGATGCTATTTGGTTTAAGTTTGTTAGTTACTTACGTACGTTAAAGTGAATTATAGACACATTAAATGCCGTTTTTAGTGTGTTTTGATTGGTCAATTTGATTAATATGTTATTTAAAATACTCATTGAATGATATATATAATTTTTTTACATAGTGTTTCCTCATTAATATATAAATGATAATTTTCATTTATTTTCTTAAAAAAATTATTTTGAATTATTTTAACAATTTCTTCCGTTTCTTTTTTTTTTTAGAAAATAAGAAGAAAAGTTATTAAGTAAAATCACAATCTATTTAACAAAATTTCGTCATCTATTAAATTTTTAGATAATTAGAGTTCAATTATTACATAAGATGAATAAATTAATACGCAAATCAAGTCTTTGAATGTCCAATAAAAAAATGAGATTCAGATTTTCAGTAAACTATAAGTTTTACGTATGAACAATCTAACACGAGTTGCCTTCGGAAATGGGAGCATCCTTATCATCCCATACCATTTTGGACACGAAGTCGTCGTGATTTGGAACATACTCCTGCAATTAGAAACATGATTTCATTTATAAATTTAACATCCACACATTTAGTATATACATAAGAAAACAGAATGATCGGAAATCAATGAATGAAAAAAAACCTCAAGAAGTTGAAGTAATTGAGGAGCAGTCGGAGCGGAGAGGATGATTCGCCGAGCGGTGGAGGAGACAAAGCCCTCGTCCACCGCCTTATCTATAAACGTTAATAGTGGATCGTAGAATCCATCCACGTTCAATAGTCCCACCTGCATTTTTTTTAACTTCAAATTATATATATACATATATGTAATATTTATTTATGTCTTCGCTTTTTATTTTTACCATGCATATATGAGGGTTTTCGTGTATGTGTGTGAGTTTCAATTTGTTAATAATCAATTTTGTATGCATTAGTCATTATTACGTAAATTATTATTTACTCTTTAACTACGAGAAACTACGATAAACTAGTTGACAAAAAAAATACGATAAACTAATGAAGTTGTAAAAGTTTCAAAAACAAAAAACTAAAGAAGTTTTCTCATAACATTATTCCATGTGAATGAATATACGACTTCAAACCATGACACATATTTATTTATTTATTTATTTATTTTACTTTATTTGTTCACCCATAAAAAAACCAAATATCTCTACTTTCTTTAAACATGTTTTGTGAATAACCGGATTTACCAGCCCGGATCTAAACGAATTTTGATTAATTACCGGTTTAGTGTGGATCCCAAGTTGAGACCAAGTGATGACTTCCAACAACTCTTCAAATGTCCCATATCCACCTATTTTATTTATCAAATAACACCACCCCAAAATGTTTTATGAACCTTCCATGATTTTAGATATATATATTAACATCTTAAATTATTTTGGTAACAAACCAGGAAGTGCTATGAACGCATCCGCTTGGCGACCCATTTCAGCCTTTCTTTGGTGCATAGTCGATACTGTTAGAACTTCTCCAATTGATTCTCCGGTAATCTAAACTCCAACATCATTTCATCACATATTCACATCCATCATAATCATAATTTAATTCACATTGTTCGTTAAATGTATATAGTAGATTTGTCAAATACCTCTTTTGGTGCTAGAGACTTCGGAATGATCCTGCATTAACATGCAACATATAATATTATTATTATTATTATTTTTTGTCAACATGCAACATATAATATAGATATAATACTATATCAAATCATTAATTTCGTTTAGTCACCTTACTTTAATTTGCAATGGTCAAAGATTCTTATCCTTTCTTTAATCTTTAGTTCTTTCGGTTTAAGGTTTAATTTTTGTTGAAACATTAAAGTTCAATTATTAGTTTATCTGCTTATGTAGAACTAAAGACATCTGTCTTTTCCTCTTTTGGACTTAGATTTTGCCTAAAATATATATAGAAAAGCAAAATCGGAACATTGGTTTCACATACCCTCCAAGAAATATTTGAAAACCTCAATATATTAAAATATTAATTTTTAAGAATTTATCTTGAAGCAGTCGAATTGTTATTTATGATAATGTCACCCATTTGCAAGGCAGGACAAGAACATAGAAAGACCAAAAAAGAATGATGTAGTGTCGCTTTGAATGTATAGATAAATTAAATCTCTAGTTATTTTATTGTTTAATAATTTTAATAATCAAAATTTAAAGAGAGAGAGAGAGCTAGAGAGATAGATACCCAAGAACATGACGACCACCATCATGAACAGCCTGAGAAATGAGACCCATTAGCCCCACGCTTCCTCCTCCATACACCAAATCGATGTTTCTCTCCACCTTTCACATTTACGTTTACATTTATTTGTGTTATTAATGACAATAACAAATACAACTATTTCTTCTATGAACTTTATAGTAACGTTCTCTCTTTCTTCTATGAACTTTTATTATATAGTCTTTCTTGATGAGTTTATTAATTTAAAGTAATCTATCTCTTAACACAAATAACAACACTACGCATGGTGGAATTTTGTTAGTTGAAGAAGTAAAACTTTTTATTTTTTATTTTTTTATAACTGGGGGTGTCCGGGTTTTTTACCACCCGACAAATTCTCCAGGATGAGTGTAGCTGTCGAGTAGTCCATTTACTGGATTTTCTAATACGCCGAAAACATGACACCACTTTGAATAGCCAAATGGAGGTGAAACTATTCACAAAAAGAATCAAACTCAGGTTGAAAGGGTTTATCTTCTTTCTCCCAAGCTTTTTTACCACTAGACCACCACTACTTGGTGGAAGTAAATTTTAACCTTAGTATCTACGATAATAAAAATACACAATGATATGATACTTAATATCCCATTGATACACACATCGAGCAGTTAAATTATTTATCCATCACTATATAATATACAATGCAAGTTTTACGTATGAGTTGTATATCTCCGAAGTTTTTTGTTTGGCAAATGGTTAAGTATAGTGCAACAAAAGAACGACTTAGCATTCAACTAAATAGTAAAACCAAAATTTGCATTTGTAATCGTAATATAATTCTTAATTTAGTAAGTTAATGAGAAAAAACATAAAGTGATTAGGAAATAGAGAGGAACCAGTTGGTTTGCGAGTTGGAGAGCAGCGTCGTGATAAGTGGTTTTGTTGCCGGAACTGCTTCCACAGAAGACACAGATCCTCCTAAATCTTGATTTTGTCTCTTCCATTTGTTTTCTCTCTCTCTCTCTCTCTCTCTCTCTCTCTCTCTCTCTCTCTCTCTCTCTCTCTCTCTCTCTCTCTCTCTCTCTCTCTCTCTCTCTCTCTCTCTCTCTCTCTCTCTCTCTCTCTCTCTCTCTCTCTCTACTTCTTTTTTATATACAGAATTTTGAGAGAAGTATAAAGATTTGTTTAGCCACTAGGGATCCAGGTAAGCTGTCTATATAAACATTTATATGTGTTAGTTTACTTTATTTATTGGATCCCGTAGATTGTGACAGCTTTTTTCCATCACAATATATGTTTTAGATTATGTTCTTAGTTAGTTTAATAATTATATTTTTTAACTAGAAGTATTTCACAATTTGTGCGAAATATTAAAAAATTAAAAATTTGTGGTGCATATTTCAGAAATTTATGAAAATTTAATTACATGTATTTAATCGACGACCATAGTAAACATTTTTTTTAGGATGAAATTTCGGGTGATCATGCAGATCATGATCAAATTAGGACGACGAAAACTGATTATCTCACATTAGCTAGTAGCCCTCGGCACGGAGCGGATATTCGGAACAAATCTGGTATCCGCGATCTGCTCCGTCTTTTACGGATAGTTGTTTTTTTCGATCCGATAAATTTCGAATATCCAAAAATTTGGATATCCGACTTTTTTTAGTATATCCGCGAATATCCGATCCGATATAAATCTAATATCCAAAATGTTTTTAGATATTTACGGATATCTGATCCGATCCATTAAATTTTTAATTGTTATTTATTTATTTTATTATTTTAATCATAATAAAAATCAAATATTTAACTAAAATGAATGAGTTGAATATAATTTTTCACGCTCGCACATCTATAATAACAAAAAAAAACAATAACTAATCATATATATTAGATATATACTTAATATTATAATATAATTAACGGATCGGATATTCGGTTTTTTCTAAAATGATATTTGCAATTTGTTTTGTTTTCTACAGATATTTAAATTTGGTATTTGCTTTAAAATTTTACGAATATCCGGATTCATCGGATCGGATCGTAGCGAATCGAATAGGATTTGACGGATTTTTTGCCAAGTCCTATTAGCTAAAGTGATATAAGCTTTTGACTAATTTCAGAGGTGAGCCAATCCGATAGATAAAATTTATCCTATCAATTTTTCAACTGATTTCTAACATAAGTCTGATTAGACCTGATTCAATTTCTTTTGTATGGATGGACTATACACGTATACCAGCCGACATCGCAGATGAACCAAACCATTGTTTCCCTAAGTGCAAGTGTATTGCTAGTCGGATTTGAACTCGGAAGAGCGTTAGTAATTACTTTTTAGTTTGAAAGAAAATTAGTATGTGCTGTAATGTATTCAATTCATGTTTTCTAAAAATCTTTGGAGGAACTGTACGAGAGCCAAAACTACATAAAAATAAGGATAAAGAAAAAAATAAGTTAGACAAAATCATAACACATGTGTTATTATAAATGAATGGCTTAATTGTGATACTATTTCAAAGAAAAAAAAAATTCTGAAATCATTCTCACATTGACATTAACCGAAACATTGTTGCTTCTGTTGTAATATATAAAAAAAAAAAACATCATTCTCACAAGGACATTAACAAAAACATCCTCTATATACAGTTAATTTACCAACTACTGAATCTACAATGGTCCAGAATGTGAAGCCAAGTCATCTGAATCCAAACTTTACGCTATTCAGACTAATTGCGATCCGGAGTTGAATGCCCATGGATTCCAACACTCTACATAACCAATCGGAGACAAGATGCAGAATCCGACTTCTCGTATCAAGAACTCAGACAATTATGTATGATATATTTTTTATAGACGCAAGTACCAAATCTTTTATATATTAATGTGTAAATTATCATTTAAAAGCTAAAAGCACTTTCACCTTTTACGTGATAAGATAAAAACAAATGGCATACTTGGAGAAGTAATCAAAACGTAAAGCAAATGATTCCGAGGAGCATCCCGACGTTTGATCTGTCGTGTCAAACATTTCTAACGGTACAAAGGATCATGTGCAACATAGCAAAGTAGTATGGTCAGCCAAGTGGTGCAAAAAGACGAAATAAGTAGGTGAAAAGTACTCGAAAGTACTAGACCAGGTCAAACCTAGAAATCCAAACATGACCTAACTAAAGACGGGGAGCATGATATCCAAATTCGAGCTGGGAAAATTCTATAAATACTACTTTATCCTTTTCATGAAAGGATTCAATCTTTTTGACAAAAAAACATGTACGCTAAGCTCATTTAGACTAAAATCTATTCCCTTGAGCTATAGTCTTTTTCTTGTTGTTTAGGACCATTTTTTTTCGGGTTTTTTCTCAAGTTTCCTTACTCTCCCAGTCATTTCACGTCGATAATCACTAAAATACTTTGTTCTTCCCCCTCTACGTCACCTTCAAATTTCTCTCTCAAACGCTTAGACACTCACATACTATCTCTTATTCAGCATGGAGTCACTTACTTCCTCTCTTTCTATTTTATGACAATTATTTCTCTTTTTTCCTACGATTTTCCGTGGTCTCTTCGTTTTTCTTTCGTTTGTGTTTGTATATTGATTTGAGTGTCCGGGAGCCGTCGAAAAACATCCTTTATTTGTATTTTTGAAAATCTTCACGTATTTATTGATTGCGCATGAATGGATTTTATTACCAATAATTGCTTGAAAGGAAGGGTTCCTACCAGAAATCGAACTTTATATAAAAATGAGGTTCAACATGTCAACAAGCAAGGTCGATATAGCCCGAAGAGGCGAAGATTATGAAATCATTTGAACAACTCTATATATGTAATTATGTCTATAGATCCTTTCTTAATTTTAAGATTAACTAGTCATTAAATTGTGAATTTAGAGATAGCAATTTGACTGATCTGACCAATCAGACAAATGTCCATTTTAGAAGAATCCAAGATTCGATTTCCGTTAATTCTTTGTTATGATACTTAAATTAAACTTTGAATGAATAAAACCATATCTTTGATAGAAGAATCGGTCACTATGCGTATCAGATCTGTTATTAGTAGTCACCAAATCTCTAGAATCTTTTGCTTCCTTCCCTGTATAGCTTAATTATAAAATGGGATTAGTGTTACTATAAAATTTAGCCTTTAGCTTACCAAGAAAAAAATCAACGTTTAGATTAAACAAAGCAAAAAAAATATATACATAAAATAGAGAACCAGTCTATTATTGGTTTATTCAAAAGGAAAATACCACGATATAACATGCCAATATAGAATATTTAGCAATGTACACTATTTTTGAATTTATTAATGAAATGGGCTGACAAATGACCTTATTACCCCTCTGATCTAATGTGGTGACACAAAAATTGTGTCATACTGTGTCAGACTATGTCAGAGTAAACAATAAACTGACATTTTTTTCTTCTTTTTAATCATTTCTCTTTCATCACTTTTTTCTCCTGTGGAGCTCGAAACCAACTCAATTGAATTTGTCAAGGGTTTTTAAGGAAACGAGATATTTGGAAAGAATTCACAAAAACAACTAAGAACAAAGACAAAAATACGAAAATATCGTTAAGAAAGCTTTATTAATTTGTTGCTAAAGTGTTTGTGCGAAAAGTTGCGGATCCCCTTTTTTGCGTGAGTACAATGAGCTATATATAGTGAAATATCCAAAATGGGCCAGCTAATAAAATGGGCTTGACCCATTAAGCAATAAATCTAATTTAGGTCCATTTTTCAATTAAGCCAATTTTGCTTATGGGTTTAATGTCATTTTGGGCCTAGATTGACCTCGTCGCTATATCGATCTCACATGGGTGAAATCTGACCCCAACAGTTAGCCCTCCAGCTTGGTAGTATCGAGTTATGATGATGCCAAGGTAAAAGTTTATGGAGTCTGAGATCGATATGTTGGACTGCGAAGTTGTCAGGCGTGGACGTCTTGTCATCGAACTCGAAAAGTTATTGTTATTCCGTGTCGAGCTGATGTCTGCGTGTTTTCCTGGGCTTGTTTTCTTTTTTATTGTCTTAGGAGACTGAGGAGATTGATGGTCTTGTTGCGTTAATGGGCTCTGAGGCCTGCTGAAAAATTTCAGAAATTTTTCCAAAAACAAAGTGATTTTGGGAAATTCTCCAGGTATAAATAAGTCTGATTCCCTGGAGTTATTTTCCACCGATTCACTTTTTCCCAAAGTACAAGGTAAAAACCATCTCCTTTCTGCCTCTTTATTTTATTGTTATTATTTTTTTTGTTTTTTGTTTTTTTTTGTCGTCGCCGTTTTTGGATTTGACCTCGCCGCTGTTGCTCTTCCTCTTCCTCTTCCTCTTCGTCGGCGACCTCTTCTTGGAGATCGGCACCGTTCGTCCCTGCTCGATGCCGCGGCGGCGATGACGGGCTCCGACCACCTCGCGAGGCGAGAGAGAGAAAGCGGCAGGGAGAGAGAGAGTCCATGAGGAGGGAGAGAGTGCACCGGCGATGTCGTCGGAATTGTCGGTAAGTTGACAGCGAGATGCAACCGTGGGCAGGAGACGGCGACGACGAGATCGGGGAAAAAGGGCGAGTTTTACGATCTGGCGAATTGACTCAATGAGTTGACTCGGCCGAGTTGACTCGCTGAGTTGGCTCGACCGAGTTGACTCGGCCAATTTTTTTTTTTTTTTGACTCAGTGGTACAAGGACTTGGTAGCAAGGCTGGCTTTGTGGAGCGAAATTGATTCAGATCGTTGATCTTTGGTACAGCGGAGAGGTGAATTTAGGAGGATGGTTTTTGATTTCACGAACTCGCAGCTTGACGGTTCACGCGCAAAGGACACCACAGAGGCTATTTCAAACTTAGACGATTCCGGAGAGATGGTCGCTGATCCCTTCCTTCTCGGAAGGAGAATGGTTCTTTCGCCAGTATCCGACACTGGTAGTTCGTCGAGACCGGTCTATTCTGACGCTCTTATCGCGGTTGATGAGGTTACCGATAAGATTGCTTTTCGTCCGGCTGCCAAGAAGCCGGGAGCAAAGCGGAGAGAAAACGATCCGCCTGGATCCACCATGTCAACTCCGAAATCTTTGGATTTCCTCAATGCTTGCTTTGGTTTTCCCGACGGAGTCGAGCTAGTCGTTCCTTGCTTAGATGCATGGGTAGATCATCCTCCAGAGGGCTACTTCACTCTGTATGAAGCATACTTTTATGCGTGCTTCCTGTGGTTCCCGATCCCTGGAGCTATTCTTGACTTTTTATGGAGGACCAACCTTGCTGTTGCTCAGATTATGCCTACCGGGAGGCGCCACTTGGTCGGGATTATGGTACGCTACTATGAGTGTGGCTACGAAGTCGGAGTTGACCATCTGTTGAGTTATCTGGAGGTTAGAAAAACTGGCTCCAAGGAAACTCCTGTATTTCCTTAAGAGCAAACCGGATCTCCAAGTCGTCGGGGAATTTCCCAACATAGATCGTTTTTGGTCGGAAAAGTTTTTCTTTGTGAAAATCAATGAAGCATCTGTTGGTTGCGATCATCTGGACATGCTTCGAAAGAGATGGGGGACTCGCGGTAGCAGACCCTACCGCGCTTTGTGTTTAGCTTACCATGCTTTGATGGTTCTTAAAGTTACCGTTTCTTTGCTTGCCTACATACGGAGGTTCGCGATTCTAACCATTTTCTCTTCTTGTTGTTTTTGTAGCTTTGAGTCGCATTGAGAGGTTGCCGAGTGACTTATTCGTTCTTCGCGATATACTTGCTGCTGAGAAGTGTAGCTGGAAGGAAGACTTTTCTTTACGCAGATTCAGAGAAACTCGTACTCGTCGCTTCGGAGTTCTTCGCAGATTTCTTTGCCAGAGATGCCGGATAACGTGAGGAAACCCTCTGCTCGTGAGAGGAGAGCTGTCGAGGCCAGAAGAAGATATAATGCGAGAGTGTCAGTTCCAAAAGTAGGCATTGCTGGAACCCTTGCACCTAGGCAGCGTCGTCCAGCGTTGGAGCGAAATGATGTCATCATCAGTGATCGTCGATCTGAACCTTCGTATAGGCGTCATGATTATGCGCAGGGAAGGGATGATGATGCTGGGACAAGTCGTAAGCGTTCTCGAGAAGACAGAGGCAAAGATATTGCTGGCGGAGAAGACCCAAGCAGATCAATGCGCGCATCGACTCCTCGACGTGATCACATGGCGACGGACTCATCCTTTCCTTCCGGTTTGAAAAGATCATTCAGCAGTGCCGAGCTGGCGGCGTCGTATCTGTCCAAGATCGTCATCCCAGGCACTGAGTTTCCCCCTCCAGAACAAATGTCGAAGAAGAAAGCTTACTCAAACATGGCCCTTGACTGCATGACGGTAAGACTTCGCGGCTACTCTTGTGGGATAACGATTTCTTTCTTTTTGATTTTCTAACTTGTTTTGCGTGATTCGTTTCTCTGTTTGGCACTTCTTTTCCTCGCTTAATAAGGTCGCGATTGACTACGAGGTGACTGTTCGCTCACTGACTCGTCAGCTTGATAATGTTCAGAAGGCTTGTGACGATCACAAGAAGCAGAAAAGGAACGCGGAGGATCGCGTTGTTACTCTCGAAGATGCTGTGAAGGAAATCGAGGATATGCGTCGCGAGATGGATGGGACGTTTATAGAGTCTGAATCCAAGAGGAAGCGTCTTCAGAAGGAAGTCTCTGACCTTACCACCCGCTTAGATGTTGCTGCCAAACTTTAAGGTGCGGCTGTACAACGAGCTGTTGACGAAGCGAAGAGTGAATCGGCGGCGAAGTATGAGGCGAGGATCGTACGTGCTACAGAAAAGATTAGAGCGATCAATAGCCAGCCAAGGATTGATATAATTGATCTTGCCGAAGTCCGGAGTAACATTGATATGCTCAAATTTGCCCTGAGCTACTCTCTCAAATTAAGAGATCGTAGTAGTACTTAGGGATCGAATCCACGGGGAATCAAATCACACAACCAATTATGAATTCAAATTTTGCTAAGTAAAAAGTGATGAATGTAAAATAGAAAGCAAACGTAAACAGTGAATGATGATAAAGGTTTTAGTAATCAATGAGACAAAAAGTTAGGCATTGGGTAATTCGCAGGAATGACTTGAAATACGGCTGTGTCGATCGACATGGATGTCCGCGTCGATCGACACGAGGATAAAACAGTTAGGATTTGTTAAGAACGGTTCTAGAACATAAACACGAATGTAAAATCAATCAACTTTCGTTGCAGAGACTATCTATGATTAGATTCCTAAATCCCAAATTTCTTTGCGAACCTAGAGAATAAAATCAAGCATTAAATTCAGGTTTAATTGTTCACAAAATTCCTAAGCCAAATTTCTTTGCGAATAGGTAATTTTGCTCATCTAAGATTATATCAGGTTGTTAATAATACTTTCGCATCTATTAAAGCAACCTAGGATATCCAATTTCAGTTGATCAATCCTAAAATCAGAGTTAAATCAATCTAGATGAAGAACATAAAGATAAATCCTAACAGGGTTTCAATCCTACCAATTTCTCATCAAACCCTAGAATTACCCTAAACCTAACAAGCAAACTACTCAGACATAGATGCAGTAAACATTATGAATGAATAAAATTGCATTAAAAATAGAGTTAGAGATACAGAAGGGTCAAAATCTGAAGGTCTGGAAGTCCTGAAATCTCCCCCAAAAGCTATCCTCTCTTAAGTCTCAATATAAAATCCAAGATATCCCCTAAAAGCCTAAATAAAAACTATATATAAGGTCTAAAATTCGGACTGGGCTTTTCTGGAAACTTCTGGGCTTTGTGGGCCGAAAAGGAAACTCATCAATCTTCACGTCAGACGAGCTTGTGTCGATCGACACACAGGACCGTGTCGATCGACACAGACTCGAAAACTCAATTCCAACTTGATCACTTCAGCTCGTATTCCCTCGATGCTCCAAAATGCTCCAAAAGCTTCCATAAAGCTCCAATCGTCCTTCAACCTGCAAATACTCTAAAACACTCGAAAAATACCAAAAAGACTCTATGAAAAGGACTTATATCATGGTCGAAAACGGGTAAAAACCATGATATATCAACTCCCCCATAGCATTTGCTTGCCCTCAAGCAAAACGTACACTAAAAATGTGAAAGAGGTTTGAAAACGCAGAAACTTACCTTCCCTTGGAGTAGTGAACCGACCCTTTCAACTAGTAATCCACATAATGAAAAACCAATCCAGATTCAGACCACCATGTACTTCTCCATAGACATTCGCAGCCTTCCAAATTCATCCACGACTACTCAACATAACCCGTTAGTTATCATTGCAAGGTCTCGTCCCAGATCTTGCACCAAAAGCCTTCTAGACTCATTCCCATTCCATACCATGACTAGTGAATCCATATAACTTTCAGTACCCTTTCTCCCCCAGACTTATTTAATTCGAAATTTTTTTTTTTTTTTTTTTTGAATGAATGGAATGTTGAAACTCAAAAGCAGTGCTTTCGCTACTGTTGTTCCTTGTGAGGAGATAGGGTCGTGAGATCGCTCGTCCTCTACATCCATTCTAAGGGACTCAGACTGCTGCTTTTGAGCTCTGGGGGATCACCTCTTGAGTACTGATTCACTAGAATTGTATTTCCTCATCTGGTACTCAAGAACTATCATATCACCCCATTTTTCATCATTTTTTTTTTATAATTTAGGGAGAGGGGTACCAGTAGTTTCAACAGGAATTTGCACTATTCAGGTATGAATGAGAAATCAAGCTTTATAAAAATCAATCACCGAGGAGACCGTATAATTAGCTCTAACCTGGCGGATTATGTTGGAAGTAACGGACGTCTCTAGTTAACTGGTCAGCTTAGGATTTCCCATTAATCTGATTCTGAGCAGACCATCAAGATTGTTGACGATGTTAACGAGACCGCGCCTTAGTTATGTTTTTTTTTTGTTTTCGCGTTTTCTCGCATTTTTTTTTACTTTGGATTTTGTATTTGATTCAGCGTGGATTCTTATCCTATTTCGAAAAGGGATGATATACGAGTATGGTTTTAAGGCATGTTATTGTTGAATGGTTCATTCCCAAATTCAACTACATTAGAGTTAGGACCAGCGATAGGTTATCCAGGTTTTCTGATGAACTTCTTGGTTTACGGGCGAGCCTCTGTCGACACACCCGCTCTAAGAATGAACACGTTATTGCAAAATGACCAACGATTAAGTTATTGGGTTTTTGAGATGAGCTTATGTTCCCGTGAACAAGTCCGCTCCAGCAGGGAACACCGAATTTAGACCAGCGATTTGTTGTGTGATGAGTTTAGAGCTAAGTATCTTGGTTTACGGACGAGTTCTTATTAACACGTCCGCTCCAAAATAACTTAGATGTTTGAGGCGACCAATAGCTCGTGTATTAGGTTTCGGGCTAAGTATTCTGGTTTACGGACGAGTTCTCGTTAAGAAGTCCGTTCCAAAAACAACTTAGATGTCTGACTTGTGATGCGACCAATGTTTTGTGAGTTGGGTTTTATTCTGTGACTCCGAGTTTTGGTTTACACGCGAGTTTTAATCAACGAGCCTGCTCTAGAAAATGAGCACGTTTTATGAGTAGGACCAATAGTCAGATTATTGGGATTTCAGATGATCATTATGGTTTATAGACGAGTTCCCATTGTCAAGTCTGCTCCAAGCCGAACATGTATCGCGTAGAGACCAACGTTTCTTTTGTTGGGTTTAAGGTGAACATTTCGGATTACACACATGTTTCTCTTTAAACATATCTGTTCGACAATGAACATATAAGCGATAGAACCAACGATTTGTGAGTTGGATTTTGAGAATGATCATTCCGGGTTACGCATAGGTTCCTCTTTGAACATATCCGCTCGATAATGAACATTTTTATTTGTATAGCGCGCTTTTAATCCTGCGAAGGATGTGTTTGTCAGATCTGTAGTATTTGGATAGATTCGTCACTGTGGCCAGCAGCGCGAGATTAAGTGTAAAACGTCTGATTGCAGTTAAGACGATAACTGATCCGTATAGGATGTGATAAATCTATGTATGTTTTTGTGAGACTTAAAGAATCCGTGAAGGATGTAGACGAGTTTAGTCGAAATCATGTTTTTAATTAATCATGAAAAGTGGTTACAAGAATTGGGAGTATACGAGTATACGTACCCACTCCCCCTCTTTTTATGAGGGGGACAGCTGAACTCACCCGAAAATGAGGTGCCTACGTATCCTGTTTTAGAGATCAAGCCGTCTCGTAGTTCATGTTGTGAATGTAAAGTATCCTAGTGAAAATACTTTTTCAGATGTCGCGCATTCCAGGAACGCGGGACTGGTTCGCCAGTCATGTGGGCGATTTTGTAGACGCCTGGTTTGACCACTTCGGTGACAATGTCGGGTCCTTCCCAATTAGCTCCGAGTTTTCCGGCGTTACCTTCTGCTGTGTTTTGGAAGACTTCGCATAGCACTAAGTCCCCTTCAGAAAACTTGCGAGGTCAGACATTGGAGTTGTAGTATTTTACGATGCAAACCAAGGCTTGTTCGCGTCGTTCGTTGACGAAGTCGAGTTCGTCAAGCATCAAAGGGTGATTGAGTGCTTCTTGACCCGATAAAAGTCGTCGGCGGATGCTGGGAAATCGTATTTCATTAGGAATAACGCATTCAGTGCTGTAGAGAGAGAGAATGGAGTCTCTCCAGTCGCCCACCGTGGAGTCGTTCGATGGGACCAAACGGCGTTTCTTAAGGCCGCCGATGATCAGTTTGTTGATGGCCTCAGCTTGCCAGTTTCCTTGTGGGTAGCGTGGGGTAGATTTGGCCAAACGGATCTTCCATTTTTCGCAAAAAGCTTCGAATCTGGCCGAGATGAATTGAGAGCAGTTATCTGTGACGATTTCGTAGGGGACTCCGTGCCGGCAGATAATGTTGCGCCACACGAAGCTTTCGACTTGAGCATCACGAATGCGAACGAACCCTTCAGCTTCCACCCATTTGGAAAAATAGTACGTCAAGACCAATAGGTATCGTTTCTGGCGAGATGGGTGCAAGGGCCAACGATGTCCATAGCCCATCGCATGAATGGGTAGGGCGATGTAACCGAAGAAAGGAGTTCGGCGGGCTGGTGGATTTTTGGGGCGTGACGCTGACATTTCTCACATTTCGCAGAAAAAGTCTCACATTCCTTGACCATAGTCGGCCAAAAATGTCTGTGACGCTTGATTTTAATAGCAAGAGCCTTTCTACCAGAGTGGTTTCCACAAGAGCCGCTGTGGACCTCCTTCATTATTTCACGTGCCTTCTGTCCTTCGACGCAGGAAAGCAATGGTCCTGAGAACCTCCACTTGAAGACATTGCCGTCGAGGAGAATGAAGCGAGCGTCTTGCGCCCGAAGTTTGCGAGCCTCCCATTTTTCTGTTGGCAATGTGCCATCGGAGATGTACTCTCTGATTCTGTCCAGCCACTTGATATCGCAACCATATTCGGTGGCTTCGAAGTCGTCGTTCACGATGATGATATCGTCGTTGAGTGGAGGGGCAGAAGTAGTTGTGTCGTTGTTAGAAACGGGAGGTGTCATTTGGGCTGCAGGTGGCTCTGTATCTACGAGCTGTTTAGCGGGGACAATGGCCTCAGGAGTTTTTGGACGTGTGATCGCTGGCGAAAGTGTCTCGTCCGGACTGGACAGAGGTAAGTTCGAAGTTACCTCCTCTTCTGTGTTATTTGTTCCCGCAGCCGCTGCCTCTTCTTGCTCTTTTTTCTTCTTCGCGGCTTGGGCTCTAGTAAGCACATTTACCTTAGCGGGCGGAGTGATGCTGGGGAATTCGATGAATTCCACCGGGATTACTCGTCTGAAGTCTGGGTCGGACGTAGAGGCGAGGGTGGCCAATGCATCGGCATTGCTGTTCTCGCCCCGAGGAATCCTCATCAATTTGAACTCCTTAAATTGTGTTGCCAACTCCTTTGCTATCAAGAGATATGCTTTCATACGATCGTCTTTGGTGGCATACTCCCCATTGAACTGGTTGACAACCAACTGTGAATCGTAGAACGTTTCTACCCAGTCAATTTTAAGGCCTTGGGCGAGTTTCATGCCAGCGATGAGGGCTTCGTACTCGGTCTCATTGTTGGATGCTCTAAAGCCCAGGCGAAATGATTGTTCGAGAATTTCACCTGTCAGGGAAGTTAAGCGGATGGCGACTCCGGAACCATTCTTGGAGGAGGATCCGTCAACGTGTAACTGCCAGGTTAGGTTTGGATGTTCGATGATGCAATCCTCGTCTGGGAGTTCGATGAGGAAATCGGCCAACACTTGAGATTTGGCAGCAGCCCTGGTGCGATACTCAATGTCATACTCACTGAGCTTAATAGCCCATTTCGCAAGTCTGCGATTGACTTGGACTGTGCAAGATAGAGCGTAGTGGGAAAGTGCTTAGAATGACGATTGTATGAGACTGAAAATACGGTAGCAACTTTCGAGCGGACATGATGACAGATAGTGGCAACTTCTCCATCTGAGGGTATCTTGTCTCGGCGCATTTTAAAGTTTTGCTGACGTAGAAAACCAGTTTCTGCTCGCCACGTTCGTCTCGAATAAGCACTCCACTAACTGCTGTGTCAGATACTACCGTGTATAAGAATAGAGGCTCGCCTTCCACTGGTTTGGCGAGTACGGGAGGACTAGCCATGTACTGTTTCAGCTGCTGGAAAGCGTCTTCGCATTTGTCCGTCCATTCAAATTTCTTATTGTCGCGAAGAGTATCATAGAAAGCCAGACATTTGTCGGTGGAACGAGAAATAAATCTGTTAAGAGTAGCCACCCTTCCAGTCAATATTTGCACTACGCGGGTGTTTTTCGGCGAGGCCATTTTGAGGAAGGCATCGATCTGCTTGGGATTCGCCTCGATGCCGCGGTGGGTCACCATATAACCGAGAAACTCTCCGAAAGTTACTGCAAATTGACATTTTGCCGGGTTAAGCTTCATGTTGTGTTGGTTGAGCTGCTGAAAATATTCCTCCAGGTGGGCTATGTGATCCTCCTCTCTTGATGACTTGACGAGCATATCGTCGATGTACACCTCCATAGTTTTGCCGAGTTGATGAGCAAACATCTTGTTCACCAGACGCTGATAAGTAGCTCCGGCGTTCTTGAGACCGAATGGCATCACCTGGTAGCAATATATTTTGCGGTCCTCGGGGTTCATAAAGATATGATTGTACCCTGAGAATGCATCCATGAAGGACAGGAGTTTGTTGCCAGCGGTTGCCTCGACCAGATTATCGATGTGTGGTAAAGGAAAGTTGTTCTTAGGACAAGCTTTGTTCAGGTCGGTGAAATCCACGCAAACGCGCCACTTGCCGTTTTTCTTTTTTACGACGACTGGATTTGCGAGCCAGTCGGGGTACTTGGCCTCCATTATCGATCCGACGCGCAAAAGTCTTTCCACCTCGTCATTTACTGCTTTGGCCCTCTCAGGTCCTAGCTTCCATCGTTTCTGCTTGACGGGTTTGAAGGTTGATGTTCTTTTTGAGGAAGGAAACAAGCCAAATCTTGATTTGGTCGTCGAGTTTGGCGCTTATTTCCACGCATCATTCCGGGTGGTCATCGTCTATGCAGACTGAGACGACGGGATCGCAAGTTGGCACATGATCCTCCTTCCTGTGATCCTTGTCGATTTGTAGTTGCTATAAGAGGCGGGCTTGTTCCTTGAGTTGCTCACGGTCTATCTTCATCTTTTTTTTCGTTTTCCATCCTTCGTAGGATCGCCGGCTGGATTCCTGAGTTTGTGCTCAGCGAGAAAGCAGATACAAGACTCTTTCTGGCTGCCCAATATTGTTTTGATGCCTTCAGGAGTTGGGAATTTAATGCACAAATGGTAAGTTGACGGTACTGCTCGCATCAAATTGATCTAGGGTGTTCCCAGGATCATGTTATAAATAGTCGGATTATCGGAGACGGAGAACTCAATAATTTTCGTAAGGTTGCCAGCTCGGACGGGCAGGTTAATGGTCCCTATAGTTATTGTGGTTTCGCCAGAGAATCCTGTGATTGGTTTGGGTGAGGAACGGATTCGGGAGAGGTCGATACTTATCCGTTGGAGGGTATCTCGGAAAATCACGTCAATGGAACTGCCTGTATCAATTAGTATGCGTGCCACGTCGTGATCATCGACGATTAATTGAATGACGAGAGGGTCACTATGTGGCCGATCAATGCCTTTCGTTTCACGTTCTTCGAATGTGATTATGTCGTTGGTAAATGTTGACGGTGTAGACTAGTTTGCGCTGATGTCGGCATGTCGCTGGTATGCATTAATTGCGGACACTATGTCGGCACAGTGGCGAGATCCTCCCATGATAAAGTTGATTCGTTGGCGAACACAACCATGATCCTGGTTATCGTTCCGTCTTCCTCTCTTCGGGGCCTCATTATCATTCTGGTCAGGACGTTCCGTGTCTTCTTCTAGTTCCAAGTCCTTGAGACTTATATCCCCTTTAAGTGTGCCGGCTGCTATCTTTCCAGCTAGTTTTTGGCCTAGGACACGGCAGTTGGCAGTCGAATGTCCAAATATACGGTGGAGATCGCAGTATGCAGCTTCGTCAAAGTTGCTTTAACCTCTCACCCATGTGTTGCTCCAAGGACCTCGTCCGCGGCCTCGGTCTCGTCCTCGACCTCGACCGGCGCTCGTTGAGTTGACTTAAAAGTTGTGAGCTCCTTGGAATCCTCCTTCGTGCTGGACAAAACCTGAACCTTGATTAGTTTTCTTTATCGCTGGTGGGTTTGCGGCCGGGACGGGATTGTTGGCATGTTTCGACTTGCAATGTTTCTGGGCCAATCTGCGGAACTCCTCTTCGTTCTTTGCGAACCCCGTTGCCCTATGGAGGGCATCTTGGATTATTGATGGTGCGTTGACATACATTTCCTTTCGGAAATCTGATTTGTACCATAATGCGTTTCTCAAGGCGTCCAGTGCAGATTTGTCGGTTACTCCTTCTATCTTGGACAGGATGGATTTGAACCTTTCGATAAAGCTCTAAAGGGTCTCCTGCTGCCCCTGTGACATTGTCCAGAGGTCGGCGACAGAGGTTAAACGCTCTATGAATCCATAATGCTTTAGGAAAGTGGCAGAGAGTTGTTCGAAACTGTCGATCGAATTTCTTTCAAGTCTTGAGAACCATTGGAGAGCTGGTCCCTTGAGACTTTCGACGAACAAGAGACACTGGCCTGTGTTTTTCTTGTTTGCTCTGAAGTTGACCCGTCTCATGGCAATCGCAAATGCCAGTAGATGTTCTTTTGGGTCGGCGTTTCATTCGTAAGTCGGGACCTTCACCCTTCCGTAATCAGATATGTTTGCTTTAGCGATCCACACCGTGAAATGAGTGGTCTGGGCTTCCTCGAGAACTCGGTCGATCTCAGGGGCCCTGCTAGATACTCGATGTATCTGTGATCGCATGTCCTTCATCTCCAATGTGTTTCGTTCTATTACTGCTTGCATCTTGGCCAATGCCTCCTGTTGGGCTTTGATCAGCGTTGCATGCTCGTCGTCTTGTTGCGACTGCTCCACCCAGAAAACATTCTCTTCTTTTTCGTCGGTGAATTCTCGTTCGCGTCCAAGTCGAGTGTTGCTTCGTCTGGATGGGGCACGCGTTCGAGGTTTGTGATGGACTCCTGAGGCGTACTCATTGCCCTGGTTATCGTCTAGGTTGATCACCGGGGGAGATTTGTCGGCGGCAGGGACATCAACCGTCGGGCTATGTTCGACACTAGGAAGGGAAGGGTGGATTGGTGGCAGTCCACGGATCCTCTGTTCGCTGGTTGGTGTCGAGAAGTTCAACGCCGTTGGGTTAAGGTGCCCAGTGGACTGTCGGGTCGGGATCGATCCTCCTCCTCGTGCTCGGCTTGCCATGTTCAAGGCCCTCCGCTCGTTGTCTGCGGTTGCGTTCCGTGCGTCCTGCTCTGCCGACCTCTTCATCAGCGTGTCCAGCATCGTTTGCATCCGGGTGAGTAACTTCGGCGTTGCCCCAGCGGCTTGGCTTGCTCCAGGGTTGTCGGCACCATCCTTCTCGGTGCCCGTATGGTCCGCGCTGGTCTTGTCGGCACCGTCGTTGTTGGCTCCAAGGTTGTCGGCACCGTTCTTGCTGGCGCCATTGCTCTCCGTTACTGGGTCCTTGTCTCCTTGTCGATCTGCTCTGGGAATCTCGGATACGTCGTTAGTGGTCATCTCTGCCTGATCTGTTGACGGCGCCAAATTGTGGAGGTCGAAACCAACTCAATTAATTGAATTTGTCAAGGATTTTTAAGAAAACGAGATCTCTGAAAAGAATTCACAAGAACAACTAAGAACAAAGACAAAAACACGAAAATAGCGTTAAGAAAGCTTTTATTGATTTGTTGTTAAAGTGTTTGTGCGAAAAGTTGCAGATCTCCTTTTTTAGGTGAGTACAATGAGCTATATATGGGCTTAATGTCATTTTGGGCCTAGATTGACCTCATCGCTATATCGATCTCACAGGGGTGAAATCTGACCCCAACATCTCCGATTTGATTTTTGTTTGATATAACTTTTTGTTTAAAAATTAAATTATTGAATCATCTATATATATAAAAATACAAGATTTTTTATACATATCTTACAATTTGAAATCTTAAAAATTGACATATATTACATAAACTATTCATATAATGTTATAATGACACGCAATCATATAAATAGCATACCACATATATTGATGATAATATTTTATTATGTTTGTGACTACTCAAACTATTAATATAATTGGAATATAAAATGTAGTATAGTATGCTATATACTAAGTATTTATATGATATAACATGTTATATATCATACAAAATGTCATATATTAACATGGTATGCCATATTATTATTATAAACATCATATTCTTGTATCCTATAACATATTATTTGAAATATAGCATATTATATATATCATACAAAATATCATATATTAACATAGTGTGTCATATTACTTTTACAAACATCATATCCTTCTAACATATAACATGTTATTTGAAATATAGCATGTTATATAATATATGACATGACATATATTAACATGACATTGTTAATTTATAATTATTCATATCATATGTTATGTTATGTTACATAGCAGTAAACTTAGTGATATATTTTGAATATTGTTAACAATATGATGAATATAATATTACACGTTATATGATATATATCAGGTTATATATTTGAACCAACCCGACCCGTAAAAATTTAAAATTTTCCAAACTCAGATTATTATTATCAATCAATAATAATCATCAACGGTCAAAATACAAATATGCGGAAACAATAACTAAACCAATCTAAACCAGCAGAACAAACACATTCAATTAAACCAAGCACTCATTCGATAAACCCCATAATTCATCAAACCAACATAAATCAATTCAATAACCAATCACTTTCAATTCCATTAATAATAATCCACACTTCTAGAATTCACTAGCAACCTAGCAATTCTAACAACAACCCGAGACACTAGATCATCTCCTCTTCCCGGCCATGATTCCACGATCACACTTGTATCTACCTGCATCACATGGTTAAAAGAGATGCGTGAATATTATCATAAATACCCAGTGAAACGGTCATCCCATCTACTTGGCTATACACATAGGCATAAGCAAGAGATACAATACTAGGATGAGCAAACAACAATGCACAACATGAACAATCAAGCGAGAACCACACAATAGGTTGTGCGTCGATCGACACACCACCCCGGTGTCGATCGATGCACTGCTCGTGTGTCGATCGATGCACAGCTTGTTTGTCGATCGACGCACTATCGCAGAGTCCCGGAATCAAACCTATCCTCACACGAATCGATTCCAGAACGCATCACAAAGATCTAATGCACAAAAATCCACCAAAACAAGCACGAATCCACACAAACAACACAATCAATCGCATCTTATCAATTCTTTTACCCAGATAAGCCATGGTCACGCACTCACCTTAGCCTATCAGTTGCCTCTGACCTCAACCTCTAGCAACTCTCCTCTGACCTCAAGCTTTGTCTGATGAACACAGCAAACCAAACCAGTTGGTTAACCCAAACCGAACCAATCGGTTAAACCAACCAACCAAACCAATCTGATTAACTAAACCGAACCAACCCAAACTGGTTAATCAAACCAATTGGGGTTTCCCCTAAATCGAATTAGGGTTTCTGAAAACAGAAACAACACACCAACTTTGAAAGCACACTTAGAACGTAACATACCTCAGAATCATGATCGGAAACATGATCTAGAATTTTGAGAACGAAACTTTTCCAACACTATGCATAACGCCTCCTAACTTCTTCTGGTTCGACGGGAAAACACTCTAAAAGTGGACTGGTCGTAGATCCAATTTTGCACGATCCTCTCTCGGGAAAACAACAATAACACTCAGAATACTAATCCGATTGACAAACCGATTTCGCCTAAAGCTAGATATGAGAGTAGAGAACATACCTAGAAATTTCACTCCAATCCAATCTGATTAGACTGTCTGTTCCTCTACTCTTCTAAAACGGGCCAGAACTGTCGTCATCTCATTTTTAGACACGACGATTCATCTCCTTCTTTTCTTCTCTTCTCTTCTCTTCTCTTTCAATTTCTCAGCCGTTTTTACAATATCTCTGCACAAAACAGAGGCTGCTCCCTCTTAAACACGAGCCCTAGGGTTTCCTTAATCCAAACCAGCCAAACTGAACAATTAAAACCAAATCCGTCGGTTCAATTCAACCTTGCGTCGATCGACGCACGACCAAAATTCACAGAAATTGGTTCGCGGTCGTCACAATTCTCCCCCACTAACACGGATTCACCCTCGAATAACACAACACTGTCTCACTATGGCTATACTCCTGATCCAACCCGACCAACACCACCTGAGATCCCTCCCGATCCCCAAAGCTCATCTAGTCTCATACTTACGATCACATTTAGACATTATTTCTCATAACTCGTAACTTATATACATGTATGCCCCTCACACTCTCACACTTTCAAGGTCGTCACCCTTTGAGCGATCGATATATAGGGAACCCACTATCCCTTGGAGAGAACTACCATCCCTCAAAGCATACATAGGGAACCCACTATCCCCTAGAGAGAACCACCACCTCTTAAGTATATGTAAGGAATCCACTATCCCCTAGAGAGAACCACCATCTCTCAAGTAAACACATGGAACCCACTATCCCCTGGAGCAATAATTCTCCAACGTGCATCATAAGCACCAGTCGACCAAAATACCTCCCGTGGCTCTACCATGACATCCCCTATCCCGGAATATCATCACACCAAGACTAATCTCTAGGTCATCCGAAACAACTCAATCACTAGGGTGTTTCCACCAGAGTACCTGGAAAAGACAAGTTCTAACTCACATAAAACCTCTGTTTCCATACTCTCCCTTGGAAATAGACAAGATCTAACTCATATAAAACCTCTATTTTCCAGCGCCATCTAGAGAATAGACAAGTCCTAACTCACATAGAACTTTCATTCCTAGATACTCCTCCTAGAACATGGACAAACCCTAACTCACATAGAACTTCCATTTCTAGCCAGTACATAACACATGACACCACCAGTCACATTATAAGAACTCACATCTTATACACAAATTTAATAAGGAAAACCATATCTTATTAAATCACCAAAAATGTATAATCGTTATAACACCAACGAAAATACATAACACTATCACAGCAACATACTATCCCGAAACTAAAAACCAGAAAAGACAACTTAAGCCTCCACTTGTTTCTCAAACCACTTTGAGAACCTTGCCTTCATCTTCGATTCTGGTTCCCAAGTCTCCTCCTCAACACCGTTACAGTCCCACAAGACTCTCAATAACGGTATCCTCTTCTGGTCCAACACCTTGACTCTTCTCTCGAGAATCCTCACAAGTCTCGTCTCCAACGTCATGTTGGGCTGAAGATCCTCCAGAATCCTAGCCAACACCTCCTCAGACTCATGTAGACAGTTCCTCAGCATCAAGACATGGAAGACCTTATGAAAAGCCTTCATACTCTGAGGTAACTCTAAACGATAAGCTACCGGTCCAACTCGTTCCACAACCCTTAACGGAACCATGCTCGCTCTTAGCTTATTCTTTGAAATGGATCTGTTAGGATCCCTCAACATCGCAACCTTGAGATACACCTGATCTCCCAGCTCGAACTCCAACATTTTCCTCCTCTTATCGGCATAACTCTTCTGCTGATCCTGAGCCTCTTTCATGTTCAGGCTCAAAACACGGATCTTTTTCGTCGTTTCCTAAACAAAGTTTGCACCAAACATGCTCCTCTCCCCCACTTAAGTCCATCATAAAGGTGTACGACATGGCCTCCCATACATAGCCTCATATGGAGCCATACCAATACTCGCCTGGTAGTTGTTTTTATACGCAAACTCTACCAAGTTCAAGAGATCCATCCAATGACCACTATAATCCAACACACACATCCTCAACAAATCCTCGAGCATCTGAATCGTCCTCTCAGATTGCCCATCTGTCTGAGGATGATAAGCAGTACTCATGTGAACCTTAGTGCCCATCTCAGCCTGAAAAGCTCTCCAAAACTCTGAAGTGAACTTCGAATCTCTGTCTGACACGATACTCGCTGGCACTCCGTGTAGCCTCACTATCTCCCGCACATACTTCTTAGCCAACACCGCCGCTCCATCGATCTTCTTAATGGTAAGAAAATATGCTGACTTAGTTAGACGATCCACAATCACCCAGATAGCATCATAAGTTTGCAAAACTGGCAATCCCACCATGAAATCCATGGTAATCATATCCAACTTCCACTCCAGAATGGGTAAACTCTGCAATAAACCACTCAAAACTTGATGCTCAGCCTTTCCTAACTGATACACATAGTAAACTGCCACCCAGTTAGCCACATCCCTTTTCATCCCGACCCAGTGATAGTAACGTTTTAGATCACGATACATCTTAGTCGCTCCCGGATGAATTGACAACTTGCTCGCATGTGCCTCACCCAGAATCTCCTGCCTCACATCCTCATTCCTAGGCACACAAACTCGCTCATTCACAAGTATCGTCCCGTTCGCAGAGACCTGATACTTTGAACCTCAACCTTAGAAGCATCAATCAACCCCTGATTATTCTCGTGAGCTACTTGAATCCTGTTCAGCAAATCTGCCTCTAACCCCAACGGCTCCTGTGAGATAACACATAATCTCAACGTGCTAATCTCGCTCACCAAAACCTCCATATCCTGCTCCTGAGCCAAAGCAACCCTCTTCTGACTCAACGCAATCTGCAACCAGATTAGCCTTACCCGGATGGTACCCACTCTCCAGATCATAATCTGCTACCAACTCCATCCAGCGCCTCTGTCTCTGGTTCAGCTCTGGCTGAGTAAAGAAGTAATTCAGATTCTTATGGTCTGTGAACATCTGTACCTTTCTGCCATAAAGATAAGATCGCCAAATCTTTAAAGTAAAAATCACTGCAACCAACTCCAAATCATGGGTAGGGTAGTTACACTCGTACTTCCTTAACTGCTTCAAAGAATATGCAATTACCTTCCCCTACTGCATCAGCACGCAACCCAGACCAACTCCCGAAACATTTGAATACACCACGTAAGGTTCGTCCGGATCTAGCAAAGCCAACACTGGTGTAATAGTCAACATCTCCTTCAGCTTCCCGAAACTCTCCTCGCAAGCTGAAGACCACACAAAAAGAACATCCTTCCCCGTCAATTTACAAAAAGAACATCTTTCCCCGTCAATTTCGTCATCGCCTGCGCTAAACTCGCAAAATCCTTGACGAACCTCCGATAATAACCTGCTAAACCGAGAAAACTTTTGATTTTAGTGGCATTCCTCGGTCTAAGCCACCTTCTGATAGCCTTTATCTTCGTCGGATCTATACAAACTCCATCTGCACAAACCACGTGACCAAGAAAACTCATCTTTCACTGCCAAAAAAACTGTTCTTACTCAACTTCGCGTACAACTTCTCCAAAACCACTCTCAGTTGAACCTTGTGCTTCTCAGGACTCCTCGAATACACCAAAATATCATCAATGAAAATGATCACAAACTCGTCCAAATACTCCTGGAAAACCCCGTTCATCGGCCTCATGAACGCCGCTGGTGCATTCGTCAACCCGAAAGGCATCACCACGAACTCACAATGTCTATACCTCATCCTGAAAGCAGCCTTCCTAACATCTCCCTCGTCGATAGAAATCTGATGGTAACCCGAAGCCAAATCAATCTTGGAGAATCAAGTAGCCCCTCGCAAGTGATCCAACAACTCATCAATCCGCGGTAAAGGATATTTATTCTTTACAGTGACTCGGTTCAGTCCCCGGTAATCGATGCATAACCGGAAACTCCCATCCTTTTTCTTCACAAACAGCACCGGTGCTCTCCACGGTGAACTGCTAGGTCAGATAAATCATTTCCCTAGAAGATCAACCAGTTGCTTCCTCAGCTCTGCCATCTCTGCTGGAGATATTCGGTAAGGTGCCTTAGATATTGGAGTCATCCCAGGTCCTAACTCAATCGTAAAAGTATCAGATCGAGACGATGGTAATCTCTGCAACGACTGGAAAACGTCATGGAAGTCTTGAACAACTGGAAAACATTATGGAAGTCCTGAACACTCTCGAATATCCCCAAAAACAACCTCTCCAACAGCCTCTGGCATCACAATTATCGCCAAATACGCCTCACAACCATTCTCAATCAACTGCTCGGCCTCGATAGCCGAATTCACGAGACTCTCCGAAGTCGGCCTCACTCCTTGATAAACCAACCTCCCCGCCTCTCGCTCAAACACAACTCGTCCCTGATGACAATCCAGATGAACTCTTTACTGATCCAGCCAATCCATACCTAGAATGACATCGTACACCTCCACCGGACTCATAATCTGATCAGCTGAATAGACTCGCCCACCACCTGAATATCCACGCCTCGAGCCCGCCCAAGAGTAGCTAAAGACTTGCCACCAGCAACCTTAACTACTCCCAGCTGCTCATGAGAATCGCTCCGGGTACCACTGATCTCTGCACACTCCGGAGTAATGAAGCAATTTGCCGCTCACACCCGTCCACTACTAAATTTCTTACACAAATCGTATGTGTCTAAGAACCCTAATATCTCGAGTATCCCGAGACTCGTCCCTCTTAGGACAGCTCGCCAGCTTGTGATCCATGCTTCCACACCTGAAGCATCCGGGACCATCCTGACCTCTCTGACCCGGTCCCGAAGTGATCTCCTACTTATTCTTCTGTCCTTGCGCAAGCTCTCCACCCTTGCTCGGACCCTCCTGTTGCTGTGACCTCCTCTGCTGAACAGGCGGACTAACCACCACCACCTGCTCCCTCAAATCCTCCTCGATCACTGTAGTTGTCTCAACCAACTCTACACTCGTGGCAAACCTACTCAGTCTCAACCAACTCTACCCTCGTGGCAAACCTACTCACTCGACAGTGAGTCCTCAAGTCCGGTCGAAGTTCTCTCAAGAACCTCTTCACCTGGGCCTGCTCGCCCTCCATGCCTCTACCCGCATGAACCAGAAATCGACTGAACTCCGCGTCAAACTCCCTCACTGACTCGTCACCCTGAGTCAACTCCAAAAATATCAACTCCAGACAGTCCACCGTCTCCTGCGGGAAATACTTGGTATTAAAATCTACCAAAAATCTCCAATGCCATCTCTCCTGTACCCTCCTGGCCTTAACACCTCTCCACCAAAGATGCGCATCACCCTACAGGTATTTGAAATATAGCATGTTATATATATCATACAAAATATCATATATTAACATAGTGTGTCATATTACTGTTACAAACATCATATCCTTCTAACATATAACATGTTATTTGAAATATAGCATGGTATATAATATATGACATGACATATATTAACTTGACATTGTTAATTTATAATTATATATATCATATGTTATGTTATGTTACATAGTAGTAAACTTAGTGATATATTTTGAATATTGTTTACAATATGATGAATCTAATTTACACGTTATATGATATATATCATGTTATATATTTGAAACAACCCGACCCGTAAAAATTTAAAATTTTCCAAACTTGGATTATTATTATCATCAATAATAATCTTCAACAGTCAACATACAAATATGCGGAAACAATAAATAAACCAACCTAAACCAGCGGAACCAACACATTTAATTAAACCAAGCACTCATTCGATAAACCCCATAATTCATTAAACCAACAGAAATCAATCCAATAACCAATAACTTTCAATTCCATTAACAATAATCTACACTTCCAGAATTCAGTAGCAACCTAGCAATTCTAACAACAACGAACAATAACCCGAGACACTAGATCATCTCCTCTTCCCGGCCATGATTCCACGATCACACTTGTCTCTACCTGCATCACATGGTTAAAAGAGATGCGTTAGTATTATTATAAATATCTAGTGAGACGGTCATCTCATCTACTTGGCTATACACACAGGCATAAGCAAGAGATACAATACCATGATAAGCAAACAACAATGCACAACACGAACAACAAGCGAGAACCACACAACAGGTTGTGCGTCGATCGACACACCACCCCGGTGTTGATCGATGCACTGCTCATGTGCCAATCGACGGATCGATTCCAGAACGCATAACATAGATCTCCTACACAGAAATCCACTAAACAAACACGAATCCACACAAACAACACAATCAATCGCATCCTATCAATTCTTTTACCCAGATAAGCCATGGTCACGCATTCACCTTATAGCCTATCAGTTGCCTCTGACCTCAACCTCTGGCAACTCTCCTCTGACCTCAAGCTTCGCCTGATGAACACAGTAAACCAAACCAGTCGGTTAACCCAAACCGAACCATTCGGTTAAACCAACCAACCAAACCAATCTGATTAACTAAACCGAACCAACCCAAACTGGTTAACCAAACCAATTGGGGTTTCCCCTAAACTAGATTAGGATTTCTGAAAACAGAAACAACACATCGACTTTGAAAGCACACTGAGAACGGAAAATAACTCAGAATCATGATCGGAAACATGATCTGGAATCTTGAGAACGAGACCTTTCCAACGCTATGCAGAACGCCTCTTAACTTCTTCTGCTTCGACGGAAAAACACTCACGAAGTAGACTGGTCGCAGATCCAATTCTGCACGAACCTCTCTCGGGAAAACAACAATAACACTCATAATACTAATCCAATTGACAAACCGATTTCGCCCAAAGCTAGATATGAGAGTGGAAAACGTACCCTAGAATTTTTACTCCAATCCGATTTGATTAGACTCTCTGTTCCTCTACTCTTCTGAAACGGGCCAGAAATGTCTTCATCTCCTTCTTAGACACGATGGTTCATCTCTTTCTCCTCTTCACTTCTCTTTCAATTTCTCAGCCGTTTCACAATATCTCTGCACAAAATGGAGGTTGCTCTCTTTTAAACACGAGCCCTAGGATTCCCTTAACCAAACCAGCAAAACCGAACAATTAAAACCAAATCCATCGGTTCAATTCAACTTTGCGTCGATCAACGCACACCACTTGCGTCGATCGATGCACGACCAAAATTCACACAAATTGGTTCGCGGTCGTCACAATGTTATATATTAGTAAAACATACCATGTCATATAGTAAAATAACACGCTATATGGTATATTACGTTTCATTTTAACATTATATAAATAATTTGAGTAATTTATGTCTATTTTTAAAATTCCAAATTGCAACATGTAAAGAAAAAAATCTTCTTTTTTGACATATAGATTTTGAAATGATTCAGTTATAATAATAGACATTATAGATGCGTATATCAAAAAAAAGAAAAAAAATTGAAAGAAAAATCGATTAAAAAAATAAAAAAACGTCATGTTATATCTATTTTATGGTAGATTGAACAGTTTGTTTTATGGTGTGTCAGAAAAGCAAATTCTTCCAAAACCTTTTTCTTTTAGTTATACAACCTAAATAATCATCAAACAACCTACAAACGGGTTTCTTTTAGCGTAAATGAACCTATTTAAATGGGTAATGCTAATGGATACTTAAATAGTTAAATTAGAAACCCGTTTATTATTTTTAAAGTTCTTAACCCGACCCGGATAGGATCCGAATAATGTTAACACTTGTCACCAAACACTCGTCGCGTTATCTAACTCAAATCAAATCCTCGTCGGAGTTTTTTTGGCTCCGGCATTCTCTCCGGTGATCTCTTCGAACTAGCAGATTACTTTCCTCTGCTAAGTAAGTTTCCCAACTTTTACACTGATTGTTCGGAATCTTTTAGTGTACTGACTTGTAATTGTTCGTTTCGAGAATTTGTTGGTTTTTTTGCTATCAGGATTCTCTAATTACTTTGGTTTAATCTTCCTAAGCTATGCTAAATTGAGCCAATGTCACTCATTAGTATTCGTTTAAGAGCACTGTCTGAATTTTTTCATGTGTTTGAATCATTTTGTCTGAATTTTGGGTTACGGAATTAGCCTCAATGTTCTTTACTTCGAAAAACAAGAAAACTCTTTGAAGCTTTTCTTAATGTAAGGAAGATCTCTTGTACACACTCCTTTCTTAAAATCATGAGAAATTAATAACTACGTTTACCATTTCATTAACCTTTTAGGATATATATATATATATATATACACACGCTAAGCATGGATTACATGATTCTCTTATCAAAAGTGTATAAATCTTGTTGAAGATTCCTAGGGAAGGTGAATGTTGGTGCTATCTTTTTTCTCTTCGTTGTATGCAGTGGCATGCTTCATGAGACAGATAGATCTATTCATCTAAGTAGAACTGTGATACATTCACTGAGTAACAAATGGGTTTTGTTTGCTTTGCCAAATTTTGAGAAGCATCTATCTGTTCACTATCTAGCTTTGAGTGTTTATATAATATATTCTTGAATAGTATTATCCTGTAGGCTATTGGTTGTTGCATATACATCTTTTGTCTTTCTGAAAGGTAATCACTTTCGTTTCTTCTTCTTCTTCTTCTTCTTCGTCCGTCGTTCTTAAAAAATGATAAAAAAAGCTACACACTTTTATGAGAGTTATGGAAGGGAAAGAGAATGAGATGTAATACATTTGTTCCGTATATATATGTCTATGATGGGTCTACTTCAAATTTTAAAAGAAGATACAAACACCAAAATAGTGATTATAAAATTTGAGAGAATCTTTTGGGTTATAGAGCCTGAAGGGTTATACATGGTTATGAGTCTTGCTTATCTTAATTCTTAACACTGAGATGATTTGTGATTATCTTTTGGAAGCAAAAAAAATAACACAGTAAGTTAACTGTGAAAACAGAGACAAAACAAGTAAAAGAAACCAAAGACAATTGACTAATGAGTATACTTGCAGTTGGGGTAGTTGGTTCTGTTCCAAGTCCTCCAGTCTGGTCCATGACCTCATCAAAAAGTCAACTTATCACAATCCAAACCATTTCTGGAGAAACATGACCAATGTTGGTCTTTATCCTTTCTCTCTCTCGGTCCGGCCTCAGCTTCCTCGGGCATCTTTCCCCAACCGTCCTCCTCTTAGGTTAGTTCTGCTCTTTGTATCTCCCTCTTCTTTCGCATTCTGATTTTTTGGGTTTCATCAAGGTATGCCGTCCTTGGTGCTGGTTTTGCTGGAATCTCTGTTGCGTGGCACCTGCTTAAGGTACCTAATGTTTTCATTTAGAGAAAACAGTATAAGCTGGTCCAAATTTCTTCCAAGAAAACCTTTTGCCTTTGTTTTCGCAGGACTGTCCAAAGGATATGAGATTAAGTGTTGACGTATATGATGAAATTGGCATAGGAGGTGGGGCTTCTGGTGTTTCTGGAGGGCTCCTCCATCCTTATTCTCCGAAAGGTAGATGAATATTGCTTGCCTCTTTTTTTCATATATGAGTGAAGCTGGTTCCTCTTAGACTTAAATGATTCAGCCACAAGACGATTAAATGTCCAAAGAATCTTTGATCAAGTGTTGATTGTATTGTTTTGAAGTTTAATTTCATAGACTTTTTTAACTTCATGCAGGCAAGCTACTTTGGCATGGTGCTGAGTGTTGGAGAGAATGTTTAGAGCTCTTAAATGTTGCCGAGACAGCAGCTTCTTCCACTTACCCATCTGTTGCAGAGAAGGGAGACTGTAATGATAGTTTCGGAAACTTTATGGTCCGAAGAAGGTATACTCTCTACAGATATGGACTTTTTGTCTCTTCACAAGGATTCATTAATACTTCCACTTCTTTTTGCCCAATCTTAGAAGCTGGTTTATGTGTTAAATAAAACTGTAGGGTTCTGATTCCATTGACTCTTTAAATTGACAAACTTCTTCTTGCACCAGGGGTATCTTGAGACCAGCAACAAATGCCAAAACTTTGGGTTTAATGACTGATGTAAGTTCTCTTGATTCAGATAGATACCACATAGATATTCACTTAACACATAGTTTTACTGTTTCTTACTTGTCCGATTAGAATGCTCGAAACTGCCTTGCCAGTTGTGTAGTAGAGACGATTGACAAAGATGGTGCCCAAACTCTTGTCCCCAATCTATGTCTGCCTTTGAACTGCGCCTTCTATTATCCAGGAGCTATGAATGTTAATCCACAGTCCTATCTCCAGGTTTCGGAGACATAAGAAACACATTTGGAATTTACCTGTTAGCACCAAGCTTTTTATGTTTTTTCTTTACTGAGTTTTTCTTGCTTCTGTAGGCACTCTTTCTAGCATGCCAGAACTCAGCAAGAGCATCACTTGGAATAAAAAACATAACTTTGGTGAAGAAATCTATAGATGATGTGCTCGAACTTGAAGGTGAATGATTTTCTCAGGTTCCTCATCCTTTGCTCTTACTATTTGAACAATATTCTTATATTTATGGTTAACCCTGGCACTTGCATAAACTGTATGGATTCATCCTCAAGCTTTACTCCCTCTCCTTGGATTACTGTTGGATGATTTTGATCTGAAAGCTTTATGTGAGTCCATGAAGACAGTTTAGATAGCCGCTAGTATCCTCGCTTTACTCTTTGGTCCTCGCCAGTGTGGTTCGAAATTAAATTTGGTATGAACAGCTTTTGTGTTGTTATATGTAGGAGAGTATGATGCAGTTGTAATATGTCTTGGATCCAAGGTAGACTTTCTTCCAGGGCTTACTGGAAAGCTCCCTTTAAGGACATGCCGAGGTGTCATTACTCATATGCAGTTATATTACAGTGCCAAGTAATTCTTCTCTGTGCTCTATAACTTAAAAGGATTTAGAGACCTTGATCAATTCCTAGTATCTTTTTCCTGGTGAAGAATTTTCTTTGTTGAACTCTCTACTGCAGGGGAAGTTACCCGGACGGTGGACCTTCGATCTTGTCAGATGCATGGTTGGCAGTTCAGGGACCGCGTAATCTTCACATGGGATCCACTTGGGAATGGCAGTCAAGAAATTATTCATCGGATGTTTTAGCCGAGGAAGCTTCAAGAGCTCTAGACGAGCTTCTTCCAAAAGCTAGTGTAGTTTATCCAGACATAGAGAAGTGGGATTTTGCAGGAGCAAGGGCGGGTTTGAGAGCAATGCCACCGGTCACAAGTCATGGGTCACTGCCACTCTTGGGATGTATAGATCAGCTCATAGGTGCGGCAAGTGGGTCTTGCAAATTTTGGCTATTTGGAGGGCTCGGATCAAGGGGATTACTCTATCATGCTTGGCTTGGGAAACTCATGGCTAAAGCTGTTTTATGTTGCAATGAAGAAACAATTCCTTCTGAATTAACTTCTTGGAGGAAAAAGAGTAGTAATTGTTCAGTTTCTTAGTCACCAATGAATTCTACAATTACATATTCGTATTTTTGTTAATGTGTATGTGAAATTTGAAATAGAAAACAATTTAGGGAGTAAAAGCTGAAAAGATGATTGGGGAAATGTGAGGAAGATCTCTTGCACACTCCTTTCTTGAAATCATGAGAAATTAATAACTATTTTCATGCTAAGCATGGATTACATGATTCTCTTATCAAAAGTGTATACATCTTGTTGAAGATTCCTAGGGAATGTGAATGGTGGTGCTATCTTTTTTCTCTTCTTTCTATGCAGTGGCATGCTTCATGAGACAAATAGATCTATTCATCTAAGTAGAACTGTGATAACATTCACTGAATATCAAATGGGTTTTGTTTGCTTTGCCAAATTTGAGTGTATTATTAAGTTATGATTAATATATTCTTGAATAGTATTTGCCTTGTGGGCTTATTGGTTGTTGCATATACATCTTTTGTCTTTCTAAAAGGTAGACACTTTCGTTTCTTCTTCTTCTTCTTCTGTTTTTTAAAAAAATGAAAGATATGGTAAAAAAGCTACACACTTTTATGAAAGTAATGAAAGGGAAAGAGAATGATATTTAATTTACATTTGTTTTATATAATTGTATGTCTATGATGGGTCTGCTTCAAGTTAAAAAAAAGATACAAAGACCAAAATAGTGATTATAAATTTTGAGAGGGCATCTTTTGGGTTATACATGGCATCATTGGTTATGAATCTTGCTTATCTTAATACTGAGTTAATTTGTGATTATCTTTTGGGACATCATTTTCTGTTAATATTATTTTAAAAACTGTTTGTGCCAATTTTTATTTCCTTAAGGTTGTTTTGGTTGCTTACATGCTTGTGATATGGGGTTCGTTTGCTTGATTGGCTCTAGCACAGGTGACTGTTTGTCTTAAAAACTTTTGTGACTTTGACTTTGGCTATATTAGTTACTTGAAGGGACTGAAAAAGCTAGTGATTATATAATTGGAGATATCATTTTGATATATAAGTGAATAATGATTTGCATCTTTAATTAGGTCTTTTAAATAAATAAATAAAATATATGATACACTTTGCATAATAAAAGAGAGATCACTTTAGCAAGCAGTGCCCATATTTATATTTGGTTTTTTTTGTTAATGTGTATGTGAAATTTGAGATATAAAACCATATAAGAGGCAAAGCTGAGTTGCCTTTGGCTTTTGGTATTGATTTGTCACCACATGCATTCCACTTTGCACTACAAAAATCCACATTTTGTCTCTCTTACAAGAAAAGCATACACATTCCTCCTCTTCTTCATATAACTTCAAGGCCAACACAAACATCTTTTGGTGTTTTTGTTATCCAAAGAAAGAGAATATTGAGACAAGACTCTTGCAAGTCATTGAGAGTATGAGAGGTGGAGGTTGCAGTGGCCATCAAGCCCCCACGCCTGAGGCTGGGAACATGGTGATACAAGCCATGGCCTTGGCTAGACGACGTGGACATGCTCAGGTCACGCTCTGTTCTCCCACTGGTTTACTCAGAACAGCTTGTCTTCAATCTCACACTCATCCTTTTCAATGCAGAGCACTTGAGCTCTGTTTTAATGTTTCCTTGAACCGTCTTCCAACATCCACAGGGAGTCCTATGTTGGTTCCTTGTATATCTAACGCTCTGGTTGCAGCTTTCAAGCGTGCACAGGCTCACCATCGACGTGGTTCCATAGAGAACCAGCAACAACCAATCTTAGCCGCTAAGATTGAACCTGAGCTGCTCATAATTTCCATTCTTGATGATCCTGGTGTGAGCAGAGTGATGAGAGAGGCTGGTTTCTTCAGCCCCAAGTGAAGAGCAAGGTGGAGCAAGCTGTGTCTTTGAAGATTTTCTCCAATAAACCAAAACCAAGCAAGTTGCTTACTGGGGCACTCAAGAACTTTACATAACGTCTCTTCTTTTTTAAACTACTAAGGTTTGGTCATGAAACTACTAAGATTTGGTTACTGTCTTTATTTAAATAGTGACATCGAAAATGAGACCATGATCCAAGAATGCTCAACGATGAAGGAAGCAGATGGTAATAGAAGCAGCAATGTGATCACCACCAAACTCCTAACGTGGCTTCAACTATACAAGGAAGAGAATCAACATAAGGACACTGTGAGTTATGATCTCATCATTTTTATTATAAGTATTGGTTTGTGTCCTAACATTTGGTATTGTTTTGGATTTGATAGGATTCAGATAACTCAATCTGTGATTCAATCCACAAAAGACCATCTGAGAAAACCCTAGACCTTTCTTCTTTGTCTCCTTCCTCTTCTTCTTCCAATACTTGTGCTCATACAGAAGTCAACTTAAGAGTGTTCGCTCCCAAGCATGACAATGAGCTCACAACAACGGTCTTGAAGAACGCTGCTGCTTCTTCTAGCGATGCAATAGAGGTGGAATATGCCTCTAGGTTTAATGAGATGAATGATGAGAACCTAGGAAATTCTCTGTGATGCCTTGAGGAGCAAGGCACCAACGCAGAAAGATGTAATCCCTGAGATCGCAAAAGCAATCTTGAAATGCAGATCGGGATCGACACCTAGGAAGCTCGGGGACGGGAATCGAAGAGAAGAAACTTGGTTACTTTTCCAAGGTGTGGATTCGGAGGGCAAAGAGAAGATAGGCAAAGAGTTGGCAAAGCTTGTGTTCGGTTCGCATAACATCTTTGTCTCAATCAGCTTCTCTTCCTCTTCCATGGAAGATTTTAGAAAGAAGAAAAGGAAGAGAGATGAAGATACACTCAGAGATTGTTTGAAGCCGTGTCTTGTGATCCACACAGAGTGTTCTTCGTGGAAGATATAGAGGAAGCTGACTATTTGTGTCAGATGTGTTTCAAGAGATCCATTGAGAGAGGAAGATTTCAAAATGGAAGCGGTGAAGAAGCTTTGCTTGGAGACGGAATCGTGATCTTGAGATGTGAAAAATTCAATTCGAGATCAAGAACCTGCTCGCCTCTAGAGGAAGTGAGGAACCCTTGTTTATCTCTAGATCTTAACCTCTCTCTTAATCATGATGATGATTATGATGATGATGATGATGGACATTGCACTGATCATATTGGATTACTCGATGCTGTAGATGCACACATTCTTTTCAACGGGTCATCAACATAATTCATGTTATATCACCATCATGGTCATGATCTTGTTACATGATATTATGACATGGTCATGTGTTTAGGAGGCTTACGAACTTTGTAGAGCAGTATATTAACAAAATTATCCAAATTATGACTTATATTCTCTCTCTCTGTACACAACTGATTTGTGTGTGCCTTTAAATTGACGGTATTGAACACTAAAATTTAGTAACTTTGCGCTAAACATTCGATTTCACAATTATTTTTAACCAAAAACCATACTTAAGGTTATGATGGGTTGTCTTGCAAAATAAGGTTGTCCATTCTTTATTTTAGATTTTATTAACAAAGAAAAGTAAAAAAGTTTAGGGTGGAAGAAAGAACATGCACCAATAATTTCTCCTATTCCTATATATAACCATTAAACCTCAGGAATCTTCAAATGGTATAATTCATAATCCTAGCAACTCTATCGACCTATACAATTCCGTTTAAAATTCATATTTATCCGATTGATATTGTTAAGTCTTCGAATATCGACTCAATGCTGCCACGACCTAAGACGATGGTTGATCAATATGACAATATCAATAACTGGAACATTTTAGTATAGCTTTTATATATATTTTTATGCCATGCCAAGGCTTGTAGAGGCTCAAGGCCAGTTAAAAAAATGGAGCCTGTTTTAACGCTAGTTCTAAACTATATTTTTAAAACATTTACATAAAATCTAAAACCAACGAAAAAGTACTAACAAGAAAAGAGATCTATGATAAAAAAAAAAATTTCTTTTATAAATTTTTTGACCACATTCTCATAACAGATTATTTTGAACTAATTATTTTTTATGATATGACTAATATTTGGAAATTGGAAGCCTTAAAATTTATATATTATTTAAGGTTCGAGGCGAATGCCTTTTTGCTAACACTATATGATATATATATACTTGATCGACGTATGATATATATATGATCCATGACGTAAGAGTTGCACAAAGGGGAAGCCACTTTTTGAAGGAACAAATATAACTGAAGTAGATAAGTAACCGGAGGAAAAAAAAATTAAAGGATCACTACTTTTTCTCACTTTCGAATAATACTCAAGTTACCTAAACAAATAGCAATCAAAAAATAATATGGTTACTTGGTTTGGTTACTCACTCCGGAAAGGTATGGGATTAGGCTGGGTAAGATATAATTCTTTTAAGCAAAAGACTCAAAAGCAAAAGGTTACCCCATGAAAAGAAGGGTTAAGTAGGAAACAAGAGGCATCTTAATGCTTTAGAATATAAAATTGAAAAATAAGTGTACTAAGAACATTATGGCCAAAGAAGGGGATTTGTCGTATATCGGTTAATCTTGTAACATAATATTGTGGTCGTCGTGACAATTTCGAAATAAATGTATGTTTGTATATTATTCAAGAGTTAAACTACTTTAACAAACGTAAAAGCATACAGATATTTGAATATTATTCAAGAGTTAAACTACTTTAACAAACGTAAAAGCATACAAATCACAAACATGTAGTGGCATGATCACAGTTTCATTTGAAAGCGAAGGGTTAAGTGGCATTTGTTACAATATATAACAAAAAAGCATAATAAATAGTATGAGTTTTGTGAACAAAAAAAAACATAATAAATATGAGTTTATTTAATATCTATGTTTATGAGGTCAATGTTTTAAATAATAACATAATATTTTTTATTAATATAATGTGTTTAATAAAAGCATTATGATACAATTACAAAGAACACCAATGGGATAATCTTTCAATTGTTGGAAGGAACATATTCGGTTCGGTTCACTTTAAAACCAAAACAACGGTTACGATAAACTGAATATTGTGCAAACACTTTCTCTCTCCAAAGTGATCTATCTTCTAAGACAAGGCAATGGACAATCATTGTTCTCTACTTTGAAACTTGTCAAACCTTTGAGTTTGGACACTTTTTTTTTTCTTTTTCCATTGAATAATATTATATAAAATGAGTAAACATTGCAAACGGATATATCGAAAGCAAAGGCCAAAAGATTATCGGAGAGCGTAACCCAAAAGTTTAACGGAAAGTATAAGAAGATTAAAACAAAACTACCACTATATAAAACATCTGATTACTTACTTAAAATTATTAAATACCAAACAAAGAAAATCCAATCATTTAAGGCAACTATTTAATAAAAAATCTTCTTAAGTTAAATTTATTTGGTTTGACTATATTCGTCAACCATTGATATTTATATTTAATTTTAGATAAAGCCAAAAGAAAGATTATTTATTAACTAAAAGAAAATCAGCTTTCACACAAAAAAATATATTAATACTACATATTGATGTATTTATTACTCCAACAATGATCTTGTATCTAAAAAAATGAATCACGTCATACTTTTTATGTTGGTTTTTATTACATCTTTTAAGCTAAATAAGGCTTGTGTAAAAAATCGTGTAGTAATTCAAAACCAACTCGGTTCAGGTAAAATTCTCAAATATTATTGTCGTTCTAATTGGGACGATCTAGGGATAAAAAATATGAACTTCAATGCAACGCTATACATCATTAAATTCCATGACGAAATACTCTTTATAACAAGATGGAAATGTCTTCTTATTAAAGGATCTAACATGGAATATTCTTATGATGTGGAAGTATACAAAGCGGCATCATATTCTCGTTGTGGTCAATTACGTGTATGGATAGCAAAAGAAGATGGGATATATTTCACAAGAAAACTAAGTCAACCCCCGCTGTTTGCACTGCGATGGAATAAAGCATAATGTGCTTTTCTTTTTCCTAAAACTAATCCAATATTTATGTAACTTGGTTTTTTATATATTTTCTTATCTAAGCCATAAGGTCTAAATGGCAATATAATATATAACAAAATATTATATATAAAATATGATTTTATTTAATATCTGTAAATACGATATCAATGTTTCAAATAATAGCATAATATATTTTATTTATACAATGCGTTTGTTTATAAAAGAATTCTACATCCATATGGTTTTTAATAAAAAATTGTTTTCTTTCGTCAAATCCGTTAAATTTATGTATATTGTCATCTACTAGTTTCTGAAACGAAAAAGTTCTACTAAAATGGTGAAATACAAAGCGAATTTAGGAGATGAAAGATGAAATATAAGAATTTTTTTTTGTTGGCTTATTATAATTATCTTTTTTTTAATTAAAAAGTTGTTTAAATGTATAATCACATTATTAGTGAGTATACAGAGTAAATTGTTGGATCAATGTCATAATAAAATGAGCCATTAATGAACTTTATTATTATGTAAAATTTTAATAGATATGTGAGAATGGTTTAATGAGTAGTATGAGTTTGTCCTACATTGTTAGTTTGGAAAATAATCATTTTGACATTTGTTAAAGTAACTTATGCTTAAGGTCAACATGAGTTCATTTCACCATTTTTAGGCCCAGATGCCCAGTTATTAATACATAATAGTAAAAGCATTGTGATAATCTCTCAGATTTAGGAAGGAACATATTCGGTTCGGTTAACTATAAGGTAAAATTATTTGCTTGACTATATTGGTCAACCTTTTAATCATCGATTTTTTAAGATAACTTTATTTGGTTTGACTATACTGGTCAACTATTTAACCACAGATCTCATTGATTTATATTTATGTTTCAATTTAGATAAAGTCATAAGATTATTTACTAATTGAAAAAAAAGATCGACTTTTACATAAATAAGTATAAATACTACATATTGATGTATACATTATTTCAACAATGATTTTGTATCTCAAAAACATGAATTATCTTACCTTTTATGTTGGTTATTTTTTACGTCTTTTGAGCTAAATAAATCTTGTGTGAAAAATCATGTAGTAATTTAAAACTAACACGGTTTAGATAGAATTCTCGAAGATCATTGTCATTTTAATAATAAGGATGATCTGGACATAAAAAATATGAATTTCAATGTGACGTTATATATTATTGAATTCCATGATAAAATATTTGGTCAAACAATGTGGGCATCTATGTTGCATGGAAATTCCAAGCAAAGTGCGTTTCGCGTTTCGAAAACGTTTCGGAAACGGAAACGCGATGGAAACGTGGGGAAACGCGATGGAAACACGTTTAGGAAATATTCCATTTTGGAAACGTTTTGGAAACGCGTTTCCAGCACTGGAAACGTGGTTGGAAACGTAATTTTTTGTTTTGGAAACAAATTGGATAATAGATTGAAAATATTTATTTGATGGAGCGAATGAAAATGAGAATGAAGATGATAGTTAAAATATTTAACTTTAAATGTTGTTTTCTTATCTTTAGTTAAACCCATTGGACACATGAAACCCATTGGGCACATGGTGAAGCCTCTAAAAAGTTGGTCTAATGAGTAATATGAATTTATCTTACATTGTTAGTTTGGGAAAAAATCATTTTGACCTTTGTTAAAGAAGAGAACTTATGCTTAACGTCAGCATGAATTCATTTCACTACCTTTAAGCCTAGACCCCCAGTTATTAATTCATAATAGTAAAAATAGTGTGATACAAATGGAATAATCTTTCAAATTTAGGAAGGAACAGATTCGGCTCGATTCACCTTAAAACCGAAAAACCGGTTAGGATAAACTGAATATTGTGCAAAAACCCACTCCAAAGTTTTCTATATTCTAAGATAAGGCAATGGACCATCATTGTCCTCTACATTGAAACTTGTCACAACTTTAAGTTTGGGTCTCTGCTTCTTTTTCTGCTTCCTCTTCTTCTTCTTCTTCTTCTTTAGCTTCAAACCCAAGAGACAGACACTCTTGAGCTTCTTCTAGTGAAAATTCATCTGCATCTGTTGCATATAATATCTTCTTAACTGCAACCACAATCTGCACCATATTGTGGTTTCAAAAATACATATTATTATCATATTCTCAAGTATTTTAAATTCAAATAAAGAGAAATGCTATGACATATATCGGGAGTTCATCGAGTTCATGAGTTGGCTGAGTATCTCTATATCCCGGAGCTTGAGAAGTAAAAATCTCTTTCTTGGGCTGAGTTCTTCTTCCATCTGTAGGCCCTCTTTCATCTAAGTTCTTCTTACATTTGTAGGCACTCTTTCTAGCATGCCAGAACTCATCAAGAGCATCACTTGGAATGAAAAACATTAACTTTGGTGAAGAAATCGATAAATGATGTGCTCGAACTTGAAGGTGAATGATTTTCTCAGGTTTCTCGTCCTTTGCTCTTACTATTTGAACAATATTCTTATATTTTGGGTTGACCCTGCAAGCTGTATGGAAACATCCACAAGCTTGACTCCCTCTCCTTGGATTACTTTTGGAATATTTTGATCTGAAAGCTTTATGTGAGTCCATGAAGACAGTTTAGATAGCCGTTAATAATCCAAGGAGAGGGGAGTAGAGTATCCATGCTTTTTAGTCTTTGGTCGTCGCCAATATTGTCAGAAATTAAATTTAGTATGAACAGCTTTTGTGTTTGTTATATGATACTGTTGTAATATGTCTTGGATCAAAGGTAGACTTTCTTCCAGGGCTTACCGGAAAGCTCCCTTTAAGGACATGCTGAGGTGTCTTCTCTGTGGTCTATAACAACATGTCTTATTGATTGGTGTAGTATTTTTCCGGCTTAGTGGAACTCTCTACTGCACGGGAAGTTACCCAGACGGTGGACCTTCGATCTTGTCAGAAGCATGGTTGGCAGTTCAGGGATCGCGTAATCTTCACATGGGAATGGCAATCAAGAAATTATTCATCGGATGTCTCAGATGAGGAAGCTTTAAGAGATCTAGACGAGGTTCTTCCAAAGGCTAGTGTAGTTTATCTAGACATAGAGAAGTGGAATTTTGCAGGAGCAAGGGCGGGTTTGAGAACAATGCCACCTGTCACAAGCCATGAGTCACTGCCACTCTTGGGATGTATAGATCAGCTCGTAGGTGCGGCAAGTGGGTCTTGCAAATTCTGGCTATTTGGAGGGCTCGGATCAAGAGGATTACTCTATCATGTTTGGCTTGGGAAACTCATGGCTAAAGCTGTTTTATTATGTTGCAAGGAAGAACCAATTCCTTCAACTAACTTCTTGGAAGAAAAACAGATAATAATAAAAGTTGTAATTGACTATTTGGTCAGTTTCTTAGTCACCAGTGAAATCTATAATTACATTAATATATATTTCTTGTGAACGTAAAAGTACAAAAATATGTTTTTTACAACAAAAATGCTACTCTAAATCGAAAAAACATCAACATAGAAAAATGAAGTTTGATTCTCAATGAGCAGAGGATGGAGATCAATGAGCTACTGTTTTTGTTAATGTGTATTTGAAATTTGAAATAGAAAACAATATAGTAAGGAAAATCTCTTGTACACTCTTTTCTTGAAATCATAAGAAATTAAGTTACCATTTCATTAACCTTTTAGGACATAGACGCTAAGTATCTCTTATCAAAAGTGTATAAATCTTGTTGAAGATTCCTATTTCCTAGGGAAGGTGAATGGTGGTGCTATCTTTATCTATTCTTTCTATGCAATGGCATGCTTCATGAGACAGATAGATCTATTCATCTAAGTAGAACTGTGATAACATTCACTGAATAACAAATGGGTTTTGTTTGCTTTGCCAAATTTGAGAGGCATATGTTCACTATCTAGCTTTGAGTGTATTATTAAGTTATGATTAATATATTCTTGAATAGTATTTGCCTTGTGGGTTATTGGTTGTTGCATATGCATCTTCTGTCTTTCTAAAAGGTAAACACTTTCGTTTCTTCTTCTTCTTCTTGGTCTCTGTCGTTTTAAAAAATGAAAGATATGGTAACAAAGCTACACACTTTTATGAAAGTAATGAAAGAGAAAGAGAATGATATTTAATCATATACATTTGTTTTATATAATTATATGTCTATGATGGGTCTACTTCAAATTTAAAAAGAAGATACAAACACCAAAATAGTGATTATAAAATTTGAAAGAGAATCTTTTTGGGTTATACATGGCATCATTGGTTATGAATCTTGCTTATCCTAACACTGAGATGATTTGCGATTATCTTTTGGGACATCATTTCCTGTTAATATTATTTTAAAAACTGTTTGTGCCAATTTTTCATTCCTTAAGGTTGTTTTGGTTGCTTACATGCTTGTGATATGGGGTTAGTTTGCTTGATTGGCTCTAGACCAGGTGACTGTTGTCTTAAAAAGTTTTGTGACTTTGGCTATTAGTTACTTGAAGGGACTGAAAAAGGTAGTAACTATATAAATGAATAATGATTAATATCTTTAATTAGGTCTTTTAAAAAAATAAGAAAAAGTGATACACTTTGCATAATAAAAGAGAGACCACTTCAGCAAGCAGTTCCCATATTACATATTTGTTTTTTTTTTGTTAATGTGTATGTAAAATTTAAGATAGAAAACAATATAAGGGGCAAAGCTGAGTTGCCTTTCGCTTTTGGTATTGATTTGTCACCACATGCATTCCACTTTGCACTACAAAATTCCACTTTGGACCCTCACATTTTGCCTCTCCTACAAGAAAGGCATACACATTCCTCCTCTTCCTCATATAATTTCAAGTCCCACTTCTCTGTATACTCTTCCTCATATAGACTTACACAAACATCTTTTAGTGTTTTTGTTATCGAAAGAAAGAGAATATTGAGACAAGACTCTAGTAGTTATATTGAGAGTATGAGAGGTGGAGGTTGCAGTGTCCAACAAGCCCTTACGACTGAGGCTGGGAACATGGTGAAACAAGCCATGGCCTTGGCAAGACGGCGTGGTCATGATCAGGTCACGCCTCTTCATGTAGCTAGCACCATGCTCTCTGCTCCCACTGGTTTACTCAGAACAGCTTGTCTTCAATCCCACACTCATCCTTTTCAATGCAGAGCACTTGAGCTTTGTTTCAATGTCTCCTTGAACCGTCTTCCAACTTCCACAGGGAGTCCTATGTTGGTTCCTTGTATATCTAACGCTCTGGTTGCAGCTTTCAAGCGTGCTCAGGCTCACCATCGACGTGGTTCCATAGAGAACCAGCAACAACCAATCTTAGCCGCTAAGATTGAACCTGAGCAGCTCATAATTTCCATTCTTGATGATCCTCGTGTGAGCAGAGTGATGAGAGAGGCTGGTTTCTTCAGCCCTCAAGTGAAGAGCTGTGTGGAGCAAGCTGTGTCTTTAAAGATTTCTTCCAATAAACCAAAACCAAGCAAGTTGCTTACTAAGGCACTCAAGAACTTTAGGTAACGTCTCTTCTTTTTGAAACTACTAAGATTTGGTTACTGTCTTTATTCAAATAATGAGATCGAAAATGAAACCAGCCAAGAATGCTCAACGATGAAGGAAGCAGATGGTAAGAGAATTAGCAATGTGATCACCACAGTCCCAACGTGGCTTCAGCTATACAAGGAGGAGAATCAACATAAGGATACTGTGAGTTCTGATTCTCATCATTCTAAGTATTGTAAGTATATTGTAAGTATTGGTTTGTGTCCTAACATTTGGTATTGTGTTGGATTTCATAGGATTCAGAAAACTCAATCTGTGATTCAATCCACAAAAGACCATTTGAGAGAACCCTAGACCTTTCTTCTTTGTCTCCTTCTTCCTCTTCTTCCAATACTTATGCACATACAAAAGCCAACTTAAGATTGTTCACTCCCGAACATGACAATGAGCTCACAACAACGATCTTGAAGAACGCTACTTGTTCTTTTAGTGATGCAATAGAGGAGGAATATGCCTCTAGGTTTAATGAGATGAATGATGAGAACCTAGCAAGTCTCTGTGATGCCTTGAGGAGCAAGGCACCGACGCAGAAAGATGTAATCCCTGAGATCGCGGAAGCAATCTTGAAATGCAGATCGGGATCAACGTCTAGGAAGCTCGGGGACGGGAATCGAAGAGAAGAAACTTGGTTACTTTTCCAAGGTGTGGATGTTAAGGCCAAGGAGAAGATAGGTAGAGAGTTGGCAGACCTTGTGTTCGGTTCGCAAAACAGCTTCGTTTCAATCAGGTTGAGCAACTTCTCTTCCTCTTCCATGGAAGATTTTAGAAAGAAGAAAAGGAGGAGAGATGATGAAGATAGCTGGAGATACACTCAAAGATTGTTCGAAGCGGTGTCTAGTGATCCACACAGAGTGTTCTTCGTGGAAGATATAGAGGAAGCTGACCATTTGTGTCAGATGAGTTTCAAGAGAGCCATTGAGAAAGGAAGACTTCAAAGTGGAAGTGGTGAAGAAGCTTTGCTTAGAGACGCAATCATGATCTTGAGCTGTGAAAGATTCAACTTGAGATCAAAAACCTGTTCGCCTCTAGAGGAAGAGAGAAAGATGAGGAGTCCTTGTTTATCTCTAGATCTAAACCTCTCTCTTAATCATGATGATGATGATGGACATTGCGGTGATCATATTGGATTACTCGATGCTGTAGATGCACACATTCTTTTCAACGGGTAATCAAAATGATTCATGCATGTACTATGATCACCACCATGGTCATTATCTTGTTAGGAAGCTTAGGAACTTTGTAGAGGTATGTTTACTAAATTATCCAAATTATGACTTAAAATTCTCTTTGTGTATACAACTGTTTAGTGTGAACCTTAATTGACGGTAATGAAGTAACTTTGCACTAAACATTCGGTTTTACAATTTTTTAAACCAGAAACCATAGTTAATTAAGGTTCGAATGATCTTTGTCTTGCAAAAGAAGGTTGTCCACTCTATTATAGTAGTTTTTAATTTTATTAACAAAGAAAAGAAAAAGAAAAAAAAGAAAAACCTTAGGGTGGAAGAAAGAACATGCACCAATAATTTATCCTATATATAAGTAATATAACCATTAAACCTCAGGAATCTTCGACATAGCAAAGGTACAATTCCTTTCAAAATTCATATTCATCCAATCACTACAAGAAAAGCTCAACATAGCCACCGCTTTTGTCACAACAATAGATTGTAGCAAAATTTTGCTACAAATTGATACGAATTAGTGATAAATATTATAATTATGTATAATTGTAATATTTCGTGAGCATTTGTAGCTAATTAGCGACAAATAGCTACAAATTAAAACAATAGCTAATTTGCTACAAATTAGTGACAATATAATCATAGCAAAATTGTCATTATTATTTTGTAGCAATTTGGTAGCTAGCTATCAATTTGTTACGAAAAAAGTTTGTGACTAAAATTACCTAGGTTGCAATGAGACGGATACGGGGGAAAGAAACGGAGACAGAAAACAGCAATATTAAAAATTTATGTATACGGGTATGGTAGGGATACATCAATAAATATATAAGAAAAAATACTTGTGAATAAAAATATAAGAAAATTACATCATAAAACTCAGTATAAAAGAACACTCAATCAATATAATAATAAAAATATAGTTATTTTGACGTTAAAAATAGAGTTTAGATTACAAAGAAAGATGTATTAGAGATAGACAAACATACGGTGATCGGAGTAACGTAATTTAAAGAGACAAACTTTGTTGACTTGTAGAGAATAGAAAATCGAGACTATTTAAAAAAGTGATTGTCAATTATATATGAGATGTATTATTAATTTGAAACCTTATTTCATATCAGTTTTTTCTTTATACATTTGTTTATATTTTCTCCTAAAAAATAATAATTAATATACATAACAAACAATGGAAACACTAATTTTTAGCCTAATACGTTTCGGAAACGTCTCCAAATTCAAAAAGTCCCATCTCTGTTAACTGTCGATGTCCTCTCAACATGTTAGAGACGTTTCCAGGACATTCGGTGCCATCTAGACGTCACCCAAATACCGTACCCGTGCTTCATAGAAAATTACCAACTAATAGTCACAAATAAATCTGAAGCTATTTGAAATGTTTTAAATAACGAACAATTCCCTCTCAAATGTTTGCAAAAAAATCAAATGACATATGCAAAAGAAATCCGAAAACCTAGTTCATCTATTTTCTCTTCTTAGTAGTCCGCCTCTCTTTCTTTCTCATATTCTCTATGTCTCGTCTACTCACTGCCTCGCCATCTCCTGTCGCTACCGTCTCCACCGATTCTGTCCGCCGTAACTCTGACCGTCTCACTTCTGCCGCATCTACATCTCCCAATCGAATCTCTAAATCGCCGTCTCCAAACTCTTTCGCCACCATGAGTTTTGTTAGCGAGATCGGGTATGAACAACAAGTTGTCTTTTGCTAGCCTAATTTTTAATTTACTTGTGCGAGAAAGATCGAGTTTTAAATTTTTTTTGTAGATCTCGTTTCGGAGTTGAAGAAAATTCCACCTGCTCTAATTCTCGATGATGCTTATGCGTCTTTGTGGCATCTTATTTAGGTTTTCGTAGATTTGGATTTTGTTTTTTAAACTGTGTTTAATTTTGTGCTGGATGATTCGAGCTCTTCATGTTTACAGCTTTCCTCATTTCAGATCTACTTTTCAATGTGGAATAGTTGATACTGAATTTGCTGCTTTTGTCCATGAATTTGTTTTTTGATTTTTTGTTTTCCTAAATTCACAGAAGTTAGTTTTTCTCTTCCTATATATAAATATCACTATTTATGATGATGTCGTGGATTCTCTTTGATGAAAGAACTTGATTCATCTTTATTAAAGGAAAAGTTATGATACAAGTGTAACTCATCTGTGTATAGACTTGCTTAGTTTGACTTGCTTAGTTTAATCTTGTAAGGGAGGTGTATAGACTTGCTTAGTTTGATATTGATATACATTAAAATGGTGCTTAACAAAAGTACAAATCTTTCTTTCTAAACTTTGGTATATTTGTACTCCATCATCTAATCAATGTTCTTGCAATCCAAAGCACAAACTTTTCGTCGGTAACCTTCTAAATGATGTCTTTGAAGCTCAAGTCTTATCTCTATTCACCAAGTTCAGAACCATAAAGGATGAAGGATGTACAGATTCTAAGAGGGTTTCTACAAACTAGCAAATGTATGTCCATCATTTGATTGTAATTTGACGAAAGTCTATATATATACCAAAGTACTTACTAACTTTAAGATTCATTTTGCTTTTTTTTTTGTAAAGTATGAGTCTAAAGAACAAACACTCGCTGCTATGGAAACCGTTAACAGAAAGAGGTGTGTTCTTACAACAACTCTGCACATTCTAATTACTTCATGAAAACTTCTGTGGATTGTAACACTATCATACTCATTTGTTTCTTCTAGGGTTCAAATGTTCATTTAGTTGTCATTGTAGTTCTATTACTTCTCCTTCCCTTCTTCTCCTCGTCTTCTTGTTTAACGTTTCACTATTTTTTTTATAATAAATTTAGTATGAATAACAAAGATGATAAAGAAGAAGAAAAAGAGATAGAGGATGTTATACAAAGTGGTAAAGAAGGTGCTCCTGCCAAAGCGGTAGTAAAAGCTTTTGAAACCAAATCATCCAAAAGAAATGTTGCTTCTTCAAGTAACAAAGTTCTTGAAAGAACTCGACATGGATAATTACTTTGAAAAGAATAACTTGACTTGGTAGGACTATAATTTTATTTTTATTTATGTTTTACAGTTTCTATAATTTAATTATATATGACAAATTATAAATATAAATAAAATAATATATTTTTTTTTTTGGAAAAAAGCCACAAATTAGCTACAATAGATTTGTTGCAAATCATGATTTTTTTTGTAGGTCTATGTAGCTAATTTACTACAAATATTTTGTTGCTAGTCGTAACAAATTGCTATGATCTATATGGTAATTAAATAGTATCAAATTATCACAAACTATTTGTAATTATATTTGTAACAAATTAGCTAAAAAAAGTTAACAGTTGCTATTTGATTCACTTTGCTACACTATTTTTATGTGGCATTTTTATAGCTAATTTGTTACAATTAACTACAAAATCAACATAGCTACGAGCCAATACTCAACACTCAATATTTGTAGCAAATTGTAGTAAATCATCATTTTGCTACAAATACAGAAGGATAGCTACAAAAAAAAAATACTTTGATCAATTAATTGATATTGTAAAGTCTTTGATTATCGACTTTATACTACCACCGCCACACAAAAAATGGTTGATCAATATGACAATATGATCAATATCTGTAACATTTTGTTATATATACTTTTATAATTGATCAAAGTATGGTATAAATATGATTCATGACGTAAGAGTTGCACAAAGGGGAAGTCACTTTTTGAAGGAAAAAATAAAACTCAAGTAGATAACATCGGAGAAAAAAATATCAAAGATCACTACTTTTTCTCACTTTCGGATGATAATATTCAAGTTACCTAAACAAATAGCAATACAAAAATAATTTGGTTTCGTCGTTTGGTTACTCGCTGCGGAAAGGTACGGGAAATTAGGCTGAGTAAGATATAATTCTTTTAAGAAAAAAACATTAAAAGCAAAAGGTTAGCCCATGAAAAGAAGGGTTAAGTAGGAAACAAGAGGCATCTTAATGCTTTAGAATATAATTTTCGTATAAATAAGTGTACTAAGAACATTATGGCCAAAGAAGGGGCTTTGTCGTATATGGAATAATCTTGTACTAGCATATATATTGAGGTCGTTGTGACACAATTTCGAAATAAATGTGTTTGTATAATATTCAAAAGTTAATCTACTTTAATAAACGTAAAAGTATACAAATCACAAAACGTAGTGGCTGTGGCAGTCTCATAGTTTCATTTGAAACTCAAGACAGCTTAAGTGATGTTTACTTAAGAATCCCACAAGCTTTATCTGAGTTTTGATAATGAATTTTCTACACCCATTCATGATTCATGTAAGTTGTTTAAGCCATTGGATATACAAAATGGCCCATTCTAGAAAGAAAGAACAAAAAAGGCAAAAAAGAAAAAAGAAAATTAATGTGTATTTTGTTTTTTTTTGTTAAAGCCCAATTTCTTCTTCTTTTTCTGCCGCCGGGCATGGCCACTTGAGGCGTTTAACGTGAGATAAAATGTGTTTCTTTAATGCTTCCAACTGGGACTAGTAATAAGACAGATATTCTAAAAATTTAGATTACCAAATAATTTTTTATTCGATCTGCAAAAAACGAGTACCCTATATAACGACTACTTGATAAAAATTCATTGATCCGGATATCCGACCCTTTATCTTTATTCGTCCAATTGTAATATAGTTTATCTATAAATAAAGTTAGAAAATTTATATACCAAAAAAACGAAATAGTTATTAAAAAAGAAAATCTCTTAACAGACAGCAAATAATTCATAAAATATAATATTATAAACTTTAAAACTTAAAATTTATAATCCATTATTTCCAAAATTATAATTATCGATGATAATTTCAAAACACAAAAATTGATATTGTGAGTATTTATACTATACAATTTATTTTATAATTAAGTTTATCAAATATTAGTGATATAAAATGCGAGTATTTACGGATTGGATAGCAAATCGAGTACGAAGACGGGTAACGAAACGGGTAGTGAAAAAAAAAATGATACCTTATACCCGACTCTTATCTGCGAGTATCAAAATTATAGTACCCGACTCGAACGTTACGGATACCCTATTTTTTAGACGAGTACGAGCCGGATAACGGATAAAAAACGGATAACGGGTATCTGTACCCAGCACTACTTCCAACCAGGCCCGACCCAATTAGCAAATTAACATAGTGCAAAAATTGCAAAAAACATCCTAAACTTTAATAACTTTTTTGTAAAACCCCTATATTTTAAAAAAGAGCTATAAGACCCATATAAAAAATCGTAAAAATCAGTTGAACATAGTGCAAATACATCAGTTGCACCACGTTAGAACCGACCCTACTTCCAACGTCTTAAAGAAAACGTTAACCATCGAATTAGAACCCTTCGTGATAGTTTTACTGGTAGCTCAACAACGTTTTCATATTTAGAAAAAAAAAATCAACGTAATCATATAAAATCAACGTAATCATATAAAAGGGATAACACTTTTTTTTTGTTAAAGGGTTTTCATTAAATATAATAAAAAAATATTACAAATAAAGCCTCCAGCCCAAAAGGGTCCAGCCCGAGATTAAACCTACATCTAGGGAGACAAAGGCCCAAGCCCAATACACACAAACGACACACGACGAAGAAAGACGGAAATCTCCAGCCGCCGCGAGCACCGCGTCCTCGAGCCACCACCAGACCGGAATCATTAAACGACGAGAGGATTCACCTGAAAACATAGTCCTAAATGCAGCTAGTGGTGGAAAAGAAGAGCCCACGCCTCGCCACAAATGAGGCTTGGCCAATCCGAGGTAGACCGTGCGCCGACAGGGAGACCAACGAAGAAGGAGGATCCAGACGCAACCACCTCCATAGAACCCACCCGAAGCCCTTATGCCGCCTCAAGTACCGGAGAATCTAACGGATCGGAGTGGAGCAGAAGGAGACATACGCCTCCGGCCCGTTGAAGATGAGTTATCCGAAGATTTCGCCCACAGATCCACACTTCCCTGTCAACTGTCACCACCCCAGATCTACTCCAAAGAAGCCTCGCCGCCATGGACCAAGAGAGAAGCTCCAAAGCCGAAGATCTCGTCAAGCAACACCCAGAGAAGACCTCCATCAATTCCTCTTCGCAGCCTCAAGGAAGAGAGAATGTTGAGGGACTCCGAGAGTCACCGGAGAGAACCAAGAGCCCCCGATCTTAAATCGTGCCGAAAGAAAACCAGATCTACCCCATATCTATAGATCAAAACCCACTCAAAGGCCACAAGGCAAAAGAAAACAAGTGAGGGAGAGAAAGCCCTCTTACAGCAACCGGTTGTGATAGCGACACTGGAGAGGCAGAAATAAAGCGATTTGGTGGTTGTTGTTGAGTTAAGCTTGAACGACAAGCAAGCTTAAAAAGGAGATTAGGAAATAGGAATCTAAACCTGTAAGGAATAGGAAGTTATCCTTTATGAGAAAAAGGAAAGTTTGTTTAGATTCTAGGCTTATAAAAGGAGAAGTCGAGCTATGACTATGAAACAGAGAGTACGTTTAAGAGTTTGTTTGATTTGAGAAATTGAGAGTGCTTTAGTTTTTGTGTAAGTTTTCTAAAGCTAATAAAGAGAGCAATTCTTTATTAAAACTTGTGTTATACATCTCTTGAATTTATTTGGTGTCAGAGATTCTGAAATAATTGAGGAAGGATGTCGACAGAGGTTGCTGTTGCAACTACAAAACCGAAGGAAGGGAGGATCCTCATCCATCTTATGCCCTATGCTAACATCAACAAATTATACAGTATGGGCTATGCGGATGAAGATAGCTCTCAAAGTTCACAAGGTTTGGGAAGTCGTTGAAGCAGCAGAAGAAACCCTTGACGGAGAAAAGAATAATATGGCCATCGCTCTATTGTTCCAATCGATACCTGAAACGCTGATTCTTCAAGTAGGCGAACTTGATATGGCAAAGAAAGTTTGGGAAGCGATTAGAGCCAGCCATGTGGGAGCCGAACGAGTTAGAGAAGCTAGGTTACAGACATTAATGGCTGAATTTGATAGATTAAAGATGAAAGACACGGAGACTATTGATGAGTTTGTTGGGAGAATTTCAGAGGTCTCTTCAAAATCAGCGGCCTTAGGAACGATTATTGAGGAACCAAAACTGGTTAAAAAATTCCTTAAAAGTCTTCCTCGGAGGAAATACATACATATAGTTGCATCTTTATAGCAGGTGTTGGATCTCAACACCACAAGCTTTGAAGACATGGTAGGACGTCTTAAAGCTTACGAAGAACGAGTCTTTGAAGAAGAGGAATGTCAAGAAGAACAGAGCAAACTAATGTATGCAAACACAAACTCTCCTACAAGTTATTCAAACCAAGAATACAATGGAAATTTCAGAGGAAGAGGGAGAGGAGGAAGATTTTATCGCGGGAGAGGTCGTGGACGCAATGGAGGGAGAGATATGACACAAGTCACGTGTTTTAGGTGTGACAACACGGGTCACTATGCGTACCACTGTCCAGATCGTTTGCTTAAATTGCAAGAAACTCAGGAGGCAGAGAAAGAAACACAGAGTGCCGATGAACTCATGATGCATGAAGTTGTCTACTTGAATGAAGAACGATGTGTACCTAGTAGATTCGAAACAAACACCAATGGAGAGGATATTTGGTACCTGGACAATGGGGCAAGCAATCATATGACTGGTGATAAGAGATACTTTGACAAGCTTGATCTTTCTATCACGGGAAAAGTAAGATTTGGAGATGATTCTCGGATAGATATCAAAGGGAAAGGGACTATCGCTTTCATTGACCTGTTTGGAAGGCCAAGGACAATGACTGATGTCTATTTCATACCGGGTCTCAAAAGCAACATCGTTAGCTTGGACAAGCTACGGAAGCAGGTTGTGATATCAGACTTCGAGACGGACATCTAACAATGAGAGATCGTGATGGAAAGCTCCTGGTCAAAGCAAAGAGGTCTCCAAATCGACTATATAAGGTTAGAATGGGTTTAAGAGAGAATATGTGTCTGCATCTAGCAAGTGAAAGTGAATCAAGTAAGTGGCATGCAAGGATGGGGCATGTGAATTTTGCTACTTTGAATTCCATGATTGATAAAGAACTTGTTCATGGAGCTCCCAGAAGCAAACTCGAGAAAGAACTGTGCAGCTCATGCTTACTTGGAAAGCAAACACGACATGTTTTTCCACAAGAAACCACTTTCCGAGCAACGAAGAAACTTGAGCTCATACATGGCGATCTTTGCGGACCTATTACACCGAGCACGAGTGCTGGAAACAGATACATCTTCGTCATCATTGATGACTATTCACGGTATATGTAGACAATTTTGTTGAAAGAAAAAGGTGATGCCTTTCAAAAATTCAAAAACTTCAAGACAAAGGTCGAGAAAGAGACAGAAGTAAAAATACAAACCTTGAGAACGGATAGAGGAGGAGAGTTCGTATCTTTGGAGTTCAATAGTTTTTGTGAGGATTCTGGCATCCAAAGACATCTTACGGCACCTTATACTCCACAACAAAATGGAGTAGTGGAGAGACGGAATAGAACCTTGATGGAGATGGCGAGAAGTATCTTAAAGCATATGCATATGCCGAATTATTTGTGGGGAGAAGCCGTAAGACACTCCACTTATCTTCTGAACAGAGTAGCAACACGAGCTCTCAAAGATAAGACTCCATACGAATGTTTCCGAGGCAAAAGGCCAACTGTTGAACACATCCGAATCTTTGGATGCGTTGCATACGCCAAAATAGAATCTCCACATTTGAAAAAGTTAGATGACAGAACACGTGTACTTGTTCATCTCAGAACAGAACCAGGATCAAAAGCGTACCGGCTATTTAATCCACAGTCAAGAAAAATTGTCGTAAGCCGTGATGTTATATTTGATGAAAATAAAGGATGGAATTGGAAGTTTAATGATGCAACAAGGGACAGTGATGGAAGTTTTAAGATTGTGTCAAATGATTTAGAGAATCACGAGCCTAGAGAAGGAACAGAGAATGACGAGACAGGACAAAATGCTGAAAATCGCAATTCATCTGACGGTTCCGAAAATGACGGACAAAGTGAAGAGATACATGAAGAAGAAACACAATCTCTAAGCCCTATCATACTTCGAAGATCGCAGAGACAGATCAGTAAGCCCAAATACCTTGAGGATTACGTGTTACTTGCCGAAGAAGAAGGTGAGATGCTGCTGTTGTGTCTAACCAACGAACCGAGAAACTTTTATGAGGCTAAAGAGTCTAAGGAGTGGACTCTTGCTTGTGGAGAAGAAATCAGCTCTATTGAGAGACTCAAAGTATGGGATCTCGTGGATTTACCGATGGGAGCAAAACCAATTGGTTTAAAATGGGTATTTAAACTCCAAAGAAATTCAGACGGAAGTATTAACAAACACAAAGCGAGACTTGTGGCTAAGGGATATGTTCAACAATACGGAGTAGATTTTGAAGAAGTGTTTGCTCCGGTAGCAAGGATTGAGACAATCAGGCTTCTCATCGATCTCGCCGCTTCACACGGATGGGAAATACATCACCTTGATGTCAAGACAGCCTTCCTTCATGGAGAATTAAAAGAAATAGTTTACGTCTCACAACCAGAAGGATTTGAAAAGAAAGGTAGTGAAGATAAAGTCTACAAGCTTAACAAATCTTTGTATGGCTTGAGACAAGCTCCGAGAGCATGGAACAACAAACTGAATCACATTCTTCTGGAATTACAATTTTTTAAGTGCTCTAAGGAACCATCGGTGTATCGGAAGAAAGCTGGAGAATATCTCTTGGTGATAGGTGTCTACGTCGACGACTTGTTTGTCACAGGGACAAACTTGGATGTTATCAAGAAATTCAAGAAAGAGATGGCATCAAAGTTCGAGATGAGTGACCTTGGAAAATTAACGTACTATCTCGGTATTGAAGTGATCCAACATAACGATGGAATAACGTTAAATCAAACTCGATATGCAGAGAAAATTCTTGAGGAAGCTGGAATGAAGAACTGTAATCCAGTTCATACGCCTATGGAGATCGGCTTGAAGTTGTCAAAAGCTGAACATGAGAAAGAGATTGATGCAACAACGTTTAGGAAAAACGTTGGCTGCCTTCGATACCTCCTACACACAAGACCCGACTTATCCTATTGTGTTGGAGTACTAAGCAGGTACATGCAATGCCCGAGGGAATCACATGGAGTGGCGATGAAGCAATGCCTACGATACCTAAAGGGAACTAAAACTCTTGGACTGCCGTATGGAAGAATGAGAATTCCAAAACTCGTGGGCTACAGTGATAGTAGCCACAATGTTGATCCGGATGATGGCAAAAGTACTACAGGACATGTATTCTATCTTGGAGAAAGTCCAATTACATGGTGTTCTCAAAAACAAGATGTTGTAGCTTTATCCTCTTGCGAAGCCGAATTCATGGCTGGCACTGAAGCGGCAAAGCAAGCTATCTGGTTGCAAGATCTACTATGTGAAATCACAGGAGCATCGTGTGAGAAGGTTACTATACGGATCGACAATCAGTCCACTATTGCCCTAACCAAGAATCCGGTACTTCACGGTCGGAGTAAACATATACATAGACGCTTCCATTTTATAAGAGAGTGTGTTGAGAATGGACAAATTGAGGTCGAGCATGTACCGGGGAATGCACAAAAGGCAGATATCCTAACAAAGGCACTTGGGAGAATTAAGTTCAAAGAGATGAGAGATCTTATTGGTGTTCAAGACTTGGAGAAGAGTGAGCTCAAGCTTAAGGGGGAGAATGTTGAGTTAAACTTGAGCGACAAGCAAGCTTAAAAAGGAGATTAGGAAATAGGAATCTAAACCTGTAAGGAATAGGAAGTTATCCTTTATGAGAAAAAGGAAAGTTTGTTTAGATCCTAGGCTTATAAAAGGAGAAGTCGAGCTATGACTATGAAACAAAGAGTACGTTTAAGAGTTTGTTTGATTTGAGAAATTGAGAGTGCTTTAGTTTTTGTGTAAGTTTTCTAAAGCTAATAAAGAGAGCAATTCTTTATTAAAACTTGTGTTATACATCTCTTGAATTCTATAGTTGTTAGGTTGACAAGAGCTAGGGGACGACTAATTGCCTCGCAAAGGCCTCTCCTCAATTAGTTACACATTAAAGGAAGGGGGGGGGGGGGGATAAAACTTGCTCATGCCTTATCAACTTATCGTTAGTAATCCTCCATCGGAAACATAAAAAAAATTGAGATGAAACCTATATAAAAGACATAGATTAATTTATTCATTACCAACTGATTTTTAGTAAAAATCTATAAAACTTAACATTTGTATTAGAATTCATGTTTGATCCAAATAGACGAATGGTCCAAATAAAATATGTCAATTGTAGAATGGGATTCGGTTTAAAATAGATAAAAAAAAACATCAGTTATACTAAATATATTCTCACAATATTAAAAATTGAGATGTGACATAAGTAAAAGTATCATGTACTTGTTTACTAATTGTCAATTAATTTAAATTCAATTTTTTTGTTTGAATATAAATTAACATTCATTTCAAATAAAAAAAAAAAAATTGCATTGAAATCTCATAAAACTTAAAGGCTTATCTTCCGCAGTGACGAACGATTGAATAAATGAATATTCATCAATAAATTTTTTCAAAGGCGTGCTTGGCGTGAAGTCTTTTAAAGCTGTTAGTAATTTTACAGCCTCTACAGTTTACTTTTTGCCAAACAGACTTTTTTACGATTTTGTTGTTTTAACGTCTTCAAAGCCGTTTTTTATTTTTTACTCTTGTTTTTCAGTTTTTTTTTTAAATCTAGTTGGAGAGGTTTCAGAGCAATTCTATTGGAAGTCTCTAATAAGAGATCCCTGTTAAAAAAAATTAAAGAATTCTTCTTAAAAACTTGACACTTATCAATTTATAATTGGTTATCATTTTTTCATAAATCACATTCTTTATAATTTAGAATATTAATTAAAAATGTTTATATGTTGTTATTTTTTTTATAAATCATAAAATAAAATTATATATATTTCAAGCTCTATTATGCATAAATATAAATTATATATTGACATTATTATTAATTGATATTATTTAAAATTAATACAAAATATTAAATTAATATTTTTTTAGTTTATATATAAAATAATATGTACGGATTGGATCTGATTTTAGATTTGATTAAGAATATAAATCTGAGATTTCTTCTCTCTTTGAACCATATCTATCTTTCTCTCCTCGAACCAGAGGTCATCTCTCTCTTTATGAACCAAATCTCGCCGTTATGAGATCGGATTTTACTCTCTCAGATTTCGTCGTTGTTGTTGAAGATAAACATGGATATGAGCTAAGTTTAAAAATGAAAAAAAAAATGGATCTGAGATTGGATCTCGTGGATTTAAGAAGAAGAAGAAATATCTTACGAGAAAAAACGCAGATGCAAACGCAGACGCAAACACCAAACACTTTAAAAAATTTGGGTTTGGGTTAACTATTTACATTTAGGGTGAAACGACCCAATCCGTACAAATTTAAAATTTTCCAAATTCGAATTATTATTATCATAAATAATAATCCTCAACGGTCAACACAATACGCGGAAACAACACAATCAATTAACTAACAATAACATTCAATAAATCTCATACTTTATTGAACTCTAACCAATACCAAATCAATCCATAATCAATAATCCAATTCAAATCACCATAAACAACATTCCAGAAGTCACTAGCAACCTAGCAATTCTAACAACAACTCCAATCAATCGAGACACTAGATCATCTCCTCTTCCTGACCATGATTCCACGATCACACTTTGTCTTTACCTGCATCACATGGTTAAAAGAGATGCGTGAGTATTATCACAAATACTCAGTGAGACGGTCATCCCATCTACTTGGCTATACACACAAGTATAAACAAAAGATACAATACCAGGATGAGCAATCAACAACACAAGTACAAACAACCAATCGCATAATCGCCCAAACAGGCCATGCGTCGATCGACACAACCACCATGTGTCAATCGATCCACACTGTGTCGATCGACATAGAGCAACTGTGTCAATCGACGCAACGACGCAGAACCCAGAATCGAACCTATCCTCTCATGGTTCGATCCTAGAACGCATCTCATCGATATTTGCACACAAATCCACTAAACACAACACGAAATCAAACCAATAACAACAATTAAACGCATCCTATCAATTCCTTTACCCAGATAAGCCATGGTCAAACACTCACCTTAGATCTGAAAAATAAAAAGAAGGAAAAGCACGAAGAACGCGATGAAAACTCCCCAAGGATCCGAAATCCTCTCCCAAATGCGAACAACGAGCACCAGCAACGATCTACAGAACCTCCCAAACGAATCTCCTTCTCTCAAAACTCTCTGGAAACTCTCTGGAAATTTCTGGAAATCTCTGGGACTCTAAAACCCCTCAAAACGCGGCCACACCACTATTTATAGGGAAGCCCTATGGGTTTCCTTTAACCCGGTCCTCAAACCGCCGACTTAAATCGAACCAACCGGTTCAATTTAACCTTGCGTCGATCGACGCACACCATCTGTGTCGATCGACGCACGGCCAAAATCACGATTTTGGTTTGCAGTCGTTACAACTCTCTCCACTAACACGGATTCGACCTCGAATCACGCGACACCGTCACACTACGGTCAACACACCATAAATTAGCACTCTGGCCCAACCTGGCCAGCTCTACTGATATCAACACTCCTGGCCCCACCCGGCCAACCCACATGAGATTAACACTCGATCCTTGAAATTAAACTAGTTTTATATTATCATCACATTACACCGTCTCACTATGGCTACAATCCTGACCAAACCCGGTCAGCACCACCTGAGATCATCTCTCGATCTCTGAAGTTCCTCTAGTCTCATACGAGAATCACATCACACCGTCTCACCACGGCTACAATCCTGACCAAACCCGGTAAGCACCACATGAGATCCACTGCCGATCCCCGAAGCTCATCTAGTCTCATACTTACAAATCACATCCAGACATTGTTGCTCATCACTTACATACATATACACCTCTCACACTCTCAAGGTCGTCACCCTTTGAGTTCTCGGTGTATAACATACCCCTCCCACCTTCAGGACCGCCGCCCATCAGACTATTGGTATGCTCCACGCCCCTCTCACTCTCAAAACACACAGTCCGTCAAGCTATGGGCGTGCAGGGAACCTCACTGTCCCCTGGAGAGATCCCTGTCCCTCGAGGTATATGTAGGGAAAATCACTATCCCCTGGAGAGAACCTCACTGTCCCCTCAAGTATATGCAGGGAAAATCACTATCCCCTGGAGCAATCAACGCTGTAACATGCATCATAAGCACATGTCGACCAAAATCACCTCCCGTGGTTCATCATGACATCCCCTATCCCGGAATATCATAACCTCCATTACCAATCTCTAGGTCATCCGAAATAATCCATCACACAGTGTGTTTCCAACAGAGTCCCTGGAAAAAGACAAGTTCTAACTCACATAAAACCTCTTTTCCAGACTCTCCCTAGGAAATACACAGGTTCTAACTTTCATAAAACCTCTATTCCCAGCGCCATCTAGAGAATAAACAAGTTATAACTTACATAGAACTTCCATTCCTAGATACTCCTCCTAGAACATTGACAAGCTCTAACTCACATAGAACTTCCATTTCTAGCCTCACTAGAAAATAGACAATCCTATTCACTTAGAACTTCTATCTCTAACTCTCTAGCCGATAAACAAATTCTAACTCGCATAAAACTTCTATCACTAGACTCTCATCAACCTCATGACCCCACCAGTCATCATAACACATGACCCCACCAGTCATCATAACATATGATCCTACCAGTCATATTATAAGAACTCGCATCTTATAAACACATTTAATAAGAAACCCATCTTCTTATTAAACCACAAAAATGTATAATCGTTACATCACCAAGCAAAAAATACATAAATAACTCATAGCCACATGCTATCATAGACACTGAAAACTAGAAAAGACAACTCAAGCCTCCACTTACTTCTCGAACCACTTTGAGAACTTTGCCTTCATCTTCGCTTCTGGTTCCCAAGTCTCCTCCTCGACACCGTCACAGTCCCACACGACTCTCACCAACGGTATCCTCTTCCGGCGCAGAACCTTGACCCTCCTCTCGAGAATCCTCACAGGTCTCGCCTCCAACGTCATGTTGGGCTGAAGATCCTTCGGAATCCTAGCCAATACCTCTTCAGACTCATATAAACACTTCCGAAGCATCGACACATTGAAGAATTTATGAAAAACCTTCATACTCTGAGGTAACTCCAACCGATAAGCTACTGGTCCAACCCGTTCCACAACCTTGAACGGACCCATAAACCTCGGACTTAGCTTATTCTCTGAAATGGATCTGTTAGGACCCTTTAACATCGCTGCCTTGAGATACACCAGATCTTCTAACTCAAATTCTAGTTCTTTTTTCTTCTTATCAGCATAACTCTTCTGCCGATCCTGAGCCTCTTTTATGTTCAGCCTCAAGACACAGATCATCGTCTCTTGGACAAAATCTGCACCAAACATGCTCCTCTTCTCCACTTGAGTCCAACATAATGGTGTACGACATGGCCTCCCACACAGAGCCTCATATGGAGCCATCCAAATACTCGCCTGGTAGCTATTGTTATACGCAAACTCTACCAGTTTCAGGTGATCCGCCCAATGACCACCATAATCCAGCACATACACCCTCAGCAAATCCTCAAAGGTCTGAATCGTCCTCTCAGACTGCCCATCCGTCTGAGGATGATAAGCTGTACTCATATGCACCTTAGTAACCATCTCAGCCTGGAATGCAATCCACAACTCAAAAGTAAACCTCGGCTCCCTGTCTGACACGATATTTGCTAGTACCCCGTGCAGCCTCACTATCTCTCGCACATACTTCTTAGCCAACACCGCCGCTCCATCGGTCTTTTTGATGGCAAGAAAATGTGCTGACTTAGTCAGACGATCCACAATCACCCAGATAGCATCATACATCCGCGAAACCGGTTGTCCATGGTAATCATGTCCCACTTCCACTCCGGAATGGGTAAACTCTACAACAACCCGCTCAAAATTGATGCTCAGTCTTTACTAACTGGCAGACATTGCACGCTGCAACCCAGTTAGCGACATCTCTTTTCATCTCGACCCAGTGATAATACCGCTACACATCCCGGTACATCTTGGTCACCCCCGGATGAATAGACAAAATGCTCGAAAAAACCTCTCTCAGGATCTCCTGCCTCAGATCCTCATCCTTGGGTACATAAACCCGTCCGTTCACAAGTATTGTCCCATCTGCCGAGACCAAATACTCTGAACCCGCCACCTGAGAAGCATCCATCAAACCCTGATCCTTCTCCTGAGCTACTCGAATCCTGCTCAGCAAATTTGTCTGGTTAGCTGCCTCTAACCCCAACGGCTCCTGGGAGATAACAGATAACCTTAATGTGCTAATCTCGCTCATCAAAGCCTCCATATCCCACTCCTGAGCCAAAGCCTCTTCCTACTCAAGGCATCTGCTACCAGATTAGCCTTACCCAGATGATACCCAATCGCTAGATCATAATCTGCTACCAACTCCATCCAGCGCCTCTGTCTCTGGTTCAGATCTGGCTAAGTTAAAAAGTACTTCAGACTCTTATGGTCTGTGAACACCTGCATATTTCCGCCATAAAGATAAGATCTCCAAATCTTTAGAGCGAAAATCACCACAACCAACTCCAAGTCATGGGTAGGGTAGTTACACTCGTGCTTCCTCAACTGCCTCGAAGCATATGCAATTACCTTTCCCTGCTGCATCACCACATAACCCAGACCAACTCTTGAAGCATCCGTATACACCACATAAGGCTTACCCGGCTCAGGTAATGGCAACATCAGGGTACTTATCAACATCTCTTTCAGCCTTGCGAAACTCTCCTCGCAAGCTGAAGACCACACAAAAGGGACATCCTTCTCCGTCAACTTTGTCATCGCCTGCGCCATACTCGCAAAATCCTTGACGAACCTCCAATAATAACCTGCCAACCTGGGAAAAATCCTAATCTCAGTGGCATTCCTCGGTCTAGGCCACCCTGTGATAGCCTCTATCTTCGCTAGATCTACAGAAACTCCATCTGCAGAAACCACGTGACCGAGAAAACTCATCTCTTGTTGCCAGAAATTGTACTTTCTCAACTTCGCGTACAGCTTCTACTCTTGCAACTTCTCCAGAACCACTCTCAATGATCCTCGTGTTCCTCAGGATTCCTCGAATATACCAGAATATCATCAATGAAGATGATCACAAACTCATCCAAATACTACTGGAAGACCCCGCTGCTGGTGAATTCGTCAATCTGAAGGCATCACCACAAACTCATAATGCCTATACCTTGTCCTGAAAGCAGTCTTCCTCACATCCGCCTCATTGATAGGAATCTGATGGTAACCCGAAGCCAAATTAATCTTGGAGAACCAAGTAGCCCCTCGCAATTAATCCAACAACTCATCAATCCACGGCAGAGGATACTTGTTCTTCACAGTGACTCGGTTAGGTCCTCGGTAATCGATGCATAACCGGAAACTCCCATCCTTCTTCTTCACAAACAACACCGGCGATCCCCATGGTGAAACACTAGACTGGATAAATCCCTTCCCCAAGAGATCATCCAACTGCTTTTTCAGCTCTGCCATCTCTGGTGAAGCCATACGGTAAGGTGCTTTAGATATCAAAATCGTCCCAGGCTCCAACTCAATCGTAAAAATATCAGACCGAGATGGTTCTAATCCCTGCAACGACTAAAAACATCCTAGAAGTCCTGAACAACTCAAATATCCCCAACTGCAACCTCTTCAATAACCTCTAGCATCACAATCGTCGCCAAATACGCCTCGTAGCCCTTTTCAATCTGCTGCTCAGCCTGAATCGCCGAAATCACGAGACTCCTAAAGTCAGTGTCACTCCCTAATAAACCAACCTCCCCACCTCTCGGTCAAACACAACTCGTCCCCGATGACAATCCAGATAGACCTTGTACCGATCCTGCCAATCCACACCCAAAATGACATCGTACAGCTCCACCGGACTAATCATCAAATCTGCTTGCATCAACTCTCCCGCCACCAGAATATCCACACCACGAGCCCGCTCAAAAGTAGCCAAAGACTCACCACCGGCAACCTGAACTACTCCCGGCTGCTCATCGGAATCGCTCTGGATCCCATTGATCTCCGCACACTCTAGAGTAATGAAGCATGAGACTCACACCTGCCCACTACTAAGGTCCCTGCACAAATCCCATGTGCCTAAGAACCCTAACATTCTAGCACAGACTCACAAATTCCAAAACAGACTAAATTCAACCACATTAGATTTTAACAAGTCAAGTTCTGAAATTACCTGTGATCGGTCTAGTGCTAGAACCACCCACCTCCACTACCATCTGAGGTGAACACCCGTGGTGCCGCTGCAATCTGAGCCATCGGCTGCACTGCCGCCACTGCCATCTGCTACAGTCAAAGATATTTAGGCTTGATATGCCCCGGCTCATTGCATTGATAGCACACCCGAGGCTCGCTTTTCTTCGGACAGCTCGCCACTCGATGATCCTTGCTCCCACACCCGAAGCATCCCAAACCACTCTGACTCGGTCCCAAAGTGATCTCCCACTTTCTCTTCTGTCCTTGCGCAGGCTTGCCGCCTTTGCTAGGACCCACCTGCTCCTGCTGAATCGGTGGACTAACCACCACAGCCTCCTCCCTCAAGCCATCTTCTATCGCAGCAGCTGTCTCAACTAGCTTCGCTCTCGTGGCGAACTTAATCGCTCTACAACGAGTCCTCAATCTGGTCGAAGTCCTTTCAGGAACCTCTTTACCTAGGCCTGCTCGCCCTCCAAATCTCTACCAGCATGAACGAAAAGCCGACCGAACTCCTCATCGAACTCTCGGACCGACCGGTCACCCTCAGCCAACTCCAAGAATCGTAACTCTAAGTGATCCACCGCCTTCTGCAGGAAGTACTTAGCGTTGAACTCAACCACAAAGTCCTCCAAGGCTATATCCGCCTGAGCTCCTCGCCACCAGAGATGTGCATCACCATCCAGGTAATGTACTTCCAGGTCCACCCGGTATTCCGCTGGACACCTGAGAGATTAGAAATTCCGCTCCAATCTACTCCTCCATAAATCTGGCTCATCAAGCTTGGCACCACCCAAAAAAAACCCGGTGCCAATCCTCTGCATCTGCTCCATCCTAAGATAAAATGGAAGCTCCTCCGCAACTGCGATACCCGGCTGCACCCTAGCCATACCTGGCTGCACCCTAGCCATACCCGGCTGTATCCCAGCCATTCTCGGCTGCATCCAGCCATACTTGGTTGTATCCCTGCCATATCCTGCTACATCCCAGCCATATCCAGCTACATCCCAGCCTGACCCTGAGCCGGCACCCCACCTGGTAACCGCTCCAAAATCATCTGTAGCAGACCCACCAGACGATCATCTCGATCCTGGGCTCCACCTGCAGCAGCACCCCCACCTGAACCCGTCGCACCAGGACCCACACCAGTCTCACGAGTCCTCACAGTGGCCACACCCACGGACCCCTCTTGATACGCCTACGAATCGGCCACCTGCTCCTGCGTGGTTTCCTGGTCCACACTCGCGGCATCAGACTCACTCTCAAGTCCCTGTCTGCGCCCACATCCACCACAACCACCTCGGCCTCCAAGACCCCCACGACCTCTGTCTCTAGTACCTCTAGCAATCTCACTCTGCACTACCCCGCTGAAAACTAAGCATACTAGAAAACTAGAAAGTCAAACAACACTTACCGTGGAATCTCATTGAAGGCTCAAACAATCAAGTGCAACTGCCCTAGAACCATAAGGGCTCTGATACTAAACTGAAACGTCCCAACCCAAAAAAATTTAAAATTTTCCAAATTTGAGTTATTATTATCATAAATAATAATCCTCAATGATCAACACAATACGCGAAAACAACACAATCAATTAACAAACAATACCATTTAAAAAATCTCATATTTTATTGAACTTTAACCAATACCAAATCAATCCATAACCAAAAATCCAATTTAAATCACCATAAACAACATTCCAGAATTCACTAGCAACCTAGCAATTCTAACAAAAACTCCTATCAATCGAGACACTAGATCATCTCCTCTTCCTGGCCATGATTCCACGATCACACTTTGTCTTTACATGCATCACATGCTTAAAAGAGATGCGTGAGTATTATCAAAAATACTCAGTGAGACGGTCATCCCATCTACTTGGCTATACAAACAGGCATACGCAAAAGATACAATACCAGGATGAGCAATCAACAACACAAGCACAAACAACCAATCGCATAATCGCCCAAACAGGCCATGCGTCGATCGACACAACCACCATGTGTCGATCGATCCACACTGTGTCGATCGACACAGAGCTACTGTGTCAATCGACGCAATGACGCAGAACTCAGAGTCGAACTTATCCTCTCATGGTTCAATCCCAGAACGCATATCATCAATCCTTGCACACAAATCCACCAAACACAACACGAAATCCAACCAATAACAACAATCAAACGCATCCTATCAATTCCTTTACCCAGATAAGCCATTGTCACGCACTCACCTTAGATCTGGAAAAGAAAAAGAAGAAAAAACACGAAGAACACAAAGAACACTCCCCAAGGATCCGAAATCCTCTCTCAAACTCGATCAACGAGCACCAGCAACGATTTCTAGAACCTTCCAAACGAATCTCTCTCTCTCAAAACTCTCTGGAAATTCTGTGAAAATTTCTGGAAATCTCTGGAACTCTAAAACCCCTCAAAAACGTGGCCACACCACTATTTATAGGGAAGCCCTAGGGTTTTTTCTTAAACCGGTCATCAAACCGCCGACTTAAATCGAACCAACCGGTTCAATTTAACCTTGCATCGATCGACGCACACCACCTGCGTCGATCGACGCGCGACCAAAATCACGATTTTGGTTTGCGGTCGTTACATAGGGTATAGTTTTTTTGGGTAAGGTTTAGGGTATAGTTTTTAAATTTTCTTACGAAACCTTTTAAAAGCATTTTAAAAATCTTATAAACAATTCAAATAGTCTTACAAAAATATTTTAAAACATTCGAAAAACCTTATAATCCTTACAAATTAAGTATTAAACAATATTTTAAATTGTTTTATAAATTTTTTAAATAGTTTGTAAACTGTTATACATATTCTCATAAACTTTTTAAACAGTTTATAAACTGTTTATACATATTCTTATAAACTGTTTAAAAGTTTATAAATTGTTTGAAAAGTTTATAAAAAACGTCAAAACCCTAGATCAGTCAGAAAAACATCAAGAAAAAAATTAATCCAGATTGAAATCAAACCCATATTGATAGATTGAAATTTATCCTAAATACAACCCAAATTTATCAATACATTCAACCAAATAGAATCAAAAACTCAAATCTTCAACACATATTAAATAAAACTATATTTGCAACAACAAAAAATGATGAAATCTGGATCTATATCTGGATTTATATGAGAGAGAGATTCAGATCTAGATTTGTTTTTTTTCTTCTTTAACGCCATCACCACCAGAAAAAATCTTGAGAGAGAGAGAGGGAGATTTTTTTTTTTAACGCCATCACCACCAATTTCTCCATTAACAAGAGTTTGAGAGAGAGATATTTTCTTATTTTTCCGAGGGAAGAGAAAGAAGAAAAAAAAGATTTGTTTTGCTTTTTAGCTGAAAAAATAAAGAAAAAAAGAGAGAAAAGAATATCTATGTCTCTTTTCTATGAAAAAGTGGTAAAGGCAAATGAGCACCTACATGTAACACGCTTGTAAAACTGCAATTGAAATGTTGCATTTTTGCAATTATCTATAATTATTAAACTAATAGTCACAACTTATACAGTTTTCATTACCAATCAAATTTTATTAATATTTCAAGTTAAAGTCACAACATTTACACCCAAAATCTTTGCATGCAAAAGTCTAAAATAAAAATAAATCTAAAATAAAATTTTAATGTAACGCCATTACCAAGCAGTCCCTTATTCTATGAAAGTTAGACAAAACAACACCGTACACATAGTAATGGTACCGTACACATAGTAATGGTTATTATATTTTTTCAAAATGTTACGTAATATCTTAAGACATTTATATACGAACAAATTAAGTATTAATCACATAAAATACTGTTTTTATTTATATATAGAAATGAACAAGGAAAGATGAACAAATGTATACTATAATAGGCTCTCTATAGACGATAGGTCGTAATGTGCTTAAAAAAAATTAAAAATAAACGAACCAATATATGTGAGGGAACAAGATATGAAACCAAAGACTCAAAGATCGAAGTCGCACTTGAGAGGGAAAATGGTAGATGAAGTCGTAGTTCCGTTTAAAGTACTTAAAGAAAGCCTTAGATCATCGCAATTAACCTTAGGCCTAATCCTCCGAGACTTCAAGTCCCCAAGCTTAAACCTAACCCTAAGCCTAAACTTGATCTCTATATCGTAAACTCCGGCGATCCTCTCCGCGTTGTAAGTCCGTGACTCTCCGGCATCAAATATAACAAGGTTTTGGCCTTGGAACGTTGGTGTGAGAACGGTCGTGTTCTTGTGTCCTTGATAGAAAGGAGTTAACGTGGTGGAACTAAACCGCTTTCCATCATAGTAGGCATGAGCTTCGATCCTGTCGTAGTAGACTCCAATCCTCTTGTTAGGGTTACGGACAGGGACAGTGAGGGCTAGGTTATACCTTAAAATGTTGTCAGGGGAAGTGTGGTCGAAGCGAGTAAGGGACGCTTTGGTCACATGAAACTTGATGGATTGAGGACGAACTATGAGCCAGAAGATGAGAGCGGCTAAGCCGAGGATGACAATAAGGGCAATGATGACTTTGACAAAGAAGCTTAGGAGGCAGCAGCCACAACCGCGGCTGTGACCACGTCGGATGTAGTCGCCTTTGGGAGCTGGCGGTGGGATTGATGGACCGTAGAAGGCACCGTTGAGAGGTTGTTCAGCCATGTTTTAGTTTTTGGAGATTTAGAATGAATATGGATATATGGCGAAGAGGTTCATGCAAGTCTTTATATAGATACCTCATTTATGCGTTTGTCAACTTAGATTATTAGTTAAAGTATTGTCACGTTACGCGTTAGATATGAATGAAATTTGACCTGAGAATATTATGCAATTGTAGGCTGGTGATGTTACCCCATAACTTCCGATAAAGAATATTTTTATAATATATATATACGTATGTTATTACTTTTTGGTCTTTCGTCGTACGTTGGTTCTCATTATACATTTATAGATTATGAAAGCGTTCTAGAACCTAGGGCCGCCACATGTGTCGAATTGTATTTAATTAAATTGCTACCCTTGCTTACAAAAATTTTAGATAAAATCATGAAATTGGTTTGTTAAAAATGTGATATTTTCCTTAAGCTTATCTTTAGCATAGTATAGTTGGAACTTATCGTGATTTCGGGTTTGATAATCGGTTTTTTCTTGACTGCTGCATAATTTATATAGCAGCTATATAGAGACTTGCAGAATTAGCTTGGATTTGGTATTTTCCGATTATATAAGAAAAAAAAGTACAAAACCGAAAAAAAGGACACGATCGCACGACGATGTTGAAATTTTAAATTAGCTAGAAGAAGTATAAGCAACGGTTTGAGAAACACCATCTTAAAATTTGAAAAATGTAAGATCATCTCTATCTAAGGTTTTTAGAAAAACTCTTAAAATTTTATATAAATAAAATATGATGAGAAGTTCTCAAAAGAGAAGAGAAAGGTTCTCAAATGAAATACTTTAGACACCCTCTCTCCTCTTTTGAGAACCCTTCTATTATTTAATTATTATTTTGATAACTCTTCTAATACTTTAGAACCCCTTAATGGAAGTGGTCTAAGGTTGAAGTTAATGTTACACCGAATTAATTTATAATCTTTCTCGGTCAACAATTGTGAGGAGAAATTAGGTTAAAAAGTCGGTGACAAATAAAAACAACCCAATGCCCAAATGGTTGCATATCGCAAGGTTCTCTAGCTAGTAATTAAAAAAAATGGTAGCAACAATAGTCTAACACATCTAGAGAGACTAATCAAGACTTATGGTTTATGGAAACCCATTACCTCCCATGGTTGTTCATTTTATTCACATAGGCCTTTTTGATATCCAAACTTAGATAAGGGTACTCCTGAACAAATAATTTGTATTGGTTCCAATGAATGATATATTTCATGTGTCATACCACAAAGCTTATCACAGATTCTATCAGGCCAGCTCAAGGATGTCGAAAACGGTGGTAAGATTTAAAGACGAGATTAATTGGTCTCTGCAAAGATCTTGAAGATATGGTATGTCATATTTGTCAGCGCTAGATAAAGCGCTCTTATGTGTTTGGTGGCGGGATCTAGGATCCCGCTATAAAAGAATTCGAGGAAACAAGTATAAGGTATAAATTATAATGGACATGGGTAAAACATAAAAGACAAATGGCAACATACATGAATGAATCCATAGCATGTATTAAGAGTCATACTTACACTTGTCTCACATGCTTTGATCTCTACCATGATGGATAGTCGAAATTAAAACCCTAACGAGGGAACTAGATCTTCTCTCCATCTATAAATATTTGCCTTTAGTTCATCATAAAAGCAAGACTTAAAAACAACATCTAAAGAGAAAGTTTTTGGGCAAGAAGAGAGAAACCTAAACTCCTACCTAAAGATGGAGCATTCCTCTTACATTTAAGATGGTTGAAGAAGACTTCACCGCTACGATGAACGGAGGTATTCCGCTAACCCTCCTTTAATTCTATTATGTGATTAAAATAGATGTTTAAAGATTTTAGAGTTCATGTAAATTATGACATGCATGTGTATTATTCTACACCCATGTTGATTTTCACTTACATGTGGTATTAGAGCATGGTTGTAAACATCGATTTAATCCATTAAGTATAATAGATTTATGATTTGAACAATTAAAAGTTAGAGATCTTAAAATGAAAGAATTTTCTAGACCTCAATTTATGTTTTATTTCAAGTATACAAATTTAAAATATCTTGAATTAGAGAATTTTGCAATTATGAATTTTTTAAATTTATGTATACAAAATTCATTTGTTAGTGAGATTTTTCGCAAATTAAATTCTAGTAAAATCGATCTATACTTGTTTTACAAGTAATTCACGTATAACAGTGTTTTTTCGTATAAAATGCAAATATGGAATTTGTAAATCACCACAATGAATTTACTCTAGAATGATTTGCAAATTTGATGCATTTATGTATTAATTAGTTACCCACATATAGACAATGAACATAGATATAATTAAATAATTTATGAAGTGTTTGTATATATGTTTAGATTAAGAATATCCACATATAACTTAGTCTGAGTAATTTAATACATCATTTAATAACGGTTTTTCTAATTATATGATTTTTTTGGGATTTTGGTAACTACCCACACGAGCACCATATTTCTCGTCATATACATTCAACTATAGTAAATTATGGTGTTGATTATGTTTTGAAGCCTAGTCAAAATTTATTGTATCTCTAAAACCTATAGTATTTTTTTTCTTGCTAATTGTCATCAATTGTCTTTTATTGTTCTGCTCCTCACTTGAATTAACTTCTCATAATTCTCATAATGTAAAGAGAAAGTTGCGTTCATATTAAGAATAGAAAATTTAGATTGGAGCCTTTGTAATAAGGAACCATTTCCACTAAGGATGATAAGATTCTCCACAAAACTTGAGAGAAATCGAATGGTTTGGATATAAAAGATGACAATATTAAGAAATTTCAAAACTTTTAATATGATAGATGAATTTTTAAGAAATTTTTAAGAGATTTCAAATTTTTTAAGAAATTTCAATATTAACACATACGGAGTTGTTCCAACAATCGAAACAAAGTGAGATTGGGCTCTTATTGAATTAGAATGCCCAATTATAAAAGAAGTTAAAAGCCCAATCTCACTTTGTTCGGCGTGTGATATATTCATATTTTTGCACTTTCTATATACATAATTGCATTCCATTTTCTCTCGTTCAGTATCATTCTACATCATTTAGGAGTCCTTTATCTCTAGTTGAGCTTAAGTTTGCATCTTAGGGTCTTAGGTTAGTATTTGTACATATTTCTTTTCTTTTACCTTTTTTCAAGTGGTATTTGTGCTGAAAGAGAGTTATCTGGCTTATCAGAGCTTGGAGGATTGGAGTGAGTTGTTGAGGAGTGGAAGCAAGGGCAAATGCAAGGTTCTAGAGTTAACAGAGGAAGTAGAGTAGCAAAAATTGGTCATCAATCATCAGAGCTCACCAATAGAATGCACCTGGAACAGCGGAAATATGGAGTCTCAACAAATATACTAAAGTTTGTGACTTGGGTCGAAAATCAGGATGTCAGTGCTCCCAAACCAGTGCACAGATATCCCAGGTTATCCCTTTGTCACGATGGAGCATCAAGACTCTCTAACCGTTGGATTATGTGATATGCTCAAATTTGCCCTGAGTTACTCTCTCAAATTAAGAGATTGATGTAATACATAGGGGTCGAATCCATAGAGAATCTAAACACACAATCAATTAAAGAATTCAAATTATGCTAAGTAAATAGTGGTGAATGTAAAATAAACACCAAATGTAAGCAAGTGAATGATGATAAATGTTCTACTAATCAATTGGACAGAAGATTTAGGCTATGGGTAATTCGCAGGAATGAATCGAAATATGATCGTGTCGATTGACACAGATGTCCGTGTCAATCGATGTCCGTGTCAATCGACACAGGGATAAAAATGGTTAGGATTTTATTAAGAGCGGTTCTAGAACTCAAACACAAATATATAACCAATCAACTTTCATTGCAGAGATTATCTATGACTAAATCCCTAATTTCCAAATTTCCTTGCAAACTTAGTGAATAAAATCAAGCATTAATTTCAGATTCAATTGTTCACAAAATTACTAAGCCAAATTTCTTTGCGAATAGACAATTTTGCTTATCTAAGATTATATCAGGTTATTAATAATACTTTCGCATCTATTAAAGCAACCTAGGATTTCCAATTTCAGTTGATCAATCCTAAAATCAGAGTTAAATCAATCTAGATGAAGAACATTAAGATAAATCCTAACAGTGTTTCAATCCTAACAATTTCTTATCAAACCCTAGAATTACCCTAAACCTAACAAGCAAACTACTCAGACATAGATGCAGTAAACATTATGAATGAATAAAATTGCATAAAAGAGATAGAGTTAGAGATACAAAGGTTCAAAATCTGAAGGTCCGAAAGTCTCGAAATCTCTCCTAAAGCTCTCCAAATCTCCTCTCTCTGAAGTCTCAATTAAAAACTCTAGATATTAACATAAAAGCCTAAGGAAAAACTATATATGATCTGTCAAATTCGGATCGGGCTTTGTGTATAACTTCTGGACTTTTTGGGCAAAAGTGGAATTTCTTCAAAACTTGAAATTTTTTCGTGTCAGACATGTGTGTCGATCGACACAGATGTGAAAACTCGACTCCGACTTGATCACTTCAGCTCTTCTTTCCTTGATGCTCCAAAATGCTCCAAAAGCTCCCTAAATCTCCAATCGTCCATTGACCTACAAAGACTCTAAAACAATAGGAAAACACCAAAAATGCTCGATAAAAATGGACCTATATCATGGTGAAAAAGGGGTAAAAACCATGATATATCAACTCCCCTAGACTTAGCATTTGCTTGCCCTCAAGCAAACATAAACTAAGAATGTGAAAAGGTTTGAAAACGCAGAAACTTACCTTTCCTTGGAGCACCGGACCGATCCTTTCAACTAGTAATCCACATATTGCATAACCAACTCAAAACCAGACCACCATGTACTTCTCCATAGACATTCACAGCCTCCCAAATTCATCCACGACTTCTCAACATAACCCGCTAGTCCTCATTGTTGGGTCTCGTCCCAGATCTCAATGCCAAGAACCTTCTAGACTCATTCCCATACTATACCATGACTAGTGAACCATACAACCTTTGGTACTCTTTATCTCCCCCAGACTTATTGGATTCAGAAACTCAAAAACAGTGCTTTCACTACTATTGTTCCTTGTGAGGAGACATGGTCCTGAGATCGCTCGTCCTCTACATCCGTTCTAAGGGACTCAGACTGCTGCTTTTGAGCTCCAGGTGATACCTCTTGTGTATCAACTCACCGAAATTTCATTTCCTCATCTTATACTCAAGAACTATCATATCACCCCAAATCATTCATTTTTTTTTAATGATCGAAGGAGAGGAGTACCATTATTTTCAACAGAGATTGCATTTGTCAGGTATGAATGAGGAGTCAAGCTCTATGAACACCAATCACTGAGGAGCCCACATAATTAGCATGCTGGAAGGAACAAATATCTCTAGTTAACTGGTCTGCCTTAGGATTTTTCTTTAGTCTGCCTTTGAAATTGATCCTGGAAGAATGGTCACACAACTGAAAGAGAAAATCCACTAAACCAAAAGAAGGATCATTGTTTCCAACTGACTATTTTGACTCAATAAAACGTTTTGGACTGACTCTAAAAAACAAACACAAAGTTAGCAACTATCTCCCCAGACTTAAACAACACTGTCCCCAGTGTTATTAAGTCTGAAGTTGGTGAAAGAACAGAAAAAAAAGGAAACACCAATTGAAAAGAACGATAGCTTACCTTTTGCAGGGTGTGTCGATCGACACACTGTTGTTTCTCGTCTCGTTGCTATTTTTTTTTTCGAAACCTGAAACACTTAAAACTAAAACTAAAAGTTAGTAAACAAAGGGAAAATAAAACGAAAATAAGTAGTTTTACCAGTGGATTGCCTCCCACTAAACGCTTGGTTTCAGTCATTAGCTTGACCGTGTCAGGCTCAGGCTTTTGAGGGGTCTTATGTCTTCCTCATCCGTTGATAACCTTGCATTTGATCGCTCTCCAGATCCAGATATCCAAGGAACAATACCAGGGAAAAGCTTCATGGTGGTTTGCAGCATCTCTTGAACAACTACCTCTCCTTTCTCCCTCAACTCTAAGGGGATGATGATTCTGAACTTAGAGAAAAGTTTGAAAGTTTTTTTGCGCTTCACCTTGCAGGCAGTCAAGTCTCCATCAGATCTCATGGAGGGTGAAGTCAAAAGTGGGGCACATGGGATCTTCTTTGTGTTATCTTCAAGGTCTGAACTCCGCTTTCCTCCATTTGTAATGGTCATACAAGAATTCTTCTTGACACGAACTGCGGGGTAGAAGAATCCTTGTTGATCTTAGAGAGGGAGATTCTCTGATTGGAAAAATCCACAATCGCACCTACAGAAGCAAGGAATGATGACCCAAGAATCAATGGTTTCGAAAATGTTGAAGAAAAATCAGTCAGCTCGAGAGACATCTTCGAAGGCTGCAGATCCTAAATCCCCAGCTTCCTTGCAACAGACTGAGACATGACATTCACATTAGCTCCAGTGTCACAAAGAGAATTCTTGAATTCCATACCTTTGATTGAGCAAGGAACAATGAACATCCCTGGATTCGGTATCTTTTGCAACTTCCTCAGTGGTGGTTGAGCATGTCTCTTTTTCTCCTCTGGTGTTTTGACACTAATAGCCCGTGGGTATGGAATCTTGGGCTTGTAGACCCTCTCCTCTGCTTGAAATGAAGGTTTCGAAGTGTTTGGACTCATCTAGGACCCGTGTCAATCGACACAGAGGGGCTGTGTCGATCGACATGCCTGTGTCGACCTCGTGTCAATCCTCGGAGAAAAATCACCGATTGCGTAAACTCCAGTTTTGTGATTTTTGACCTGTGTCGATCGACACAAGCCTTTCGTGTTGTTCAACACGGGTTCTGGAGCGCAAAACTCATCTTCTTCAACCTCCTCTTCACTCCCCAAAGTGATAGCATTGACGTGTAGTCTCGGGTTTGTGTCAGTCTTACCAGAAGAAAACCTTTCTTGCCTCTTAATTGACTCCGCAGTTTGAGCAAATTGAATATCCAGCTTCTTGACATGGGCGTTTAAAACTTTGAACTTCCCATTCAAATCTTGGTACATGGCATCCATTTTTCCATTGAAGCTCACAGTCATCTTCTGTTGACCTTCCAAGAGCTGCTCTAGCATAGATTTCATCTCGCTACTCTCTGATGACTTAGCATGTGGTGTCTGATAAGAAGAAGAACCGTAGTTCATAGTGTAATTGCTCTGGAAAGGCTCCTGATAGTCGTTCTTCTGATACTCTTGTTGATTACCATACCTCAAACCCTGAAAACCAGCTCCACCAACGTAGTTGCAATCCTTTTCATCCTGCTCTTCCTCTGGAAGATTATGCACATAATCCAGCTTAGCCTTAACCTCAGCAATTTGGCTTCCATCCATGTTCCCACCAAGTTTCTTCTTCTCAAAGTCTGCGTTTTTGGTAATATTGCTAGAACCAAGTTATCAATAAGAATCAGCGCATCCTCTGGATATCTAGTGTTGAAGTTCCCATTGCTAGCAGAATCTAGAGCCATCTAATACCTCCAATCAATACCTCTACAGAAGATACCCAAAAACTGAACATCACTGAACCCATGGTGAGGACAATCTCTCTGGTAGGACTTGAATCTCCCCCATGAAGCCTTGAATGCCTCAGTCGGTCCCTGCTTAAAAGTAAAGATCTTGGTCCTCAGATCCTCGGATCTCGCCTCATCAAAGAAGTTGTTGAGGAAAGCATTCTTGGTGTCCTCCCAAGTAGTCAGCGAGTCCGGCTCCAGCTGCTTCAACCAGTAGGCTGCTTCTCCACTAAGAGAGCAGGAGAAAAGCTTGTAGTAGAGGTAGTCGCTAGAGACTCCATTAACCTTGATGCTAGATGCTAAGTCCTCAAACCTCTCGATGTGGTCCATGGGGGTGCTCAGAGGAAAGACCATGGAATGGATGCTGAGCCACAAGTGAGAAGAAAGTAGACTTTAACTCAAAATTGCTCCTCTGGAACGCAGGAGGACGAATCGCTGCCCTGTTGGCATAGAACTCTTCAGGCCTATTGTACTCTCCCAGAGTACGCCCATGCCCAGCTGGCTCTTGGCGATGCATAACATGCTGCTCCTCCACAATCACAACCCCATTCTCATCTAACCTCTGACCCTAAGCATTGCGTCTACGACCTTCAGTATCCTGAAGAAACCCATCTTCACCTCTGATAAGAATTAACGGATTCATTTTGGCTGACTTTCTCGCCGCTCGGTTGGCTCGTTCTAACTTTCCAATCTCAAGGTTGAGATCAACTAGCTCTTCGTTCTAGTTGCTTCTGGTAACACGATTAGCCATAAACCTGAAACACAAGACAAAGAGAAAATAACAAGTAAGTAATAAAATAAAAATAAAAAACTTAGACAAAATTCTAGTATCAAAAATCGATTGGTGAAATCGATTCCCCGGCAGCGACGCAAAAATTTGATATGCTCAAATTTGCCCTGAGCTACTCTCTCAAATTAAGAGATCGATGTAATACTTAGGGGTCGAATCCACAAAGAATCTAAACACACAATCAATTACATAATTCAAATTATGTTAAGTAAATAGTGGTGAATGTAAAATAAACAGCAAATGTAAACAAGTGAATGATAATAAAGGTTCTAGTAATCAATTGGACAAAATAGTTAGGCTATGAGTAATTCGCAGGAATGAATCGAAATATGATCGTGTCGATCGACACAGGGATAAAAACGGTTAGGATTTTATTAAGAGTGGTTCAAGAACTCAAACACGAATATAAAACCAATCACCTTTCGTTGCAGAGATTATCTATGACTAAATCCCTAAATTCCAAATTTCTTTACAAACTTAGTGAATAAAATCAAGCATTAAGTTCAGGTTCAATTGTTCACAAAATTACTAAGCCAAATTTCTTTGCGAATATACAATTTTGCTCATCTAAGATTATATCAGGTTGTTAATAATACTTTCGCATCTATTAAAGCAACCTAGGATTTCCAATTTCAGTTGATCAATCCTAAAATCAGAGTTAAATCAATCTAGATGAAGAACATTAAGATAAATCCTAACAGTGTTTCAATCCTAACAATTTCTTATCAAACCCTAGAATTACCCTAAACCTAACAAGCAAACTACTCAGACATAGATGCAGTAAACATTATGAATGAATAAAATTGCATAAAAGAGATAGAGTTAGAGATACAAAGGTTCAAAATCTGAAGGTCCGGAAGTCTCGAAATCTCTCCTAAAGCTCTCCAAATCTCCTCTCTCTGAAGTCTCAATTAAAAACTCTAGATATTAACATAAAAGCCTAAGGAAAAACTATATATAATCTGTCAAATTCGGATCGGGCTTTGTGTATAACTTCTGAGCTTTTTGGGCAAAAGTGGAATTTTTTCAAAACTTGAAATCTTCTCGTGTCAGACATGTGTGTCGATCGACACACAGGGTTGTGTCGATCGAAACAGACGTGAAAACTCGACTCCGACTTGATTACTTTGGCTCTTCTTTCCTCGATGCTCCAAAATGCTCCAAAAGCTCTCCAAATCTCCAATCGTCCATTGACCTACAAGAACTCTAAAACAATAGGAAAACACCAAAAAGACTCGATAAAAATGGACTTATATCATGGTGAAAACGGGTAAAAACCATGATACATTGGGAAACAAAGCTTCACAGTAGGAGTGTAATATTCCTTCCGAGTTTGTCAACACTTGGGAGCTCTGCAAGAAGGAATTCTTGAGCAAATTCTTCCCCAAGCAGAAGACTGCTAGGTTCAGGAGTGACATCAACTCATTCAGACAAGGAAGCCAAAAGTCTCTGAGTGATGCTTGGGAAAGGCTGAAGGGCTACACAAGAAGTTGCCCTCAGCATGGTATTCCAAAGGATAATCTCTTGGGAATCTTCTACCGTGGAGTCAACAAGAGCACGAGCACCTTTCTTGACACAGCCAACTATGGAAACTTCAGTGGGCTTAATGAAAATCAGGCAGAGCAGTTGATAGAAAACCTTGCTCAATCTGACGCTTGTTGTGGAGGAAACTATGACAATAACTTCCCTCCCTCTTATAACAACAGTGATCACAAATTTTAAAGAGCTTAGTGAGAGGTTGGACAGGATGGGTAAAGTGTTGATAGCAAATTAGAAAGGAGTCCACTTTGTGGGAGAGATTGTTGGGTTCACTCCATGCTACCAAGAGAAAGCAGTTGAAGCTTATGAAGGGCAGCAAGAGGAGGTGAACTATGTTGGTAATCAAGGGTATAAATTCAACAATTTCAACCCCAACTACAGAAACAATAACCTCTCCTACAGAAGAACTAATATGGAGAACCTTCAAGATCAGATTTACCTTCCCCAACAAAGACCTCAGGGACAAGGATTTGAAGCCAGACCCTACAACAACTACCCTCAGGGGCAACAACAAGGCTTTAATCCTTAGGGATATTAGCCAAGAGCTCAGTTTGAACCTAATGAAGACTCAGGATTTCGGCCACACCAAGGTGTAAACCAGCAATACCCTGCTCCTGCACCTCAGGTCCCACCAGGTTTTGATCTCAAATGAGTACTACAACAGATAATGGATGGTCAATCTAAAACTCAGCATGAATTCAACAAGAAGGTTTTAGAACTGAAGAACCATGTGGATGGAGGATATACTGACCTCCAGACCAAGTTTGAAAGCTTGAATTCTCAGTTCAAGTCACTGGATAACCGCATTGCTCAGGTTGCTTCCTCGTCTCAAAGAACTCCAGACACTCTTCCTGGAAAGTGTGAAGCCAATCCCAAGGATACATGTAATGTCACTTTCCTTGAGAATGAATGTTGTGAAGCGAGCATGGAAGGACCCTTGAGAGAAGAGGAATCCGAGGTTGGAATGGACAGTGGTTGAAACAACCCAACCCAAAAATTTAAAAAAAATTCCCTTTCAGATTATTATTATCACAAATAATAATCATCAACGGGTCAACACAAGCAATGCGGAAACAATTAAAACAATCAAACGACAACCCAATCAATAAAACCCATACTTTATTAATCGATAAATTCCAGTTCAACCAAGTTAACTCAACAATCCAATAATCAATCACAATGTTCCAGAATTACTACACCCTAGCAATTCTAACACAGCCACAAAATACGAGACACTAGATCATCTCCTCTTCCCGGCCATGATTCCACGATCACAATTTCTCTTTACCTACATCAAATGGCAAAAAAAGATGCGTGAGTATAATCACAAATACTCAGTGAGACGATCATCCCGTGTACAGGCTATACACACAGACATAAGCAATGATACAATACCAGGATGAACAGTCAACAACGCATCACCCATTAACTAAACGAGAAAACAACACGTTTAATATGTCAAACTGACGGTGTTGATCGTCACACCACAATGGTGTCGATCGACGCACCATATCAACGAGAATCAATCATCAAATCATCAAACAATAATATCCTATCAATTCTTTACCCAGATAAGCCTACGATCACGCACTCACCTCGATTCGAAAAGGAAAAAGGATGAGGTTTCACGAAGAATGCGAAGAACGCAGCCTCCCAACACCAAAATTCCTCAACCAAATTGCACAGTCCGGACCCCAACACACGTATTCAAGCCACCAAAGGATCAAAAACAACCAGAAACCTCACAACCTCTCACAATCACTCTGAATTCTGATTTCTCTCTATTTTCTACCAAAAAAGGCTAAGAACACGACTGTTCACTTCATATACCCAAGCCCTAGGGCTCTGTAAACTGACTCGCCAAACCAAAACAAAAGAAATCAAACCGGTCTGGTTCAACCCGACCTGTGTCGATCGACACACACACCTTGTGTCGATCGACGCAATGCCTAGAAACCCGACTTCTCATAAGTCAAAACACGTGTGTCGGTCGACACACACACCCTGTGTCGATCGACGCACCAACCAAAAATCCACTTTTTGGTTCACGGGCGTTACAATTCTCCCCCACTAACACGAATTCGACCTCGAATCACACAACACCGTCTCACTAAGGTTGACACTCCTGTCCGACACCCGACCAGATTCACCTGGAAACATCATAAATGCAAAGCTCCCTGATCCAGATTAGGGCTACCTGATTGATTGCGCAACAATCAAACAAGAATATGGACGACCAACCATATACCTAAAATTGGACCAATTGATCGCGTAACGATCAAACAAGAACATGCACGACCAAAGACGCTACATATGTTTACCAGGATCGTCTGATCCAAGGTCCCAACGCAAGTAAAACCCTAAACTAGACAACCACTTAGACATCCCTATCAACACTCCTGACCACCTGGTCAGCATCCCTCAAGATCATACCTGACCAGAGACAGCACCGTCTCGCCACGGCTGCAATCCTGACCCAACCCGATCAACACCACCTAAGATTTACTCCCAATCCCTGAACCTCATTCAGTCTCATACTAACAATCACACTACATACACTATTGCTAATACTCATATCTATATACACCACTCATACTCTCAGGGTCGTCACCCTTTGAGCTCTCGATGTATATCATACCCCTCACACCTTCAGGACCGCCGTCCATCCAGCTCTCGATATGCTCCAGCCCCTCCAACTCTCGGGACACATAGTCAGTCAAGCTATCAGGTGCAAATGGAATCACACCTCCTCTGGAGAGATCCCTGTCCCTCAAAGTATATGCAGGGAACCCACTATCTTTCGGAGAGAACCTCACTGTCCCCTCAGGTATATCCAGGAACCCACTATCCCCTGGGGCAATCACTCTATAACGTGCATCATAAGGACCTGTCGACCAAAAATCACTTCACGTGGCTCCATCATGATATTCCCTATCCTGGAATATCACCTCATGACCAATCACCAGGCCATCCGAACAACCCAATCACCAGGGTGTTTTATCAGAGTCTTCGGAAAAGACAGTCCTAACTCACATAAAACTTCTGTTTCCAGACTCCCCCTAGGAAATGGACAGGCTCTAACTCACATAAAACCTCTATTTCCCAGCGCCATCCAGAGATTAGACAAGTCATAACTCCAATAGAACCTCCATCCCCAGATAATCTTCCTAGAACATGGACCAACTCTAACTCACATAGAACTTCCATTTCTAGCCTCACTAGACAGTCCTACTCACTTAGAACTTCTATTTCTAGCTCCCTAGCCGATAGACAAGCTCTAACTCCCATAGTACTTCTATAGCTCGACCATCCACATGATCCCGCCAGTCATCAACACACATGACCTCCCAGTCATCACCATAAGAACTCACGTCTTATAACACATTAAATAAGGAAAACTCATCTTATTAAATCTCAAATGTATAATCGTTATAACACAAAACAAAACATACATCAAACTCATAGCCACATGCTATCATAGACACTGAAAACTAGAAAAGACAACTCAAGCCTCCACTTACTTCTCGAACCACTTTGAGAACTTTGCCTTCATCTTCGCTTCTGGTTCCCAAGTCTCCTCCTCGACACCGTCACAGTCCCACACGACTCTCACCAACGGTATCCTCTTCCGGCGCAGAACCTTGACCCTCCTCTCGAGAATCCTCACAGGTCTCGCCTCCAACGTCATGTTGGGCTGAAGATCCTTCAGAATCCTTGCCAATACCTCTTCAGACTCATATAAACACTTCCGAAGCATCGACACATTGAAGAATTTATGAAAAACCTTCATACTCTGAGGTAACTCCAACCGATAAGCTACTGGTCCAACCCGTTCCACAACCTTGAACGGACCCATAAACCTCGAACTTAGCTTATTCTCTGAAATGGATCTGTTAGGACCCTTTAACATCGCTGCCTTGAGATACACCAGATCTTCTAGCTCAAACTCTAGTTCATTCTTCTTCTTATCGGCATAACTCTTCTGCCGATCCTGAGCCTCCTTTATGTTCAGCCTCAAGACACAGATCTTCTCCATCGTCTTCTGAACGAAATCTGCACCAAACATGCTCCTCTTCCCCACTTGAGTCGAGCATAATGGTGTACGACATGGCCTCCCACACAGAGCCTCATATGGAGCCATCCAAATACTCACCTGGTAGCTATTGTTATACGCAAACTCTACCAGGTTCAGGTGATCCGTCCAATGACCACCATAATCCAGCACATACACCCTCAGCAAATCCTCAAAGGTCTGAATCGTCCTCTCAGACTGTCCATCCGTCTGAGGATGATAAGCTGTACTCATATGCACCTTAGTGCCCATCTCAGCCGGGAATGCCCTCCAGAACTCTGAAGTAAACCTTGGATCCCTGTCTGACACAATACTCGCTAGCCAACCGTGCATCCTCACATTCTCTCACACATACTTCCTAGCCAACACCGCCGCTCCGTCGGCCTTCTTGATGGTAAGAAAATATGGTGACTTGGTCAAACGATCCACAATCAACCAAATTGCATCATAGGTCTGCGACACTGGCAATCCCGTCACAAAATCCATGGTAATCATATCCTACTTCAACTCCGGAATAGGCAAACTCTGCAACATACCACTCGAAACCTGATGCTCAGCCTTCACAAACTAGCTCACGTTGCATGCTGGAACCCAGTTAGTGACATCTCTCTTCATCCCGACCCAGTGATAATACTGTTTCAGATCACGATACATCTTGGTCGCTCCCGGATGAATCGACAACATGCTTGAATGAGCCTCCCTCAAAATCTCCTAACTCATATCCTCATCCTTGGGTACACAAACCCGTCTGTTCACCACTATCGTCCGATTCGTCGAGACAACATACTCTGAACCTGCCACCTTAGAATCATCAATTAATCCCCGATCCTTCTCCTGAGCTACCCGAATCTTGCTCAGCAAATCCGCCTGGTTAGCTGCCTCTAACCCCAATGGCTCCTGTGAGATAACACACAATCTCAACGTACTAATCTCGCCCACCAGAGCCTCTATATCCCGCTCCTGAGCCAAAGCAACCCTCCTCCGACTCAACGCATCTACAACTAGATTAGCCTTACTCGGATGGTACCCAATCTCCAAATCGTAATCCGCCACTAACTCCATCCAGCGCCTCTGTCTCTAGTTCAGCTTCAGGTGAATGAAGAAATACTTCAGACTCTTGTGGTCTGTGAACACCTGCACCTTTCCGCCATAAAGATAAGACCTCCAGATCTTTAAGGCAAAAATCACCGCAGCCAATTCCAAATCATGGGTAGGGTAGTTGCACTCATGCTTCCTCAACTACCTCAAACCATACGCAATAACTTTTGCTTGCTGCATTAGTACACATCCCAGACCAACTCCTGAAGCATGTGTATACACCAAGTAACGCTCCCCCGGCTCAGGTAACGCCAATGGTGTACTAGTCAGCATCTCCTTCAGCTTCCCGAAACTTTCCTCGCAAGCTGAATACCACACAAAAGTGACATCCTTCCCCGTCATATTCGTCATCGACTGCGCCATACTCGCAAATCACTTGACGAAACTCTGATAATAAATCGCCAACCCGAGAAAACTCTAGATCTCGGTGGTATTTCTTGGTCTAGTCCACCCTCTGATAGCCTCAATCTTCGCCGGATATATAGAGACTCCCTCTTCAGACACCACGTGGCCAAGGAAACTCATCTCACGCTGCCAAAAACTGCACTTACTCAACTTCGCGTACAGCTTCTGCTCCCGCAGCTTCTCTAGAACCATTCTCAAATCAACCTCATACTCCTCAGGACTCCTCGAATACACCAGGATATCATCAATGAAGATAATCACAAACACATCTAGATACTCCTAGAACACCCCGTTCATCAACCTCATGAACGTTGCTGGCGCACTCGTCAACCCGAAAGCCATCACCACAAACTCATAGTGCCCATACCTCATCCTGAAAGCAGTCTTCCTAACATCCGTTTCATCGATAGAAATTTGATGGTAACCCGAAGCCAAATCGATCTTAGAGAACCAGGTAGCGCCCGCAACTGATCCAACAACTCATCAATCCGTGGGTTCTTCATAGTGACTTAGTTAAGTCCCCAGTAATCGATGCACAACTGGAAACTCCCATCCTTCTTCATCACGAACAACACCGGTGCTCCCACGGTGAATCACTAAGCCGGATGAATCCCTTACTGAATTAATCAGCCGCTTCTTCAGCTCTGCCATCTCTGCTGGAGCCATTCTGTAAGGCGCCTTGGATATATGAGTCATCCCAGGTTCCAACTCAATCGTAAACGGGTCCGACTGCAACGGCGACAATCCCAACAACAACTGGAAAACATCCTAGAAATCTCGAACAACCCGAATATCCCCAACTGTAACCTCTCTAACAGTCTCTGGCATCACTATCGTCGCCAAATATGCCTCGCAACCCTTCTCAACCAACTGCTCAGCCTGAATGGCTGAAATCACGAGACTCCCGGAACACAACTCGTCCTCGATGACAATCCAGATGGACCCTGTACCGATCCACCCAATCCATACCCAGGATAACATTGTACAACTCCACCGGACTAATGATCAGATCTGCTGGCATCAACTCTCCCGCCACCAGAACTTCTACTCCACTAGCCCGCCCGAAAGTAGCCAAGGACTAGCCACCCGCAACCTTAACTACTCCTGACTGCTCACCGGAATCGATCCGGATACCGTTATCCTCCGCACACTCCGGAGTAATGAAAATATTCGTAACTCCAGAATCAAATAACATATGAGACTCACATCCGCCCACTACTAAGGTCCATACACAAATCCCATGTGCTTTACGACCCTAACACTCTAGCATACACTCACAATTCCAATAGACTAAAATTCAAACACCACAAGAATTTAAAAAGGCCAAGTCTGAAATTACTTGTGATTGGTCTGGCGCTAGAACCACCCGTCTCCGTCGAAGTGTAAACCCGCGGTGCCTCTGCAATCTAAGCAAATGGCTGCACATCCAACATTGCCATCTTATGCAGCCTCGGACACTTGGGCTTGATATGCCCCGGCTCTCTACAGTGAAAACACACTCGCGTAACTTGGGCCTCAACCCACATATCTCGAGCCCCAGTCCTTTTCGGACAGCTCACCACCCGATGATCCATGCTTCCACACCCGAAGCAACATGAACCACCTTGTCCTCTCTGACTCGACCCGGAAGTGCTCTCCTACTTTCTCTTATGTCCTTGCGCAGGCTTGTCGCCTTTGCTCGGACCCACCTGTTGCTGCGGGCTCCTCTGCTACTATACCGGTGGATCAACCACCACAGCCTGCTCCCTGAGGTACTCCTCAATCGCAGCGGCCATCTCAAACAGCTCCGACCTCGTGGCGAATTTGCTCGCCCTGCAGCAAGTCCTCAGGTTAGCTCGAAGTCCCCTCAGGAACCTCTTCACCTGGGCATGTTCGCCCTCCATGCCTCTATCCGCATGTACCAGAAGTCGACTGAACTCCAAATCGAACTCCCTCACCATCCCGTCTCCCTGAACCAGGACCAGAAACCTCGACTCCAACCAATCCACCACCTCCTGCGGGTGATACTTGGCATTAAACTCAGCCAAGAAATCCTCCCAGGCCATCTCGGCCTGCGCCCTCCTGGCCTCCACACCTCTCCACCAAAGATGCACATCACTCTATAGGCAATGCACCGCCAGATAAACCCGGTATTCCTCTGGACACCTGATAGAACAAAAGTTACGCTCTAGTCTCAGCCGCCACTCATCGGCCGCCTCAAGCTTGGTACCTCCCGAGAAAAACCCGGTGCCAATCTTGTGCATCTGTTCCATCATCCTAAGGTAAGATGGAAGCTCCTCTGCAACCGCCAAACTCGGCTGCGCACCAGCCACTCCCGGCTGAACCCTAGCTATTCTCGGCTGATCACCAGCCACACCTGGCTGAACACCAGCAACTCCCGGCTGCACTCCCGGAGCCTGACCCGGAGTCGGTACCCCACCTGGTAACCGCTCCAGAATCAACTACAGCAAATCCACCAAGCGATCATCTCGATCCGAGGTAACACCTGCGGCAGCACCCCCATATGGGCCCACCGCACCACAGCTACACCGGGACCCACACGAGCCCCTCCAGCCCTCACGCTGGTACCTGTAGCGGCCACACTCACGGACCTCTCCTGAATCACCTGCGAGTTAGTCATCTGCTCCTGCGTGGTCTCCTGGGCCACACTCGCGGCATCAGACTCCTCCCCGAGTACCCGCCCACGTCCACGCCCACCACGACAACCTCGGCCTCCACGACCCCCACGACCTCTGCCTCTAGCCACTCTAGCCATCACTCTACACTACCCATACCGTGGAATCTCATTGAAGGCTCGGAAGAGATGATCTAGGACTCCAAACCCACACAACAATCAATTGACTAAATCACATAACCAATCAATTGCAACCGCCCTCGAACCATAAGTGCTCTTATACCAAAATGAAACAACCCAACCAAAAATTTAAGAAAATTGCTCTTTCGGATTATTGTTATCACAAATAATAATCCTCAACGGGTCAACACAAACAATGCGAAACCAATTAAAATAATCAAACGACAACCCAATCAATAAAACTCATACTTTATAAATCAATCAATTCCAATACAACCAATTACAATCAATCACAACGTTCCAGAATTACTATGCCCTAGCAATTCTAACACAGCCACAAAATACGAGACACTAGATCATCTCCTCTTCCCGGTCATGATTCCACGATCATAATTTCTCTTTACCTGCATCAAATGGCAAAAAGAGATGTGGGAGTATTATCACAAATACTCAGTGAGACGGTCATCTCGTCTACAGGAAATACACACAAGCATAAGCAATGATACAATACCAGGATGAACAATCAACAATGCATCGCCCATTAACCAAACAAGAAAACAGCACGTTCAATATGTCAAACTGACGGTGTCGATCGACACACCACAATGGTGTGAAGCATCAACTTGATCTCTCTCTTCATGGTGAAGAAATTGGGTGTCAAAGAGATAAAGAAACGAGTGTATTCCGTCACTATGGCGGACTCTTCTTCAATGGACCCCCTTGGGGTTCTTGAAAGTTATCCACTGTAAATTGGAGACTCTCTTATTCCCACTGACTTTGTGAAGGCTAAGATTTGACAGGTGAAGTCTTGCTTGAAGACCTACCAAATCTTCAGAAAGTAAGACTTGGTGGTGTGTCAATCGACACACCTCACCCGTGTCGATCGACACACCAACCAAAATTCCACTTTTTAGTTCACGGGCGTTACAATTCTCCTCCACTAATACGGATTCGACCTCGAATCACGCGACCCCGTTACACTAAGTTTAACACTCTCGTCTAAAAACCCGACCAGATTCTCCCGGAACATCAACGATGCAACGCCCCCTGGTCCGGATTAGGGCTGCCTGATTGATCGCCCAACAATCAAACAAAAACATACACTTCCAACCGTTGATCTCAAATTGGACCAAATGATCGCACAACTATCAAACAAGAACATGTACGACCAACGGCGCTACATATGCTACCAGGGTTGTCCGAACCGAGGTTCTAAACTTAAGTAAAGACCCTAGACTCGACATCCACATCCACTCTCCTGACCCTCGGTCAACACTACTCGAGATCACACCTGATCCCCGAGCTCTACTAGGCTCATACTAGCCATATTGCATCGTCTCACCACGGCTGCAATCCTGACCCTAACCCGGTCAGGACCACCTAAGATCCACTCCCGATCCCCAAAGTTCATCCAGTCTCATGCTTACAACCACATTACGATACTATTGCTCACACTCATAACTATATACAACACTCCGCTCTCAGGATCGTCACTCTTTGAGCTCTCGAAATATATCATACCCCTCCACTTTTAGGACCGCCGTCCATCCAGGTCTCGGTATGCTCTAGCCCCTCCCATTCTCAGGACACACAGTCCGTCAAGCTCGGCTGCAGAGGAATCACACATCCCCTGGAGAGGCTTCAGCCCCTCAAAGTATATGTAATGGAACCACTTTCCCCCGGAGAGAACCTCATTGTCCCCTCAAGTATACTCAGGAGACCCACTATCCCCTGGGGCAATCACTCTGTAACATGCATCTTAGACACCTGTCGACTGAAATCCCCTCTCGTGGTCATCCGAAACAACCCAATCGCCAGAGTGTTTCACAGAGTCCCTGGAAAATACAGTCCTAACTCACATAAGATTTCTATTCCAGACTTCCCTAGGAAATATGCAGGTTTAACTCACATAAAACCTCTATTTCCCAGTGTCATTTAGGGAATAACAAGTCCTAACTCACATAGAACCTCATCCCTAGATAATCCTCCTAGAACATGGATAACCCTAACTCACATAGAACTTCCATTTCTAGTCTCCCTAGCCGATAGACAAGCTCTAACTCACATAGAACTTCTACCGTTATACCTTCACATGACCTACCAGTCATCACAATCCATGACATCACCAGACATCTCATAAGAACACACGCCTTGAACACACATTTAATAAGGCAAACTCATCTTATTAAATCTCAAAATATTTAATCGTTATAACAACGCCAAACGAGAATACATACAACTCATAGCCACATGCTAAAACAGACTCTGAAAACCAGAAAAAAACTCAAGCCACCGCTTTCTTCTCGAACCACTTCGATAACTTCTTCTTCATCGATGCTTCTGGTTCCCAAGTCTCCTCCTCAATACCGTCACAGTTCCACACGACTCTCACCAACGGTATACTTTTCCGATCCAGCACCTTGACCCTCATCTCGAGAATCCTCACAGGCCTCGCCGCCAATGTCATGTTGGGCTGAAGATGCTCGTTAATCCTAGCCAACACCTCCTCAGACTCATGTAGACACTTCCGCAGCATCAAAACATGGAAAACTTTGTGAAAAGCCTTCATACTCTGAGGTAACTCCAACCGATAAGTTACCAGCCCGACCCGCTCCACCACCTTGAACGGACCCATAAACCTCGAACTCAGCTTATTCTCTGAAACGGATCTGTTAGGACCCCTCAACATAGCTGCCTTAATATACACCAAATCTCCCAGCTCGAACTCCAGCTCCTTCCGTCTCCTATCAGTATAACTCTTCTACCGATCCTGAGTCTTTCTCATGTTCAGCCTCAAGACACAGATCTTCTCCGTCGTCTCCTGAACGAAATCTGCACCAAACATGCTCCTCTCCCCCCACTTGAGTCCAGCATAATAGTGTCCTACACGGCCTCCCATACAGAGCATCATATGGAGCCATTCCAATACTCGCCTGGTAACTGTTGTTGTACGCAAACTCAACCAGGTTTAGATGATCCGCCCAATGACCACCATAATCTAGCACACACATCCTCAATAGGTCCTTCAATGTCTGAATCGTCCTCTCAAACTGCTCATCCGTCTGAGGATGATACATTGTGCTCATATGCACCTTAGTGCCCATCTCAGCCTGAAAAGCCCTCCAGAACTCTGAAGTAAACCTTGGATCCCTGTCTGACACAATACTCGCTGGTACCCCGTGCAGCCTCACTACCGCTCTATTGGTCTTCTTGATGGCCAGAAAATGTGCTGACTTGGTCAGACGATCCACAATAACCCAAATAGCATCATATGTCCGTGACACTGGCAACCCCGTCACGAAATCCATGATAATCATATCCCACTTCCACTCCGAGATAAGCAAACTCTGCAACATACCACTCGGAACCTGATGCTCAGCCTTCACTAACTAACACACGTTGCACGCTGCAACCCAGTTAGCTATATCCCTCTTCATCCCGACCCAGTGATAATACCGCTTCAGATCACGATACATCTTGGTCGCTCCCGGATGAATCGATAACATGCTCGAATGAGCCTCCTTTAGGATCTCCTGCCTCGGATCCTCCTCCTTGGGTACGCAAACCCGTCCATTCACAAGTATCATCCCACTCGCTGAGACCACATACTCTGAACCGGACGCCTTAGAAGCATCGATCAAACCTTGATCCTTCTCCTGAGCAACTCGAATCCTGCTCAACAAATCAAACTGGTTAGCTGCTTCTAACCCCAACGGCTTTTGTGAGATCACACACAACCTCAAGATAATGATCTCGCTCACCAAAGCCTCCATATCCCGCTCCTGATTAGAAGCAACCCTCTTCCAACTCAACGCATCTGCAACCAGGTTAGCTTTACCCGGATGGTACCCAATCTCCAGGTCTATCCCTGGTTCAGCTTTGGCTGAGTGAAGAAATACTTCAGACTCTTGTGGTCTATGAATACCTGCACCTTCCCGCCATACAGATAAGACCTCCAATTCTTACGGTCAAAAATCACTGCAGCCAACTCCAAATCGTGGGTAGGGTAGTTGCACTCATGCTTCCTCAACTGCCTCGAACCATATGCAATAACCTTTCCCTGCTTCATCAGCACATAACCCAGACCAACTCCTGAAGCATCTGTATACACCACATAAGGCTCACTCGGCCCGGGTAACGCCAAAACAGGTGTACTCGTCAGCATCTCCTTCGGCTTCCCGAAACTCTCCTCGCAAACTGAAGACCATACGAAAGGGACATCCTTCCCTGTCAACTTCATCATCGACTGCGCCATACTCGCAAATCCCTTGACGAACCTCCGGTAATAACCTGCCAACCAAAGAAAACTCCTGATCTCTATGGCACTCCTCGGTCTAGGCCAACCTCTGATAGCCTCTATCTTAGCCGGATCCACAGATACTCCCTCTGCGGACACAACATTGCCAAAGAAACTCATCTCTTGCTGCCACAAACTGCACTTACTCAACTTCGCATACAGCTTCTGCTCCCGCAGCTTCTCTAGAACTAACCTCAAATGCACCTCGTGCTCCTCAGGACTCTTCGAATACACCAGGATATCACCTATGAAGATGATCACGAACACATCCAGAAACTCCTTGAATACCCCGTTCATCAACCGCATGAACGCTGTTGGCGCATTCGTCAACCCAAACGGCATCACTATAAAATCATAATGCCCGTACCTCGTCCTGAACGCCATTTTCCGAACATCTACCTCATCAATTGGAATCTGATGGTAACCCAAAGCCAAATCAATCTTGGAGAACCAAGTAGCCTCCCGCAACTGATCCAACAACTCATCAATGCGCGGTAGAGGATATCTGTTCTTCACAATGACTCGGTTAAGCCCTCGATGCACAACCGGAAACTCACATCCTTCTTCCTCACAAACAACACTGGTGCTCCCAACGGTGAAAAACTAGGCCGGATGAAACCCTTCCCCAACAAATCATCCAGCTGCTTCTTAAGCTCTGCCATCTCTGCTGGAGCCATACGGTAAGGCGCCTTGGATATCAGAGTCGTCCCCGGTTCCAACTCAATTGTAAAAGAATCCGACCGCGACGGTGGCAATCCCAACAATGACTGGAAAACCTCCTGGAAATCCAGAACAACCCGATTATCCCCAACTGCAACCTCTTCGACAGTCTCCGGCATCACTATCGTTGTCAGATACGCCTCATAGCCCTTCTCAATCAACTGCTCGGCCTGTATTGCTGAAATCATAAGACTCCCGAAAGTCGGTCTCACACCCTGAAACACCAACCTCCCTGACTCTCGCTCAAACCCCACACGTCCTCGATGACAATCTAGGTGAACCCTGTACCGATCCAATCAATCCATCCCAAGGATGACATCGTACTACTCCACCGTGATAATAACCAGGTCTGGTGGCATCAACTCTCCTGCCACCAGAACCCCCCACACCATAAGCCCGCCCGAAAGTAGCTAACGTCCTGCCACCAGCAACCTTAACTACTCCTGGCTGCTCTCCAGAATCGCTTCGGATTCCGTTGCTCTCCAGAATCGCTCCGGATTCCGCTGCCCTCCGCACACTCTGGAGTAATGAAGCTATTCGTAGCTCCCGAATCAAACAACACGTGGGACTCACATCCGCCCACAACTAAGGTCCCTGCAAAAATTCCATGTGCTTTAAGACCCGACACTCCAACGCAGACTCACAATTTCAATAGACTAAATTCAATCACCACAATAATTTAAAAGAAAAAGTCTGAAATTACATGTGATCGGTCTGGCGCTAGAACCGCCCGTCTTCGCCGAAGTAAAAACCCATGGCGCCACTGCAATCTGAGCAAAAGGCTGCACCGCCAATGGCTGCACTGCCGCTACCGCCATCTGCTGCAGCTTCGGACACTTGGGCTTAATGTGCCCCAGCTCTCTGCACTGGTATCACACCTTAGTACTTCGTGCTTCACTCCTCTGCGGACAACTGGCCACCTTGTGACCCAAGCTCCTGCACCCAAAACATCCTGGACCACCCTGTCCACCCTTACTGGCCCCGAAAGTGCTCTCCCACTTCCTTTTCTGACCCTGCACCGGCTTGCCGCCCCTACTCGAACCCGTCTGCTACTGAGATCTCCTCTGCTGCTGCTACTGCACCGGTGGACTAACCACCAAAGCCTACTCTCTGAGGTCCTCCTCAATCGCCGCAGCAGTCTCAACCAGCTCTGCCCTCGTGGCGAACTTACTCGCCCTGCAGCGAGTCCTCAAGTCAGCTCGAAGTCCTCCCAGGAACCTCCTCACCTGGGCCTGCTCGCCCTCCATGGCCCTACCAGCATGTACCAAGAGTCGACTGAACTCCAAATCAAACTCCCTCACTGACCGGTCTCCCTGAGCCAGGTTCAGAAACCTCGACTCCATCCGATCCACCGCCTTCTACGAAAAATACTTGGCATTAAACTCAGCCAAGAAACCCTCCCAAGCCATCTCGGCATGTACCCACCTGGCTTCGACGCCTCTCCACCAGAGATGCGCGTCACCATCCAAATAATGAACACCTAGGTCCACCCGGTATCCCTTTGGACATCTAATAGAGCGAAAGTTCTGCTCCAACCTCCGCCGCCACTCATCGGCCTCCTCAGGCTTGGCACTACCCGAGAAAAACCCGGTGCCAATCCTCTACATCTGCTCCATCATCCTCAGGTAGGACGGAAGCTCCTCTGCAACCGCCACACCCGGATGCACACCAGCCACTCCCGGTTGAACTCCAGCCACTTCCGGCTGACCACCAGCCAGTACTGGCTGCACTCCTGGAGTCTCACCCGGAGCCGGTACCCCTCCTGGTAACCGCTCTAGAATTAACTGCAGCAAACCCGCCAAGCGATCATCTCGGTCCTGGGCTCTACCTACAGGAGCACCCCCACCTGGGCCCCCCGCACCACCCGCACCTGAGCTTGTTTTGGAGAAAGTTCTCACGCCCCTCATCCTGACTGATTTATGAGATCCAAGTCAAGCTAAAGACTTTAACCAAGCGTTTGGTGGGAGGCAACCCACGGGTACGTTTTCTAACCTTTTCAATTTGATTTCTTTTGTTACTAACTTTGAATTTTAGTTTTGAGTTTTCAGGTTTTGAAAAAAAAAAAATTGTTGTGGAATATGCAAGGAGAATCGATCGATCCCCTCGGCTAGATCGATCGATCCGGAATGAGGAATTCAACACGAAGACCATCGGTCAATCTCAGGATCGATCTGCACATCGATCCGCTGCCAAGTTCAAAAACTCAAAAGGAGCACCTGCTCCCCAGGAGAGCACCCAAGCCAGATCGATCGATCTCTTCGGGTGGATCGATCGATCCATGAAGATGAGATCATGAGCCAATCCAGCGGTCAACCTCAGGATCGATTCAGCAGGTCGATCCGATTCTCTGAGGGAGCACCTACTCCCCAATACAGAGCACCTGCTCTCCAGGGTAAAAATTCGAAATTCGGAATTAAGGCCCACCAAGAGATAAGTATTTCCATGAACAATTTTATTTTATGCTTTTCTTTTTGATTTTATTTCTTTCCACTCTCTCTTTTCTTATTCTCACACCGAGACGGTGTGAAGTAAGTCTGGGGGGAGTTGCTACTAATGACGTTTATTTTGGTTGTTTTTCTATTTTTCTTATTTCCTGTTTTGAGTCCTTCTTTTCGTTTGTTTTATTGAGTCAAGACTTTGTAGGGAATTAGGACTTTATCTCATGATGATTTTTGAACTATTTGTGTTTAACCTTCTCTCTAGTGACCATTTCTTCAGAGCATGAGCACAAGGAACAGCTGGAACACTTCGATACACCATCTTCCAGGTTCCATATTGACCAAAATTTTAACTCGCTATTGGCACTAGATTAGGGAAACGAATCATATTCAGAACTCCTTATTCCTATTTATCACTCTTGTTGTTCCTGAATAGCTAGCTCATTTTTAGTTAGTACCCTCCTTAACCCTTACCTCTTTTCAAGCCCCTTGCATTCTTGTTACTTCATTGTCATATGTGCAGCATATGCGCAAAAAGGGCCGGAGAGAATTGGGTCGACACTGCCTTTAAATCACTCTTTCTGAAGAACGAGAGCACTGATTCCCACAAGGAGCACATGCTCCTATTTGCAGAAGATGGTTTTAAAACGAGGTGGAACAAAAAAAATCCACGAAGGAAGAACGATATTGATGAGCTCCACTTGGGTATGTACAACAACTCTGATATTTTCGTGTTTGAGAGACATATACGTGTAATCAAAACCCTCTTCATCATCATCTCAATCAAAAAAAAAAAAAAAAAAAAACCCAGATGATGAAGAGTGGTAAATCTGTAAAATAAGAAGTGTCTCTCTACACAGCGAGTATACCCAAGGTGGATGACGGTTAGATTAGACGTTTGAGAGGTTGGAAGAAAGAAAGAGTGGTTTAGAGAATGTGGATATCAACGGACTTATTCTCTCTTGCAATTTTGTGCAATATCCTGCATCCACTACGAAACATCGGGTAACCCCTAAACACTTTAAACACTTTGAACTCCACCTCTAAATGGCCAAACACCCTTAGCGTCGTCTACCTTAAATGGTGCCTTTAGCGAGACCCTCACGCAATTTTAATGCGTTGAGTTTGTGTTTGGGAAATGGAACTTGGTTGAGAAATGTGTTGAGGATGTTTTGGTAAAGCTTTGTTATTCGTAATTTGGATTATGTGGTCTGCAGATTGAGGGTTTTAAACTCGGTTCACTGAGGATAAAAGAGTTACCGCGTTTTCAAACCTTTCTCCTTCACTTGGTCTTGAATTTGTTTGAGGACAAACAAAGATCTAAGTCTGGGGGAATTGATATAATGCATTTTTGGCGCATTCTAACCCTTGTTTTGTAGGCTTTTATCGAGTCTTTCACTCTCTATCGAGTCATTCTAGGTACAAAAGTGGCTGGAAGCAATGACTGGAGCTTGCAATCGGATTTGGCTAGAAATGAATGATGTTGGACCCTTTTTGAACATTCTGGAGAAAAGGGAGCACCTAGTACAGAAGAGGGAGCACCCGCTCCCAGCAGATTCCACTTATGGGCTTTTTGCAAAACCCTAATTTGCAACCCTAATTTTGGGCCAGCCGCCGTGGGCCTTTAAATATGTTTTTCTCTGATTCTTTTGGGGAGAATCACACCACAACACAGCAGCAGAGAGAGAACACAACGAGAGAGAGAGAGAGAGACATATACACTTGTTTTGAGAGAGTTTGTAAGCTTGGAGATTTGTCTTCCACATACTTATCGAAGTTTTCTTAAACCCTACTCTTTTATATATCGATTTCAGGCAGTTTATCATGACTCTTGCTGCTGTTGTTTGTTTGATCATGAGCGAGTAATCCACTTGTTAGGTTAAGTGTTTTCGATGGGATTTGATTCATGAGCTAAGCATAAATAGGTTTTTATATAATCATTCGATAGTCTCCACCTATTGTCGATCATATTGCCTAGGTTAGATTGATCACCTAGCCTTTGATTTTAGGTTGAATTTACTTATCAAAAGTTTGTAAATTGCTGGAATTGACTTAGGTGGGCGATTTGATCCGTAGCCAACGAAAGTTGAAGTTAGGGCATCTCGTGAACATATCAACCCTAATCGCTTAATGCTTGATAATCCTTGTAACCTCAACGACAGTTAGGGTGTTAGATTGATTGTTAAAGTTGTAGATGCCACGAAAGTGGATCTCCTTATATTTATGGTTGAGTTCGAGACTTGGTCGTAATCGCATACCTGAATAATTGCTTGGTTCCTGATTGTCTAATCCCTGAGAATTATCCCTGACCTAAAGCTTTTTCATTATTGTTTACAACCGCTTTTACCTTTTGTTTCGTTTTATTTACTTGTTAATTTGTGACATTCAGACCCAACTTGAATCGCTTGGCTGAGATTGTTTTCCATAGAATTAGAGCGTATTGCTGGTCCCTTAACGAACCTATATTATTCTGCATTCGAATTAGTGAATCTTAGGTTTTAATCTTTTGAAACCGGAAAAACCTCATTCATCAACGCTGATGAGAAGGTTTTCAATCAAATAAAATCTAGCAAGCTAACAACCTAACTCATGATTTAATTGTAGCAAGCGTAAGGTTCGAACACAAGGAAGACTAGGATTTAGAATACTAAACCATGGAGAATTTTTGTTACGCTAAAGCATAGGTAAATGAGTGGTTGTGTGAACTAAACTAAACAGAGATTACAGTGATACGTAAAATGAATAGAGCGAGAACTAGATGTAAATGCAATGATGGTAAGGTATTGAGCAACAGGGTGGCAACTGATAGAGGAGCAGTAAATCATGGCTAATAAAGTTAAGGGTCTCTGGAGCACGAAATCAAACCAGCCCACTTTCGTGGCACTAATCACTTTTTTTAGTATAGAGATCTAACTAACTTTCGCTGCTCGATTTAAGTACTCTCCAAGCATAAACAGTCAAGATCCAATAAGTAACTTAGCGCCTCAAGAACAAATTTCGTGGTCAAAGATCTCTAAGCCAAGCAAAAGGTTGTTCAGGCATTCCCACTAACACCTTTCGGGCAGGAAAACGCCTATCATCACGATTCGAGAAGGGAATCAAGAACCGAGCTTTAAGCTTAATCTAAACTTGAGAACACTTCATTGATGTCCCAAAACAATGTTAACCACTTTCTAAAACCTCTAAATCAACCAACTTGTAGTTCAGCAAGGAGACTACTCACTCATGGATACAGAACAAGCCATGACAAAGCTCGAGTGGTGTGTGTATGGTAAAATACAGAAATGAAAGCAATTCACACACAAAGATTGAAACTTTAAGCTAAAGATTGAAACTTTATAAAGCAAAGAACTTAGAATATCAAAGCATTAATGCTCTAAGGATCGATTATAACTACAACGTAAAAGAAAAGTCTTGAAAGAGTTAAAGGAAATAAAAACGAAACTTAGGTTTTTTCAGGGGCTAAGAACATATTTATAGCCCCTCACAACAGTACCCGGGTCAACCTAGAAAGAAAACGGATCATCCAGCAATAGTCAATGGTCGACCCAGAAAAGTCTACAAAATGCGATGAAGATCGGTCACTCCATATCGGGGAAATGACCGATATCCAGTGTCGTTCCAGTGAATCATCTGACAGTCGTTTCACAACATTACATCCTCGTTAGGCGTATGTTATCGGTCTTCTTCATCGGCTTGTGTCGATATCAAAGGATATCGATGTTTTCAGCTTATTCTTTAGCCGATATGACACATCTGATCCAACGGTTGGATAGTCTTGATGCTCCATCGTGACAAAGGGATAACCTGGGACATATGTGCACTGGTTTTGGGGTACTAACATCCTGATTCTCGACCCCAGTCATGAACTTCAGTATTTTTGTTGAGACTCCATCTTTCCGCTGTTCCAGGTGCACTATATCGGTGAGCCCTGATGATTGATGACCGATTTTTGCTCCTTTGCTTCCTCTGTTAACTCTAGAATCTTGTATTTGCCCTTGCTTCCACTCCTTAGCAACCCACTCCAATTCTCCAAGCTCTGATATGCCAGATAACTCCCATTTCAGCACAAATACCACCTGAAAATGGGTAAAAGAAAAGAAATATGTACAAACACTAACCTAAGACCCTAAGATGCAAACTTAAGCTAAACTAGAGCTAAAAAGCTCCTAAATGATGCAAAATGATACTAAATGAGGGATAATGGAATGCAATTATGTACATAGAAAGTACAAAGACATGAATATATCAACTTTCCCAGACTTTCTTTTTGCTAGTTCGTAAGCAAACTAACAGAATACAACCCTGAAGAGAGGTTCAAAGACAGGGACACAATACCAGATGGAGACAGTAAAGATGCCCACAAGTGTGTCCTAAAGAGAACCAAGTCGATGCCTAACACACCTTACTTAAGAAAACTTTTCCATGCCCATCACAAATCAAGCTCCTACTCTAAATCCCGGAACTCACAAGAAATCATGTCATGAACTACTATCTCATCTCTTTAACATTCATATAAGTGTTTGGTACGGTCTAAGAGTTGGAAATTGAATCAATACCATTTGGCAAAGTAGAAAAAAAACTGGAAAATGAAATGCAGAGAAGGTTCAAAGTCTTTTATGGTGGCTAACTCTCAAGAGGAAGTGTCACACTATGTAAAAGCAGGAAAGAAAAAAACAATTGATGCATACAAGGCTAGGAATACAGTGTCTACCCTTTATCCCCTTGATGCAATCTCTCACTCTCTTCATCCCTCACTGCCCAAGTGTAACCACTGACCCATTTTGGCCAAATATCATCCCCTCAACAGACTCTTATCTTCTCTTTCTTTTTGAACCAAGACCCAGGAAGTTTTCTTTTTGATTTGCTCTAGCTCTGTTCATTATAATTAGTTCCCAGCTTAGCCCCTCAAATTTATAACTTTACTTTTCTTTTGATTTGATCTATGATAAGGCTAATTTTTCTTTTGTTTTTTCACTAGCGCTATTTTTACTTTCTTTTAAACTCTTCCCCAGACTTGTCTTTTTGTTTATCTCCAATCTTTTATTTTTTCACACTCAACCACTAACCCGGAAGATAAAACAGTAAAGCATAACCCATCTTATTTTAATTCCCCACCTAAGGTTAGTCTTAAACTCAAGAAACTACCCTATTGAAGGCTTTGCCTTGTCGTCTCCAATTTTTGCAAGATTTTACTAAGGCAACACTTAAGAAAAAGACCTCACTCAAGAACATATGCAAGGGTATGAACAAAAGGTTTGGGTTTAAAGGGTGTGGTAACATACACATCCAAAGATGAACATGAAGCAGGATGGCCATTCAAATCAAGAAGAGAGTGGTAAAAATGAGGTAAACATGATATGAATGTTAAGTGTTTATCCTCAGTTATGATTCAAAGTCCAGAAGTGAGAAAAGTTAATTCAATTAAGTTAAAATTCACAGAGATGAGAAGCAGATCAAACAAGTTTCAAGCAAGAAGATACTTTCAAAGTGACAGGTCAAAGCATGGTTGGCTCTCTACTTCAGCAATGTTAAAGCATCAAAACAGTTCTAATGAGGGCAGCAAATGTGAGTCCTAAACTGAAGCTTAATCATTTACTGCAATTGTCCTCGTATGCATATGTAAATGCAGACTACAATGGTTCTAGACTCAATCCTACATGAAACAAAAACAGGAAGATGCAGATGCAGAATGAAACTATATGCATTTTCTTTTTGTTTTGTTTTTGAAAAAATTTCATGTAATGAATGCAATGCAAAAGACTAAAAGGATGAAGGACACAATGCAAATACAATCAGAGGAAGAAGATAAAAGAAATAAAAACTATACTTTAGCAACTATAATGTGTGTGTGTGTGTGTGTTCTCTCCCCAAGACTTAGTTATCACTGTCCCAGTGAGAGACAAGACAGAGAAAGGAGAAAAGAAGCACACAAGCACATACACTGAAAAGAGAGGAAATTGAAACAAAAGAAAACTAATGAAAAGCTAACCTAGTATTTACAAAGGTAGGTGGTACCTTTAGTAATATTGGGCAGTAAAGTTTTGAGGAGGAGGAGGGATGATTACTTGATCCCTTGGTAGCGAGAATTAAAGATTTCTGACGCAATATGTTGCAGAGTATTTGTGTTGAGGGAGGAAGCATAACAAGGGTGTATCTTCATTTTCCATGTAGCGATATACCAAGGTGTTTGGATATAATTTTCCTGCCAGGGTGTGAGTGTTCACCAGATAGTCGAAGTCCATCTTGGGAATGTTCTGGAAGTACCGATGCAGAGTCAGATCAATCCCACTTGTTGTGAAGAGAGGAGTCAGTGATGAGAGCTTTTCTAGCAGTTTAGCATGCAAACCTATCAAATAAAACCTAGCAAGCTAACAAACTTACTCATGATTCAATTGTAGCAAGCGTAGGTTCGAACACAAGGAAAACTAGGACTTAGAGTACTAGACCATGGAGACATCTCATTAAGCTAAAGCATAGATAAAGGGTTTGGTTGTGTAAGCTAAACTAAACAGAGATTGTAATAAAACGTAAAATGAACAGAGTGAGAAATATATGAGAATGCAAGGATGATGAAGGCATTGAGCAACGGGATGACAACTAATAGAGGGGCAGTAGATTATGGCTAATAAAGTTAAGGGCTTTGAGATGAAGGTTCAGTTTACAAGCATGGAGCACGAAATCAAACAAGTCCACTTTCGTGGAACTAATCACTTTGTTGAGTAACAAGATCTAACTAACTTTTGCTGCTAGATACAAGTACTCTCCAAGCATAAAAGGTCAAGCCTCAATAAGCTCACTTAGCAACTCAATAGCACTTTCATGATCGAGGGTCACTAAGCCAAGCAAAAGGTCGTTCATGTATTCCCACAAACACCTTTCGGGCAGGAGAACGTCTATCAACACGATCTGAGAAATGATTCAAGGACCTAGCTTTAAGCTCAACCTAAGCTTGAGAACATTCATTTGTGACCCGAAATGAAGTTAGCCACTTTCTAAAACTCTTAAATATACCAACCCGCAGCTCAACAAGGAGACTATTCATTCATGGCTACGGAACAAGCCATGGCCGAGCTCGGGTGGTGCAAGTATGGTAAAATATAGAAATGAAATCGATTCACACACAAAGACTAAAACTTTAAGCTAAAGACTAAAACTTTATAAAGAAAAGAACTTAGAACATCAAAGTGTCAATGCTCTAAGGATCGATTACAACTAAAACATAAAAAAAGCTTGAAAGCGATAAAGGAAAGAAAAACAAAGCTTAGGTTTTTCTCAGGAGATAAGAACATTTATAGTCCCTCATAACAGTATCCGGGTCGACTCGAAAAGAAAACAGATCACTCCGCTAAAGTCAACGATCAACCCAAAAAAGTCAACAAAATGCAGTAAAGATCGATCACTTCATATCAGGGAAATGACCGATATCTGGTGTCTATCTAGCGATCCATCCAGCCGTCGTATCGTGGCACGGCATCCTTGTTAGGTGAAGGTTATCGGTCTTCTTCATCGGTTTGTGTCGATATCACGGGATATCGATTTCTTCAGCCGATATGGCACACCTGGTCCAACAGTCGGAGAATCTTGATGCTCCATCATAACAAGGAGATAACCTGAGATATGTGTTTACTGGTTTGGAGGCACTGACCTCCTAATTCTCGACCCAAGTTACGAACTTCAATAGATTTGTTGAGACTCTATATTTCCGCTGTTCCAGGTGCTTTCTACCGGTGAGCCCTGATGATTGATGACCGATTTCTACTCCCCTGCTTCCTCTGTTCACTCCATAACCTTGCAACCTCCATTTGCTTCCTCTCCTCAGCAACTCACTCCAATCCCCCAGGCTCTGATAAGCCAGATGACTCCCGTTTAGCACTGATACCATCTGAAAAAGGGTAAAAGAAGAGAAATATGTACAAACACTAACCTAGGATCCTAAGATGCAAACTTAAACTGAACTAGAGCTAAAAGGTTCCTAAATGATGCAGAATGATGCTGAATGAGGGATAATGGAATGCAATTATATACATAGAAAGTGTAAAGATATGAATATATCAACTCCCCCAGACTTGCTTTTTGCTTGTCCGTAAGCAAACTAACAGAAGGCAACCCTAAAGGAGAGGTTTAAAGACAGGGACGCAGTGCCAGAAAGAGATAGTAAAGGTGCTCACAAGTGTGTCCTAAAGAGAATCAAGTCGATGCCCAACAGACCTTACTTAAGAAAACTTTTCCATGCCCGTCACAAATCAAACTCCTACTCTAAATCTCGAAACTCACAAGAAATTCTGTCATCAAGTACTATCTTATCTCTTTAACATTCATTCAAATGTTTGGTGCAGTCTCACAGTTAGAAGTTGTTACAATACCGTTTAGCATGGTGGAAAAAGGCTGGAAAATGATATTCACAGAAGGTTCAAGTCTTTTAAGATAGTTAACTCTAAAAAACAAGTGTCACACTATGTAAAAGCTGGAAAGAAAAAAAATTGATGCATACAAGGCTAGGAATCCAGTGTCTACCCTTTATCTCCTTGATGCAATCTCTCACTCTCTTCATCCCTCACTGCCCAAGTGTAACCACTGACCCATTTTGGCCAAATATCATCCTGTCAACAGAATCTTATCTTCTCTTTCTTTTTGAACCAAGACCGAGGGAGTTTTATTTTTGATTTGCTTTAGCTCTGTTTTTTTTTTTAGTTTCTAGCTTAGCCCTTCTAATTTAAAACTTTACTTTTCTTTTGATTTGATCTAAGAGAAGGCTAAATTTACTTTTGATTCTTCATTAGAGCTATTTTTCTTTTAAACTTCTCCCCCCCCCCCCCTTCAAGAACATTCAAAACTCTCTCAATCTCTCTGATTGTGAGTTTTCTCTCTGTTTCCTTCTGATAAACGCGGCCAAAAACGAATTTTCTCTATAAATACGATCCCTAGGATTCTCTAAACCGCCCCACCAAACCGGCCAATTAAACTGAATTTGTCGGTCCAATTTCAACTCATGTCGATCGACACACCACCAAAAAACCGACTTCTCACAAGTCCAAAACACCCGTGTCGATCGACACACCTCACCCGTGTCGATCGACACACCAACCAAAATTCCATTTTTTGGTTCACGGCCGTTACAATGAGTCATACTATCTAAACGAAATAATGGCATATTTTAGATCTATTAAAAATTTAGTAAATGAACTACTCAATAATCATTTTAAAAAAATTAGTATAGGGTAAAAACTTCTGGTTATAGAAAAAAATATTTTTTATTCACATGTTACATAACAGTTTGCCGAGTTCCCAAGATAAAAACAATTATAAAGGGAAAAGAAGAACATTTATAAAGCTAATTTATTTCTCCCACTTTGATAATTTGACATTTGAGACCTGTCAAGTCTTAGCCTTCACCTTCTACAAAGAATCACTTTATTAGCCTTAGAAGATATTGGCATATGACATATATTTATTTTCGATTCTAAAAAAGTTGAAACCTTTCTTATCCTCCTCCAATAATTTCCCTCCTCACATTTTATTTTCAGTATCGTATATTTTAGACATACTACATACTTCAACTGATGTTTATAAAAAAAAAATAACTCTAAAGAAACTATAATATTGTGATAATAAAATTTACGAGAAAATTAAAAGAGAAAAAAATAGACAAATTTAAAGATAAAAAAAAACATTATTCGAGTAAAAGAAATTTGAAAAAAAAAAAAGTAGTAATGAGTAATGATGACACAAACTTTAACGTGTCAAAATTTTCCGTCATCTTACTAAATATTGACACTGCACTTCATGGCCAACGCGTACTTAACGGCGTTTCCACCGACAGAAACTCCGTTAGCTTTATCAGCGATATTGATAAAAGCCGGACAACGAACATGAAGATGATACTTCCCTGTAATAAGAGTCCCTACTTTCCACCTCACGCGGCCATCGGCGCGTATCATCAACGCAACAAGCCCATGACTCCGTTCGTCGCCGAGAGCCACGGCGTAGTAAGGAGCGACGGGAACAGCGTTTCCGTACACAAAAGGAGACCAAACATTGTCTTCTTTATGACCTTGGTACGTCGGAGGAATAGCCGTACGGAGAGTGATTTGTTGGTTCCGGTAAGTAGCGTAGACGTGAAGACGGTCATAGTAGATTCCGATCTTGGAGTTTGGGTTACGAGTTGCGATTGTGATTTGGAAGTTTGAAGTGAGAAGGTTAGGTTGCGAGAGGTTGAAGGCGAAGACGGTGGCGTCTTGGAGGATGAATCTTGGTTTTGTTGGTCGGAGAATTAACCAGACGAGGAAGATTGTTATTAAGACGATGATGATGAATGCAAGGATTGCTCCGCAGAGTCGACGGACTGTTGCTTCTCCTCCTCCGCCGCCTCCGCCGTGGTTGCCGCAGTCTTTGGTCATTTGTGTTTGTTTATGTATTTACGGTTTTGCCACTGAATTTCTTTTTCTTAGTAGTCCTCGTGTGATGGGTGGAGGAGACTAGAGAGAAGATGTAAATGTGTGTATAGAGAGAGACAGAGAGACTGTGGTTGATATTTTATATAATGATTTTAGTTTTGTCACTTTCTTTTTTTTCCCAACAAAAATCATATATTAAATCAAATCTAACCGATTGGATGGTTTTCCTGATCGACAATCCCAAACAGACACGTCTTACTTACATGTATAGTTTTATCACTTTTGTGCCTCTATATATGTTTGTGTACCTTTATATTTAGCTTAGTCTTTTGAAAATGAATATATATTTGGGAAAGAGTCTTCAAAATCCCGAGTTCGAACACTGCCACGAGAGGAGCCTACATTCATTTTTCTGTCTTCGAGTCAGAAAAACTATGAGTCATGGTCTAGATTTCTTGATAAAAAAGAAGAAGTCTAAAGTTCAAAAAAAAAATATTAGAGATAATTTTTTAAGTTATAGTCTTTTCCCATCGAAATATGATTTCTATATTGATAGTTTACATGAAGAGTATAAATCATATCTCCTTTATATAATAGGGAGATAAATTATGCCCTCAAAACTGCCACATAGGCAAAAATAATGTTGAATATAATCAACCAATCAATTTGACATGTCACCTACTTTTTTTGACTTTCGTCGGGCTATTCCGAATATCAAATAAAAATTCAGTCCAATATTAAGTTTTTTGTTTTAAAAGTGAATTTCAGCATAGCCCTTCTTTTTTTCTCTTTCTTCTTGCTTCACGACAAAACCCTAAATCTCAGTATTATTCCTCTCCGCTTCTGAGTTCACTGTTACACAATCTCCAAACTCATACCACGATCCATATTTCGATTATACGATTCATTTTCCCATCCTTTAATTATGTCCCACTTCCATCACTCAAAACGCTTAAAGGCACGATCCTAGACTAGCGTTAAAGGCTCCATCATTTTTACAGCCATCCGATCCTGTATATATAGAAACTTGAGTACTAATGGCTCTACGCTTGCCAAATTCCTCGCCTTTCTAAATTCTTCTTTAGATTTTGATTGTTCAAATTGTTATAAACACGATTTTTACTTTCCAGCGAATCATTGGTAAGAGATATATCCTTTCTTCTTCTCCTCCTCTTCAATTCATGGTTGTTTTGAGATATGCGTCTAACCAAATCTCCTCCAATTTGAGAATCATCAAGTCACATGATGATGAACAAGAAGCTGACCAAATCAGAACCAAAGTTCGACGCAAGAAGTAGTAACGACAAAACAAGATATGTTCTAAAGTGAATGTTTAACGCATCTTTATCCTTGAATTTTTGCTTCTCCCAAAACTACCTTACTAATCATCTCCATACCTAGATGAATTGAATCAAGTGACGCTAAATTGGGAGAGAATTTTGAGTTTCTCAACTTGATATCAATGACGCTTATATGCTTGAGACAAGTTTAAGAGTTTTGTTGACCTGTGCTTTATCATTATTTCGACTTAATACTTAAAGACTTCCATGTAAAATCGAACCGGATCGGTTCGATTTAACTGTCGGGTTGCGAGCCTATTTTGGGTGAAACCCTAGGGTTTCCTATAAAAGGGTCGTGGCCGCGATTTTTGGGACTTTAGAGTTTCCAGAAAGTTTCAGATAGTTTCCAGAGAGATTTGTGAGAGGAGATTTGTTTAGGAGGTTCCGGGATCGTTTCTGGAGTGCTTGTTGACTGCGTTGGAGAAGGATTTCGGATTGTAGATCTGTGTTCTTCGTGTTTATCGTGTTCTTCGTGTTTCTCATCCTTTCTTCTTTTCCAGATCTCAGGTGAGTGCGTGACCGTGGGCTTATCTGAGTAAAGGATTGATAGGATGCGTTTGTTGTGTTGTTATGTGTGGATTCGTGTTGGTTTCGTGTAGATTGTGTGCAGGGATCGATGTGATTCAATCCAGGATCAAACCATGAGAGGATAGGTTCAATCCTGGGTTCTGTGATGTTCTGGAAATACCCTAGTGGGGGTGGTTTCGGATGACCTGGTGATTGGTCATGGATGAGATGACATTCCGGGTTAGGGGATATCATGATGGGCCACGAGAGGCGATTTTGGTCGACAGGTGCTTATGATGCATGTTGCAGAGATATTGTTCCAGGGGATAGTGGGTTCTATATATATACTTGAGGGATGGTAGTTCTCTCTAGGGGATAGTGGGTTCCCTGCATATACTCGAGAGATGGTGGTTCTCTCTACGGGACGGTGGATTTCCTACATGTACTTTGAGGAATGGTGGTTCTCTCCAGGGGATAGTGGGTTCCCTGCATACGATAACTCAAGGGGTGACGATCCTGAGAATTGGCATGGTGTATATGTATATGAGTTATGAGTATGAGTTATGAGCAATAATGTTTGTTATGTGATTGTAAGTATAAGACTAGATGAGCTTCAGGGATCGGGAGATGATCTCAGGTGGTGCTGACCGGGTTTGGTCAGGATTGTAGCATGACGAGACGGTGCAATGTGGCTAGTATTAGACTAGTTGAGTTCTAGGATCAGGTGTGATCTCAGGTAGTGCTGGCCAGGGTTGCCAGGAGGGATGATATTTGTAGAGCTGATCGGGGTGGGCTAGAGTGTTGATACCAGGTTTGTGACCGTAAGGTGATGGTGTTGCGTGATTCGAGGTCGAATCCGTGTTAGTGGGGGAGAATTGTAACGACCGCAAACTAATTTCTGTAGATTTTGGTCGTGCGTCGATCAACGCAAGTGGTGTGCGTCGATCCACGCAAGTGGTGTGCGTTGATCGATGCAAGGTTAAATCGAACCGGATCAGTTCGATTTAAGTGTCGGGTTACGGGCCGGTTTAGGGTGAAACCCTAGGGTTCCCTATAAAAGGGTTGTGGCCGTGATTTTTGGGACTTTAGAGTTTCCAGAAAATTTAAGAAAAGTTCCAGAGAGTTTTCAGAGAGATTTGTGAGAGGAGATTCGTTTGGGAGGTTTCGGGATTGTTTCTGGAGTGCTTGTTGACTGCGTTGGAGGAGGATTTTGGATTGGAGATCCGTGTTCTTCGTGTTCATCATGTTCATCGTGTTTCTCATCCCTTTTTCCGTTCCAGATCTCAGATGAGTGCGTGACCGTGGGCTTATCTGGGTAAAGGATTGATAGGATTCGTCTGTTGTGTTGTTATTTGTGGATTCATGTTGGTTTCGTGTGGATTGTGTGCAGGGATCGATGTGATTCGATCCAGGATCGAACCATGAGAGGATAGGTTTGATTCTGAGTTTTGTGATGTTGCGTCGATTGACACACGAGACAGTGCATCGATCGATACCGGAGTTGCATGTCGATCAACACACTGGTTGATGCATCGATCGACACATGGTGGTTGTGTCGATCGACGCATGCCTGTTCGAGGCGAATTTGAGTTGATTGATCGTGCTTGCGTTGTTGTGTTGTTCACCCTGGTATTGTGTCAATTTCTTATGCCTATGTGTATAGCCTAGTAGACGGGATGACCGTCTCACTGAGTATTTATGATAATACTCACGCATCTCTTTTTGCCATGTGATGCAGGTAAAGACAAGGTGTGATCGTGGAATCATGGCCGGAAAAAGGAGATGATCTAGTGTCTCGATTTCGTGGCTATTGTGTTAGAATTGCTAGGGTGTTAGTGATTCTAGAATTGCTGGTTAATTGCATTTGGTTGTTGCTCGAATTGAATATTGGATTATTGATTTGAACTCGTTAGAATTCAGTAAAGTTTGTGATTTATTGAATTGGTTTAATTGTTTAATGGTTAAATTGTTGCGCATTGTGTGTGTTGACCCATTGAGGATTATTATTTGTGATAATAATAATCTGAAAGGAAAAAAATTTAAATATTACGGGTTGGGTTGTTTCAGCTCATGAGATATTTGAAAGATCACCAAACCGGTTATGGAGAAAAGATGAACAAGAATCAACAAGGTTGTTTTCATCGGCAAGAGTTTGAACCGGGAGGAGTTAGAGATAGGTTTCAAAGCTTGCTTGATCAGATTATAGAAACAAATAGTAAAACAAAAATATTCGAATGTCTATTAGTTGGTCAATAGACATTTTCATTCAATACTAAGCTAAAGATGGAATATATATATATATATAAAGCATTCCAAATTATAAATACCGTCGAAAGTTTGACACTAACAACAAAGGGGCGAATCAAGAACATATTCTTGCTTACATCATACAAAAAAGTTCTTTTATGTCTCAAAAACTCCACAATAACTCAAATAACTCAAAAAAAAATCCACAATAACTCTTTCAAATATAACATAAGGTTTTCAAGATCTTAAAAAGCATTTATGGTAAAGGTCTTTAAGAGCGACGAGGGCTAGAATCAAAAATGGAAGATATTGCAATTATCTAGAGTTGTAGAGAGTTTCTTAGAACTAAAACATATAGAAGATATTGTATTAAACTTATGATTATTCTAACTTTTTATCTTATTTATATATTCTAAGGAAATATCTTCTGTTCAACCTTTGATTTAAAACAAATTCCCCTTATCTTATTTATATAAAGGGAATTTGTAGAGAGTTTCTTAAAAATAAAACATATGGAAAATATTGTATTAAACTTATGATTATTCTAACTTTTTATCTTATTTATATATTTTAAAGAAATATCTTTTGTTCAACCTACTGATTTAAAACAAATTTCCCTTAATGCCTCCAAACTATAGAATATGTAGGGAATATATAATGCATATACTCTCTCAACATTTTAAGCTAATGATAACAAATATAAGAAATCTTCTATGCAAAATGATTTGTGTGTGTTTTGGAATTTGTTATCCCTTCTTAAAAAACATTCTCATAATTTGTGATTGGTTATCGTTCTCGTGTAACAAAAGTTTTAGTGCCTTTAGATTCAAAAACAACTTCTAACTTAGCCATTATACTCATTAGAATTATGGAGTAAGTTGTGGGACTTTGTTTCTTCTTCACCACTCTATTTCTCTACTTTTCTTTTGGTCCCAGGATTTTATATTTATTAATTGTTATCTTCTGCATATGTTTCTTTTAGTTATTATACTCAGAAGATTGCTTTGACTAAAACCAAATATATTGCCTATATTTATACCAACATTCTGGTGCGGAGAATAGTATTCTGTTAATGAAAAAGCTACAACAAACCTAAAGAATCAAATTCTTTTCATGTGGGAGTCAAATTTCATATTTATTTTAAAACTCTATTTCGTATGAACCTATAGAAACTTGGTCTAAAAAACAAACACCACGACAAAGGGATATGATGAATAATGCTTAGAACCAAACTTTGTAAACAATTTTAAAAATATAAACTGAATTTTAGAACAATGTTATTATATTCATAGCAATAATAACTAAAAAATAAACAAACACTAAGAGTACGGAAAATTAACTAACACTGAATTAGTTACATTAAAGCATGAGAAGCACACAAAAACAAACAAAGTTAGATAAACAAAGAATTACAAAACAATTAAACAAAAAAAACAAAAATCTCAATAAATCAATAACGCAAAAACGAATATAACTTTTAATTAGCACCTTCTAAATGCAATAATTACAAAACCAATAACAAAAAAATCAACCTAAATATAATTTAGTAACGAAAAAACAAACTTTTAACAAATCAATTTACAAACTTATATCCACAATCCGCGTCTTTATATAGCGCAGTTCACTCTCCTCCTAAACCATCCATGTCAGCTTGCTTTTTTAAAGTGGGCCCCACTCTTCTTTTTAAAACAAACCGACACAAGTCCTCCTAAAGTTAATCGCAAACTTAACCAATGCAACTACAAATCTATAAAACCCATTTATATATACTCAAACTAAATCAGTCCAACAACTTAAAAGCCCAGCAAAAACAAAAACAAAAAACTACAGTCGACTCTCCTCCTTCTCTTGCAGAACTTTCAGCATTTGCCGGCTCCGTCGATCGACTTCAACATCTTTGTAACTGTCGCCATTATACTGGTAAATTAACTTCCCGTATAATTCGCCCACGTCTCGATCTCTCACCTTCGATTTAAGCTCTCCTTTTAGCCGTTTCTTTAACCTCTTAAATCCCTCCAATTATAATCTCTTAATAGCGACCCCCTATACCTTAACCTATAAATTCTGCAACTATCACAACATTACCGCACAGTCACTCATCTTCTTCTCTCAAATCTCTACTCAATAGCTGTTTGCGCTTTCTCTGAAATGGATACTCTTGGTTTTGTTGCCATACCGGCTCAGGCTAATTATGTCACTTTTGATAACTTACGTCTAGGTCGCTCATCCCAATATGTTGTCGGTCGCCTCCTTTGCTTATGGGATGCTCAAAACATCAAGAAGGATGAAGAATTCATGGGGATTATCCTCCTTTTCCTCGATGAGAAGGTCAAAAATTCCCTTACCAAGTCGTTTTCCTCATCTTATATTTCAGTTTCGTCTTTCCAAACATAACTTTCTCTCCTCTATTATTCCAGTGCTCTGTCATTCATGGCTTCATTCCATCTGCACGTGTGAGCCAATACCGAGGCGTTTTACGCGAGGTCTTCTTTTTTAACTCGGTGTATTTGAGGTGGGCCGATGCACAAACCTCTACAGGATCACCGACCATCCATTTGTCCTTCGTTTCCTACCAAACACAACAATTGTTCCACTAGCTGATGTTGGAGTTTCTATTGCAAAAGAGAAATTCATGCTGTGGAAACCCGACCACCTCCACGCTCTCGCTATTACCAACCTTCAACTTCTAGGTATAGTAACATCTGCCATTTTCTCATCTGTAACACTATATCACCTAATCAAGAATACTCCTAACATAGATATTACTTACATATCCCAGATGTTGTTGGACAAATCCAGGTAATGCCAACTTCACAATAAAATTATCTATAGGACATTATCAATACATATAGATTCCTCAATTCCGTTTTACTACATGCAAAACAGTCTCAGGATACGGACTTCCTTTGCAAAGCGCGCGTTGTTGGGGTCCTTCAAAACAATGGCTGGTCTTACATCTCCTGCTCTAGATGCAGCCGAAGACAAATATGGAACCACACTCCGCTGCACCAAATGCGTATCTCCAACAGTTACAGGAGTTGTGAGGTAAAGTACTCAAAACTAGAACCATAATGGTACTGAGGATAACTTTTTTAATTAGTGAAACATTACCTTTTAGCTCTGTCAATGAATTACATTAGAATCTTAAATTCTTTATTAAAGTGAGATACTATGAAATGAATCCATAAATGTGCTTACTATACGACATTCCTAATGAGATACTTTTACACTGCAAACTGCAACCAATCTTACTCACCACAATTTCCATTACAAAGCTCTCTTCACATGATGAAAATTACTCCATTTACATCTTAAACGGTTTCATCAGGTACCGGGTAGAAATCGCTGTCCATGATGGTCACCATGTTGCAACCTTTATCGTATTTAACAAAGAGATTACCAAAGTCACCACAAAAACTACTGCTACTCTCACTTTTGAGACTGTAAGTATTTACTCCACAATATACTTCGAGTCTCACACCCTTGAACATAATAACGCCCACAAACTTGCCATAATAATAATTTATTGTTTGGTAAAAACCTGTAGGGAAATGGTGGGAACGACAATGAACTACCGAACTGTTTAACCCACCTCTCTGGAAAGACGTTCCTTTTCCATTATGACTCCGGCTGAACCCGCGGTAAGAATAACTCTTTATAATTTCATGCAGAACAATATATTTGGTACTTTACAGTGCCCAATCTACATTTTAAATAACAGCAAAATCTAATGAACATGTTTTCGTTGCAGGGTGAAATAATGCCACTTGGAAACACATCTAACTTGGACGATGATGGAGATGATGCACCAACAACTTCTGCAATTGCTAAGACTGCCAAGACTGTTATGGCAGAAACACTGGAGAAAACAGAAGCTTCTGATGGTGGGGTTGTAGTCAATGCACGCAAGCGATCCTGCAAGTAGCTCTCCAAAACCTCATCATCAATCCCAATAAAAAAATTGCAATTTGCTTCTGTTTACTCATTTCTATTTCATGTTCTTTGCTTCTGTATGTTTTGCTTTTCGTTTTCCTCAATGTGCTCTAAGTGAGCCCCATTTTTATCTATCAAAATACAAGGATTTAGACGGTTAAATTAAAACAAACTGTAGCGTAAATTATTTACACTATAAAAAATTAACACCATAAGAAAACAACAAAAATCAACACACTCTTCTCTATACCACCAATAAGCAAATCTTCCTGTTTTTTTGGGTAAATAAAACTCTTCGACGGTACTTCTTACCACATTCTACACCATATCTTTTGAATAAAGTATAATCAATCTTTCACGTTGTTCCTTATCATATTTTGTAGCACTAAACTTTTCTTATGTAAAGCATAATCGAATATTTAGGTTTACACTCCAAATAAAGCCTTGACGACGAACGACTATTTTTGGAACAAAGATTTAGCCAAGGTGTAATTTTATACACTAATCACTTATTGATGATGTATACTGGTAATTTATGTTTTCCCATGCATATGTTAAATGGTTTCATAGCAAACTCCAAGTTAAATATATTTGATATAAACTTGCAAGTTATGAAGGTTTGTTCTCGGGTTTCATCAACATTTTTTAGATTATAAATTTGGATTGAAAATGTAGATATCATCAAGCCGTACCAATATCTTATGATATATTGTCAATACATGCTCTTATAATGTATTTACTAACAATCTTTCTCACCACTCATATATATTTATTAGATTACTATAAATTCTAACAGTGACCAAATAATTACAATCAAATTAAAAACATAATGACATATACCACTACATCAAATTAATGTCCACGTTTACACGCAGGAGTGTAAAGATCTTTATAAGAACTATCGAATACAAAATACCATAATAAACACGAAAGTAAACGCACTTAATTCTGATGTTCAGGAATCACAAAAGGCAAGTTATGCATATCATGCGGCTATAAATATCACTACAAAACAGAGAAACTCCACACATATCTATTCTGAGCAGCAAAAATGGATCCAAACAAAACAGAAGTCAGTCGTCGTGAAGCTTGATGAGTGGTTTTCTAACAGTTTAGCATGCAAACCTATCAAATAAAACCTAACAACCTTACTCATGATTCAATTATAGCAAGGTAGGTTTCGAACACAAGGAAGACTAGGACTTAGACTACTAAATCATGGAGAAATTTCGTTAAGCTAAAGCATAAATAAAGAGGTTGGCTGTGTGAGTTAAACTAAACAGAGATTGTGCTAAAACGTAAAATGAACAGAGTGAGAAATAGATGTGAATGCAAGGATGATGAAGGCATTGAGAAACGGGATGGCAACTGATAAAGAAAAAGTAGATCATGGCTAATAAAGTTAAAGGCTTTGAGATGAAAGTTTAGTTTACAAGCATGGGGCACGAAATAAAACCAGTCCACTTTCGTGGCACTAATCACTTTGTTGAGTACAAAGATCTAATTAACTTTCGCTGCTAGATACAATTACTCTCCAAGCATAAATGGTCAAGCCCCATAAGCTCACTTAGAACCTCAACAACACTTTCATGATCGAGGGTCACTAAGCCAAGCAAAAGATCGTTCAGGCATTCCCACAAACACCTTTCGGACAGGGGAACACCTATCAACACGATCCAAGAAATGATTCAAGGACCGAGCTTTAAGCTAAACCTAAGCTTGAAAACATTCATTTGTGACCAGTAATGAAGTTAGCCACTTTCTAAAACTCCTAAATCTACCAACCCGCAGCTCAACAAGGAGACTTCTAACTAATGGCTACGGAACAAGCCATGACCGAGCTCGGGTGGTGCAAGTATGGTAAAATACAGAAATAAAAGCGATTCACACACAAAGACTGAAACTTTAAGCTAAAGACTAAAACTTTATAAAGAAAAGAACTTAGAACATCAAAGTGTCAATGCTCTAAGGATCGATTACAACTAAAACGTAAAAAGAAAGCTTAAACGCAATAAAGAAAAGAAAAACAAGACTTAGGTTTTTCTCAGAAGCTAAGAACATATTTATATCCCCTCATAACAGTACCCGGGTCGACCCGGAAAGAAAACAGATCACTCCGCTAAAGTCAACGGTAGACCCGAAAAAGTGAACAAAATGCAGTAAAGATCAATCACTCCATATCCGATATCTGGTGCCTATCCAGCAATCCATCCAACCATCATGTCGTGACACGGCGTCCTCGTTAGATGCAGGTTATCGATCTTCTTCACCGGTTTGTGTTGATATCAGGGTATATCAATTTCTTCAGCTTACTCTTCAGCCGATATGCACGCCTGGTCCAACCGTCGGAGAGTCTTGATGCTCCATCGTAAAAAGAGGATAACTTGAGATATTTGTGCACTGGTTTGGGGGCACTGACCTCCTGATTCTCGACCCAAGTTACGAACTTCAATAGATTTGTTGAGACTCCATATTTTCGCTGTTCCACGTGCTTCCTATTGGTGAGCCCTGATGATTGATGACCGATTTCCGCTCCCCTGCTTCCTCTGTTCACTCCAGAATGTTCACTCCAGAACCTTGCAACCTCCATTTGCTTCCACTCCTTAGCGACTCACTCCAATCCTCTAGGCTCTAATACGCCAGATGACTCCCGTTCAACATTGATACCATCTGAAAAAAGGTAAAAGAAGATAAATATGTACAAACACTAACCTAATACCCTAAGATGCAAACTTAAACTAAGCTACAGCTAAAAGGTTCCTAAATGATGCTGAATGAGGAATAATGGAATGCAATTGTATACATAGAAAGTGTAATAATATGAATATATCAAAGCTCTCCTGCAAGATCTCCTTGTGTCATTGTGTCCTAAATCGGTGCAACAGACCCACAATCTTACCAAAATTGCCTTTGTTCATGCAAAGAACTAGGTGCATCAACTGACGATGAACGCGTTTTGAAGGCCCTCAACCTAACTTCATTGGTCAAGAAACCTTTGTCTTCAGTCAAATATCTTCCTCTTATGAAGAAATGTCTTGCGGTTAATAGCTCAGATACTCACTACATTAAAGGTATCATTGGATACTTTCTCCTAGACGATCCCACTGTTGGACTCCACCATTTGCAAGTAGCAGCTAATGTAGGAAAAAAAAGATGCAATCTACTTGTATGGAATCATACTATTGTGCAGGGACAGAGTTGCGAAAGGCAAAGAGTATCTCAACAAGCTCCAATGGAAAGATGACATTGAAACCGTTAACATATGCTCGAAAAACATCAAGAAATCATTGCATGGGATTAGAGTTACGAGAAAGAGAGGCTACTTTGTTTCCCTTCACAAGATGCGTCCTAACAACTTCTGTCACCTCAATGACTTGGACACTACATGTGAGGAGTGTTTCTACTACAAAAAGATGGTTAAGTTTATATAAATGATATAACTAATCATCTATAGAGTTGGGTACCTGTTTTCTCATCAAATTCCCTAAAATGCTCAATCTCGATGCCATGCGGCTATTGAGCAAAGTTGCTTTTATTTCCTTTTCTGTTACCTGCTTTCATTCCTGCATGATGTAAGGATATTCCAAATTCAATAAATCCAACTCTTTAACTATCGGTCTAAAATTACACTAACTCTCCAATGCTTCAAAAACTTGCCAGAATAGATAAACATAAGTTTGGATCCCCTGGGTTACACACAAATAGAGCATATAATCCAACCACATACTATGAGTAAGGATTTCTCCAATCCACAGTACAATCTCCAATTGATGCAAAGTTAGACAAACCAATTTTTAAAAATAGTTTTCGTATAGCAAGCCAAAACAATAGGCAGCTAAACTCAGGAATATGGTTCTTCATATTGGATAAATGTATTGTTCGCATACAACCATCTCACAAATTCTGGCCCATTTAACCTTATTAACAATGTAGGCCTCTACATTCACAGCAGTTCTGAGAGTCTCAACTAAAACAGGCACAAAAACAATGAATCCAATACAAAACAACAAAATTTGGGTCATTTAGCTATTTTAAGCTATTTCATAAACACAATAATATACTATCTAAATAAGGATCCAAAGTTCTTCCAACATACATAATCACATAAAGTAAACAATGTTTTTAACAAAACTTATATCTATCTAAACAGCCAATTTTGATCTCTTTTAATACAAAACAATCACAAAAAACACAACAATATTAAAATTCAACCAACATAATATGAAAAGAATTATAATCACAATGGAAGTCACCATTAATAAATGTATTGTTCGCATTAAACTATCTCACAAATTCAGGCCCATTAAACCTATTAAGAAGATAGGCCTGTAAATTCACAACAAATTTGAAACTCTCAAGTAAAAATCGAACCAAAAACAATGTAACCAATACAAAACAGTAAATTTTGGGTTATTTATCTGAATTTAACTACTTATTAACCACAATAATATCCAATCTCAACTAGGATACCAAGTTCTTACAACACACGTCATCACCTAAATTAAACCATGCTTTAAGCGATTGTTTGTAAACCGTAATTTTTTGTTCCGTTTAATACAAACCAACACAAAAAAATCACACAATTAAAATTAAACCAACAGTATATGAAAAGAATTTTAATCATACTGAAAGTGACCATTAATTTAGCGCATCCGTTACAATTCTCCACAAATGAAAACTCACAATAGTAACATTAGACGAAAACACACAGTCGTGAAACCATCAAAACAAAACCTCTAAATCACAAACTTACAAACAGATGTATGATGAAAAATCAAAAAAAAACAAGAAAAAGCTCAAACAATTCAGCAATCCAAGAAAACAAAAGAAGGAAAACAAAGACGAATGAGGATCGAGAAAGTCATATACAAGCAAAAAGTAAGTTAATCTGTCTCTCACCTAAATCAAAATCAAATAGAATTCCACAAGATCACAACTGCCAAACACAAACAACCATATTCAATTTATTTTATATGCATTATAGGTATTATTCAGGGTGATACAAATACAGATAGCACGCTGACAGTAAGTCAAGGTAATTTACATAATCTAAACTCAATATTGTTAAGATAGGATTAAGTTTATAATACATGTGCTTTCTATGCAAAAAGGGTTTCCCATCACCCATGCATACTAAATTTATGAATTACTGGAAAACAAAGAAAAGCACGACAAATGCTCGCGCAATACTACTGTCAAAAAGGGCAACTCAAAAGCTTCAAGGTTAGTGCCTAATTGCATACAAAATTCTTTCATCAGTCGTACAGTCAAAAACTATTAACACATTCTGTAGGGATTATTGTAATGAACACACAAAACGAAACTTATTCTCACAGAACACTCCAATGAAATTTCAGGAAACATCAAAGGGAGGCCACAAAAGAATAAACAAAAAAAACAAGGATTGAGTGGTCAATTAGAATGTCCATTTTGTCATGCCTTGGTGTGGAGCCAAGAAAAAATGGGGACAATAGGACCTAACAAACTACCAGTCTTTACCATATGTTGTCAGCAAGAACGTGTAAAGCTTCCAGAGGAGCCTCGGACCCCACCAGTGTTGACAAAGCTATTAACAAAATCACCTCACTTCTAGCAAAATATCAGGACCTACAATTCAGTTCTTGCATTCACATCAATGGGAGCTAAAATTGATAAGTCTCTGATGCACAAAAGTGGTCCATTCACGTTCAGAATCCATGGTCAAAATTCTCACAGGATTGGAGAATTAGTGCCAGAAAATGGAATTCCCCCAAAGTTTGAACAACTTTACATCTTTGATACCGCTAATGAGGTGAAGAAGAGAATTTCAGCACTAAAAAGAACCTCAAAAGCCGAGGAATTGGATGAGGAAATAGTGAGATCACAACAGTTGTCACATTTAATTATTTGGCAAAAAATTTTAGAAAAGCACGGGACAGGTACAAAAAAAGGATTGCCTAGAGTTGAGTATTAGGCTGATTGGGCTAAAGAACCGGGGTAGACAATATGATATGCCAACCATAGATGAAATTGTCGAATTAATTGTGGGGGACATAACAAATGATATAGGAGAAAGGGATGTAATAGTGCATCACAAGTCAGTTGGCCTCTAACAGATAAGTGATTTACATCCTCTGTTCATGACTCTCCAATATCCTTTATTGTTCCCATATGGAGAAATTGGATTCCATGAAGGAATACCAGCAATGGAAAGGGAAGGAAATGCAAGAAAAAGAAATTTCATCACTAAGCGAGAATTCTACGCCTACTAGATTCAAACAAGGCTGAGGGAAGGAATGACAATTGTAAGATCCAGACGCTTATTGCATCAATATATTGTTGACGCATATACCGCAATTGAACAAGAGCGATTGCGTTGGTATCGGCTAAATCAGAAGAAATTAAGGGCAGATCTATACAACAATGTCAAGGATGCAGTTACTAAGGGTGACACATATGCTAAAACGATTGGCAGAAGAGTGATATTGCCATCAAGCTACACAGGCGGTCCACGATACATGGTTGAAAAATACCATGACGCAATGGCTATATGTCGATGGTATGGGAACCCAGATTTGTTTATCACTATGACAACCAATCCAAAGTGGCCAGAAATCACAGAGCATTTAAATAAGTATGGGAACGACACGGCAAATGACATACCGGACCTAGAATGCACAGTGTTGAAGATAAAGTTAGACGAGTTGCTAGCTGATTTCAAAAAATGTCGTTTTTTTCCCAAAACCTAATTGCAGGTAAGTACCATTTACATTTATTAACACTGCTACCATTAAATTACAGTAACCTAGCCATTCACTCATAATAATAGTTGTCTACACAATCGAGTTTCAAAAACGAGGCTTGCCACATGCACACATACTTCTATGGCTACAAGGAGATGTTAAAAAACCCACACCAAAAGATATAGACAAATATATCTCAGCACAAATACCTGATACGAAAGAATATCCTGAAGGCTACAGACTTGTAGAACAACACATTATTCATAACACAGGTTTTAACCCTATCAAACTACTACAAGTGCATAGCAATGAAGTAGTATAAAAGGGATCGAATCCAGAGAGACCAAGTGCTACACTACGAAAGTATCAGAGAGAAATTTAGCTAAGATGATAAAAATGATAGTTGTATGCAAAATAAAATACGAATGACAAATAAACGATGTAAACTATGGAATTAAAAGCGTCAAGCTTTAGGGATATTTGCAGAAAATCAAAAATCATGAACCAGACAATTATTTAGGGAACAATTCAGCGTAGTCTCGAACTCAAACATAAATGTATAACCAATCCACTGTCACTGTCGTGGTATTAATCACTTTATCTAGCAACCTAGATTTTAAACTGTCGTTTGAACTTAGAATTCTAGACAAGCATTAACGAGCAGGTTTGATATGTTCACAAATTGCCTTAGCATCAGCTTTCCTTGGCTAAAGACAATTTACTCATCTACGTTCTTTCAGGCATTTAATCGAACACTTTCGGTGCATTAAACATCCTAACATCAGGAACTAGGTGATCAATCTAATTCAAGCAATAAGAAAAACGATAGATAAAGACAAATACAAATCCCTATCTATGTCTAATTCATCGATTCATAAAAACCTTTTAAACCCCTAAAACCTAACTATGGATCTACTCAGACACAATCAGAGAGAAACCACAAAGAGATTAAAGGAATTGCATAATTAGATTAAAGAAATAAAAATTGGGTTCAGAAATCTTCTCTAGAGATGCAGAGTTAGAGATTCTTCTCCCAAAACTTACAAATTGCAAAAGCCAAAGTCTGAAGATAGAAAAATAAGCGTAGCCTAAACAATGGCTAAAAACTCGAATAAATAGGTCAAAATCACGTTCTGGTCGAAATCTCAGACAAAATCCAATAGAATAAGGAAATCTGAAATTTTCTATTTTTGGGCCGATTTAGGGTTAGGATCGACCGATCCACATGCGGATCGATCGATCTGATCGTCGGAAACGTAGCCCTCCTTCTTAGGTCGATTCTGGACTGATCCTATGTTTTGGGTAAATTCGGATCGGTCGATCCTGAGGTCGATCTTGAGGTTAATTTCAGCATTTTTGTCCCTTTTTTTTCCTTTCTTTGGTCCATCTTGCCTTAAACTCGTTCCAAACGCATTTCAACCTGCAAAGACTCTAAAAACAGAGAAAAGACTCGATAAACCATTGAAAACACAGGTTATAATGCGTTAAAACCACAACACATCAACTCCCGCAGACTTAGCCTTTTGCTTGCCCTCAAGCAAAACAGAAAACTAAACATGCAAAACAGGTTTGAAAACGCGAAAGCTCAGCTTCTCTTTTGGAACGTTTAATGACCACTAAATTCGTAATCCACATAATGCAAGGACAAATCAGATCGAACCACCATGTACTTCTCCACAGACTTTTCCAGCCTCCCGAATTCATCCCTGGATTTGGCAACGATTTCCACTACTCATCATCGCTAGCCTTATTGATAATCTCAATGCCAAGAACCTTCTAGATTCATCCCCATACAATACCATGACAGATCACCAATACAACCATTTGGTACTCTTCCTCTCCCCCAGACTTATTCTTTTTTCATCCTTTTTTTTAATAACTCAAAAACAGTGCTTCTCACTTTTATGTTCCTTGTGAGGAGACGTAATCGTGAGACTGCTCGCCCTCTTAATCCATTCAACGGGACTCAGACTACTGTTTTTGAGTTATTCATCAAAGGTGTAGGCAAATAGTGGCGTCACGGGAAATTTTCCTAGCCTCGCTTCCAACCTTTGTGTGATCGTTTCTGAAACAACCCGACCCATTTTTTTTTAATTAACTCAGATTATTATTTCCATAAATAATAATCATCAACATCAACGAATCAGTCATTTAACTCTACAAATTCAACATCACAATCAATTAACAAGCGGAAGCAAAACTCAACTAAACAAGTTAATAATCTAATAATCAATTCCAATTCATTACTCAACAAAAACCAGTTCGACAATTCTAAACAACCAGCAACCTAGCCAGCAAGTCTAAATAATAATCGAATCACAACGAACAAGACCCTTGATCATCTTCTCTTCACAGCCATGATTCCACGATCACACCTTGTCTTTACCTCGATTCTGGATCGATTCTAGACAAGAACAACTACGAAGAGAGACCTCTCTCTCACCTACAGCCTCAGCTCTATCTTCCATTCCTCATAAACCAACAAAACCTCGATCCTTTCTCCAAAACCACCTAAACCGAATTAGGGTTTCACAAAATAGGAACGACATGCTGACTTCGAAAGCACACAGAGAACGGCAATTACCTTCGAATCAGGATCGAAAACCTGATCTGGAAACTAGACAGAGAGTGATCGAACAATATGCGGATTGTCCTTTGAATTCTTCTGGTTTGACAGAATTCCTCCTTCGAAGTTGACTGATCGCAGATCCGAAACTGTACAGATCTCTCTCAGTAAAACAATGATAACTCCTAGAATACACATCCGATTGACAAAACGTTTTCTCCTATGTCACGATCAGAGATTGGAGAACTTAACCTGGAAGTTTTGCTCCGATCAAATCTTTTCTTACTGGCCGTTACTCTCCTCTTCCATCAGATATTGGAGAACTTAACCTGAAAGTTTTGCTCCATTCTGATCTTTTCTTACTGGTCGTTACTCTCCTCTTCTAAAACTGGACAGAACTGCCTCCAATGCCTCAATCAACAATCTCCTCTTCTCTCTCACAACCTACAAAAATCCTCTCTCTCTCCACTCTGATTTTCGCCTAAATAAGGAGGATGCTCGTTTATATAGCGGGCCCTAGGGTTTCTCCAACCCAAAATCGTTGACCAATGATTTAAAATCGAACCGACAATTACTAGTGTCGATCGACACCCACCAAACATTGTACCAAACACTCCAAATTTTTGGTTCACGGGCGTTACAGTTTCCCTATGGAGTAAATAGTGGGATCATTGAAATTTTTCCTAGCCCTTACTCAGTGAAAGTCATTTCATCTTTTATTCAATCTTGGAATAAGGGAGAAGAGTACCATAACTTTTTCACACAAGGTGCATCTGTCCAGTACGAACGAAGAATCAAACTCTATAGACACCAATCATTCCAATGAGGGTGCAATTAGCTCAGGCTTAGTGGACCTTGCTGGAAACAAGAGACATCTCTAGTTAACTACTTGGCCTTTGGATTTTCCATTAGTCGGATATGAATTCATTCTGCAGCAATGGTCACTCAAAAGAAATAGTCAGTAAACAAAGAAAAAAATTACATCATAGTTTCCTAACCATAATACTCTTGACTCAATAAAACAACTTGGACTGACTAAAGAAAATAACAAAAGAAAGAAAATTATGTTAGTAAACGATGAATACCTTCTCCCAGACTTACTTCACACGATCTCGGTGTGAAAATAAATCAAAAAAAGGCAAAAGAGACTCAAAATAATAAAAACAAATCAAAAAGTTTTAAGTTTTTTTTTGCAGTAATATATTTTTTTTTTTTTGAAACCATGAAACTAAAAGCCAGAGTTAGTAATCAAATGAAAGAAAAACAAAATATGTAAACTTATCAGTGGGGTGCCTCCCACTAAGCGCTTGTATTAAGTCCTTAGCTTGACTACGACCTCATGTGTCAGTCAGGAAGATGAGCATGGGAACTTTCACAAAAACAAGCTCTCCATTCAGTAAACTTCAGCTTCAAAACTTTGCTCAACATAGCTTTCACAGCTTCTTCACCTTTTTCTTTCAGCTCAGATGTGAGAATAGCTCTAACCTTGGAGAAAGGTTTCGAAATCCCTTTGGACTTTACCTTGTACTCAATCGTGTCACCAACACGTCTCTGAGGTACTAAAATCATATGAGAATCCCCCTTGATTCTTTGGTTCGTCACCTTCTCCTTTACCCTGCTCTTTTGACTGGCCTTCTTTGTTTTGATAAGAGGGTCTCCATCTAGGACTTCCTTGACCTCACTCTTTATCATTATAATCTCTCTTTGTCACCATTTGCAGCTTATCTCCATTGATAACAGTAACACAGGATGCAAGTTTGGCTGCTTCATTAGTGGGTATAGCTTTGTAGAAGACTTGCTTGTCAATATTAGAGAATGAGACTCTTCTATTAGGCAAATCTACAACTGCACCCACTGTTGCCAGAAACGGTCTTCCAAGAATCAAATGTATACCAAGATCTTCGCTCATCTCCACCACTTGAAAGTCAGTAAGAACAAGGCAATTTCCTACTTGAATATGTAAATCATGAATAGTACCATGTGGAATTGGTGGAAAAGTCTGCAAACTTGAGAGATATATGAGCAGCTCCCATCGTAGTAATCCCAAGCTTCTGTACAATAGCCTTAGACATGAGATTGATAGAAGACCCAGAATCGCAGAGAGATTCTTTAAATTCAACTCCTGCAATAGAGCATGGAACAACAAACTTCCCAGGGTCTTCTAGCTTCGGCAACTGCTTCATTGGAGATAATGTATTCTTTGCTTCAGCAAAGAGAGCCTTGACTACTGTGAGACTCTTCTTGGTATCCTTGGAAAAATCGCGATATGCAGGATCAACTCTAAATGCCTCTTCAAAGGAGTACCAGGAGGAAGCTCACTCACCATCTTATTAAACTCAGCCACCTTCTTTTCATCAATCTCATATTTCAGTCTTTGAGGGTATGGGATCCTAGGGATGTATGGTAATGATTAAATAGCTTTTTCTGCTTTCTCTGGTGTAAGCGATGCTGAGACAGTTTCCACCTCACTCTGAAATAATATCATATTGCAGTGTTCTGTGGGATTTGTTTCAACTTTTCCTGGAAGAGTCCCTGGTGGTCGCTTAGCTGATGCCGAGATCTTAGCTACCTGAGTGTCAAGCTTCTTCACATAAGTAGAGAGAGCTTCAAACTTACCATTGAGATCATTGTACATGCTCTCGACCTTGACATTGATCTCACTAGCAGACTGTTGTTGGTTGAGTAGAAGCTGCTACATAAGCGACTCGAGTTTGTTTTCCTGGGGTGCAGGAATTGAGCTCATTAGAGCTTGAAGTTGAGTTGGCATCGACTGGAAATAATTGCATGGCTGCATCTGCTGAAACCCGTTCTGATCCTGATTTTGCACGAAACCCTGTGAAAAGTTTTTCTGAAAACCCTGAGAACCAGTGAAACCCGGGTTTTGCACGCCTGTATGTGCCTTCACATAATTCACTTCTTGCAACTCATTAGTCCTTTCTCTAGCAAATTCTTAACAGAAAACTGAATCTGCTCCGTTTTCACATAACTGTACCCTCTTCTGGTTCTGCTTCACCAACTTTTTGTACTTCTCATTTAACTCATCGTACTTCTGAGACTCAATTTTACTTACACGCTTTGACTTCTCATACTCAGAAGAGCAATTAACAGAACTTGCAGCAATGTTCTTGATCAACTCAGATGCTGCCTGCTCACCTCGGGTCATGAAGTTTCCATTGCTTGCAGCTAGGCCTGGGCATTCGGATACTCGGTTCGGGTTCGGGTTCGGGTAGAATCCGATCGGGTTTGGGTAGATCGGGTACCGAGTGTTTGTACCCAATCGGGTAGATATATATTTTCAGTTCGGGTACGGTTCGGGTACTGTTGGGTTCAATTCTGGTCGGTTTTTTCATCAATTTACCCGAACCCACCAGTTTTACATCGTTTCGGTTTAATAACCGAGAATTAAGAACCGAAAACCCGAAATGCTACCCGAAAACCCGAAATTGTACCCGGCCACCCAAAATTGTACCCGACCGAGAATTAAGAACCGGTTCATCTGCTTGTTTTTTATACTTGAACGGTTCTTAGTTACGATTACAGGTTGATAAATTAAGCATAATTTGTTTTACATCTGCTTGTTTTTTATACCCGAAATAAAAAGTTGATAAATTAAGCATAATTTGTTTCTTTGCTTAAATCTATTCTTAGTTACGATTACATATTATAATAAAAGATTCATTTGTGAATTTGTAAACGACACCAAATGTAAATGATGCAAAAACATCACTGCGTGTTCCTTTTATGATTCCAAATTCCAAAACATCCAAAAACGAAGCAATATCCAAAAACATTTAAAGAGAAGACATCACTTCCAAAACATCCAAAAGAAAGAAAAATAAAATCATAGAAAAGTTTTAAAACATGAACTTATGATGATCCGATCATCAATCATGCATGGCAAATTCTGGATCAAACTCTACAATAACATGAAAAGAAATAATGTTAAAAATCAAATCAAAACAATAAGTATAATTGATAGAGATTTTAAATGAAGATAAAATACCTCTCATCAGTTCATCTTGCAACACCACTTCAGCAAGCATTTATGCAATAGATGATACTCCTTTATCATCGATATGAATCTCACACTTCAGCCATTGCTCTAGACACATCAAAACCTCAATCATGTAATGTGTCAAGCAGCTCTGGTGTGGATCTAAAACTCTTCCACTTGTGCTAAAGGCGGATTCTGAAGCAACTGAAGACACTTGTACACCAAGTATGTCCTTAGCTATTACCGATAAAACCGGAAACTTACCACTATTGACCTTCCAATATGATAACACATCATACTCTGTACCACCTAAAACATTTGGAGACTCGAGTTCATCTTTCAAATAGACCTCTAGCTCATTTGTAGATTTTCTAATTCTTGTTTCTTTCACAAGGCCTTCGAAGACATCTTCCATTGTTTCATAGCCAACACCATTACCCATAACTGTTCTCTCGCAAAATTCAGATTGAAATGGCTTTTGTGACTGAGAAGAATTTCCCTGAGACTGAGAAGATGAAGCAGTAGCATCACTAGTAGTCGGTTTGATGAGAGACCTGCTATACTCATCATACAAATCTTTCTACATATCATCAATTGTATCTTTCAAGTGAGTATCTTCCACACCATCCTTCCCATACAACGTATCAAAACAAAGTTCTGCAAATTTCATCTTCTTCCTAGGGTCAAAAACACTTGCTACAATCACCATCTTATTAAACTCTACCTTAGCGCCAAATATATCCCCCTAACATAGCTAAGGCTTTCCTCTGCAGCTCATCACTAGGTCCTACACTCGTGCTTAATGCACTTAGAGTTCTAGTAATGGTGACTATCTCATTGTACAACTTATGAGAGGCTACAGTTGTAGATGCGGAAAGAACCAAGGTTGATGTGTAAAAAATTTGTAGAATTTGAACCAACTTGTCAGCTGTATCCCAATCTTCTCCCAATGGTGGTTCGACCCTTTTCTTCCCATCTACTTTTTCCATAAAGTAGTCATTAAATGTTTTATCTTCATCAACCATCCTTTCAAATGCCATTCTGAATTTCAGTGCTTGTTCTAACATGAGGTAAGTGGAGTTCCATCTCGTCTTCACATCTAGAGGTAGGCTTCCTCTTTTAACTTTTACTGTGTCCACACGAAAGTCAAATGCCTTAAGCCTGTTTGGTGAAGACCTGACATAAGAAATACCATTGCGAATGCTAGCCACTGTGTAATCTATCTCCTGCAAATCCTCCCTCACAACCAAATTTAAGATGTGAGTAGCACACCTTAAATGCAAGTACTCACCTTTGAGTATCATTGAATCATCACCTATCAACCGCATGCCTTCCTTGAATTTTGTCATCGCATTGGTGTTAGTTGTGGCATTGTCAACAGTGATGCAGAAGACTCTCTTAATGTCCCACTCGGCTAAACAGTCTAGAAGCCTATTAGAAATAGTAGAACCTGTATGATCAGCCACATTCTTGAACCCGATGATCATCTTTTTCATCTCCCACGTAGCATCAATGAAATGGGTTGTTATCACCATATAACTCTCTCTTGTAACTGGAGCAACCCATATATCCGTAGTCAAAGAAACCCTCTGCTTGTTCTGCCCAAGAATTCTCTTCATTTCAGCTTTCCTTTTAACATACAACTCAACAATGTCTCTTGTTGATGTTCTTCTAGAATGAGGCTTATACTGTTTTGTTTTAGAGCAGAAATGCCTCCAAGCTAAACTCTCTACAAATGACAAAGGTAACTCTGCTAAGACCACCAACTCGTTCGTAGCTTCTCTGTAGACATCTTCGCTGACCCTACAGCCTTTGGTATAACTACCCTCTAGAGTTAGCATGGCTTGATCTTGGTCTATATTAGTACGAACACAAAATCGATAAGCCTTGCATGTGTTGTCAATGTGTTTCTTCATAGTTGAAGTTCCATTTGTTGATGAACAGCCCATTTCTTCCCCCACAGTAACTGCACTTAGCTCTGTCGATGAACACCCCATCTTTATCTTTCTGCCTGGTAAAATGATCCCAAACCAAGGACTTTGTCTTCTTGTTTGATCCAAAAGATGAAGCTTTTCTGGTTTTAGCAATCTTTTTTCCTTTTCTCTTATTAGACTTCTTCTTTCTAGTAGTAACTTCTTCATCATCTGTCACCACCAATTCTTCTCGATCATCCGTTGTATTATCTTCACTTGCTTCATGTTGTTCATTGTCACAAGAAGCCATCTAAACAAAAACAAAAACAATCAAAATCAAAATCAACAAATTCAGAACAAACTAAGAACATAAACAGTTCTATGAAACAGAGAATCATAAGAAAATTCTGAATCCTTAACTATATACAGTTTAGTGGAAACGAGCTCGCAGTTCTAAGGTGGCTAAATCGAGACCAAATAGGGGATTTTATATGAAGTTTCCACAATGGAATATCGCCAAAATTTTCATTAAACTTATCACAACCAAATCTATCTTGTGAAAACTAATTCGAGCTCAAAACACACTCGAAATAAAACCACACAACAAGTTAAATCGAAGAACATAGAAAGTAGAAACACAAAACTCAGATTGAATTCTTGAAGACAAAGAAGGTGGAGATTTCAGAGGAATTTCCATATTTGAGTTTTAAAGATTCTCGTGAAATAGTTGAAAAAAAGGTTTGGCTTGAGATCAATCGACAAAAAATATGTTCTCGGCAAAAAAATTGTTTTCGGTTTTTCAGCAAAAAAATATGTTTTCCGGCAATTAAATGGAAAGTAACAGATATGTTCGGTTTTTGGCAAAACCGGGATTCAGGTATGTTCGATTTCAGGGATTCGGGTATGATTCGGGTATGTTCGGTTTGAGGGATTCGGGTATGATTCAAGTATGTTCGGTTTTTCGAGTATACCCAAAAAATTTTGGGTAAAACCCGAACGGGTACGGGTATAGTGGGAACATATATTTCGTACCCAATCGGGTATATAGCTCAAACCCAAAACCGAACCGAACCAAGTTTTTTGGGTCAGGTTCGGTTCGGGTACTCGGTTCCAGATTTTTTGCCCAGGCCTACTTGCAGCATTGAGTTGGTTCTTGGATTCTCTGTCAACTCCATCATAAAAGATGCTAATAAGCTGCCCTTCTGAATATCCAAGGTGAGGAATCTCTCTGCAATATTCTTTGAACCTCTCATAAGCCTCACATAATGAGTCTCCTGAAAATTGCTAGAAAGAAACAATCTTGTTCCTCAGATAAGTTGTCTTGGATTTGGTGTAGAAATGATCTAAGAATGCAGCTCTACATTGATCCCAAGTTGTCAAAGATCCAGGAGGTAGAGACTTGAGCCATCTCGATGTCTTGTCTACCAGAGAGAAAGGAACAACTTGCATTTGATCCAGTCCTCAGGGACTCCATTTGCCTTGGTAGTACTGCAAATCTCCTCAAAATTCTCTATGTGATCCATTGGGATCTCATCAGGCAACCCATGGAAAGTGTAATTTTTCACCAATCCAATTAGCTGAGGGTGCAGTTGATAGTCGTTCCTGACGAGAGCAGGCAGACATATAGCAGATCGGTTCAGATAGAACGTGTGAGGCGTGTTTGCATCGCCAATCCCAGGCTAAACCTGTTGCAACTGTCTCAACTGTTCTTGCATCTGTTCCTGCATCCTATCAAACTCAGCCCTTGTAACCCTTGCAGCTACCGGCGCATTGTTTTCGTCATCTGAATCAACCATGTTGACTTGTATCGACTTTGCTTTCGCTCTGTTTGTTCGTTCTATTATTCCAAGTTTCGGGTTCTCAAAGTAGAGAAGGTTGTCAGAGCCCTCACTTCTTCTTTGCATACACCTGAAACACCCAAAAGAACAAAATAGAACTCGTTAGTAACTTCTTAGACTAAACTTCAAACTGAAATTCGAAGGTAACGCTATTGGTCCCCGGCAACGGCGCCAAAAGCTTGATAACACAGGTTTTAACCCTATCAAACTACTGCAAGTGCACAACAACGAAGTAGTATAAAAGGGATCGAATCCATAGAGACCAAGTGTTACACTACGAAAGTATGATAGTGAAATTTAGCTAAGATGATGAAAATGATAGTTGTATGCAAAATAAAATACGAATGACAAATAAATTATGTAAACTATGGAATTAAAAGCGTCAGGTTTTAGGGATATTCGCAGGAAATCAGAAATTATGAACCAGACAATTATTTAGGGAACAATTCAACGCAGTCTCGAACTCAAATATAAATGTATAACCAATCCACTGTCATGGTACCAATCACTTTATCTAGCAACCTAAGATTCTAAACTGTCGTTTGAACTTAGAATTCTAGACAAGCATTAACGAGCAGGTTTGATATGTTCACAAATTGCATCAGCTTTCGTTGGCTAAAGACAATTTGCTCATCTACGTTCTTTCAGGCATTTAATCGAATACTTTTGGTGCATTAAACATCCTAACATCATGAACTAGGTGATCAATCTAATTCAAGCAATAAGAACAACGATAGATAAAGACAAATACAAATCCCTATTTATGTCTATTCATCGATTCATCAAATCCCTTGAAACCCCTAAAACCTAACTATGGATATACTCAGACATAATCAGAGAGAAAACACAAAGAGATGAAAAGAATTGCATAATTAGATTAAAGAAATAAAAATTGGATTCAGAAATCTTCTCTAGAGATGCAGAGTTAGAGATTCTTCTCCCAAAGCTTACAAATTGTAAAAGCCAAAGTCTGAAGATAGAAAAATAAGCGTAGCCTAAACAATGGCTAAAAACTCATAAATAGGTCAAAATCACGTTCTCGTCGAAATCTCAGGCAAAAGCCAATAGAATAAGGAAATCTGAAATTTTCTATTTTTAGGTTGGTTTAGGGTTAGGATCGACCAATCCGCTCGTCGAAAACATAGCTCTCCTTCTTAGGTCAACACTGGACTGATCCGATGTTTTGGATAAATTCGGATTGGTTGATCCTGAGATCGATCTTGAGGCCGATCTTGAGGTCGATTCTGAGGTCAATTTCAACATTTTTGTCCCTTTTCTTCCTTTCTTTGTTCCATCTTACCTTAGACTCATTCCAAACACATTTCAACCTACAAATACTCGAAAAACAGAGAAAATACTCGATAAACCACTGAAAACACGGGTTAGAATACGTTAAAACCGCAACACATCAATGATGCATGGACCATGTGGGAAAGACCGCCCGTCCTCGCCATGCATGGAGAAAGGAGTATGAGGTAAAAAAATTCCACAAGAATTTGTATCCCATACTCAAATAAATGAAGGAGGATTTATTCTTTACGAACAACCTGAAAATGGAAGAGTGGTAATCAAGGGTCAAACTCAGCTTGACAATCGGTATGTCGTCCCTTACAATATGGATATCTTAAAGAAGTACGAAGCCCACATCAATGTAAAATGGTGCAACAATTCAAGTGCAATCAAATATTTATTCAAATATATTACAAAAGGAGTGGACAGAGCAACATTTCTGATCGAGAACGAAAATGGGAGAAATTCTCAAGGAGAAGTTCAAGGTTTAGAGGGGAAACAAAAAAATGAGATAAATGAGTATTTGGACTGCCGGTACTTATCAACGGGTGAAGCAATGTGGAGAATATTTTGGTTCAACATTCACCACCATAACCCAGCAGTACAACGCCTACCTATATACTTGCCTGGGGAGCAAACAACTATATTCAAAGAGGAGGAAGATCTAGAAAAAGTTGAATACCGTTACGGGCATGGGAGAACAATGCTTACAGAGTGGTTCGAGCTAAATAAGATCTACGAGGAAGTGAGAAACTGAAGTACATGGAGCTGCCACTTCATTTTCTGTGGGACAATTCGAATGAAATGTATTCAAAAAGAAAGCAACGGGGAAGTATCGGAAGGGTTGTAAATATACATCCAACTGCAGGGGAGAGGTATTATCTTTGGATGTTGGTAAACGTCATCAAGGGACCAACAAGTTTTGAAGATTAGATGACCGTTGGAGGCGTTCTACATGCAAGTTTCAAAGCAGCATGTTATGCTAGAGGGATGCTAGGTGAAGACAAAGAATGGCATGAGGCTATAGACGAAGCATCACAGTGGGCAACCTCATACCTACCTAGAAACTTATTTGTGTTAATCTTGATCTACTGTGAAGTCTCACAACCAATCAAATTTTGGGAACATTGTTGGGAATATATGGCAGATGATGTTTTGAACATGCAAAAAAAGAGTTCTTAGTTTTCCACAACTCGAACTCACCCCAGAAGAACTCAAGGAATACACACTGATTGAAATTGAGAAAATTCTACGGCATTATGAGCGATCATTAACAGATTTCCCAGATATGTCTCTACCAAATAAGAAAATTTTAGAAGAGCTAAACAACTTCCTACTTAGTGAGGAGTTTCAATTCAACATCGCAGTTGAGAAAGAGATACATGAAAAGTTATTTCCCAAGCTAAACAACCAATAACTGGAAGTTTACGATGATGTTCTCAAATCTGTTATCAAAGAAGAAGGAAAGTTGTTCTTTTTCTATGGAGCTGGAGGCACATGCAAAACCTATTTGTAGAAGACCATCATTTCTGCTCTAAGATCAAAGGGGGAAAATGTTATGCCTATTGCATCATCCATTATTGCAGCTTTACTCCTGCCAAGTGGAAGAACAGCACATTCAAGGTAAAATACCAATAAATGTGCATGAAGATTCTTTCTCTGATAATAAAGTAGGTTCCATGGTAGCACAGTTAATAAGTAAAGTGGATCTTATTATTTGGGATGAAACTCCTATGGCACACCGCCATACGTATGAAGTGGTAAACAGAACGTTGAGGGATATTTTATCAACGATGGACAAAAACGCTCTAACCAAACCATTTGGTGGGAAAGTTGTTCTCCTAGGTGGTGATTTTAGACAAATCTTACCGGTGATACCACAAGAAACTGTTTGTGCAGCAATAAATCGTTCACATCTTTGGGATTCATACCACAAATACGTCCTCACACAAAATATGAGAGTAGACCTAGAGGAACAGAAATTTTGCCAACTGGATTCAACAAGTCGGAGACGGAGTAGCACCAAAAATGAACAAGGGTCTAGATGAATATCAGCAAGAAGACAGGATCATAATTGACGAGGCTCTAATGCTACCACAGACAGAAAATCCAGTGGACGTGCTTTCGGAACCAGCGTTTCCAAATTTTACTGCATCCTTTTGGGATTGGGACAAACTTAGCAAGACAACTATTTAACACCCAAAAATGAAACGATTGATGAGATCAATGCTTTCCTACTTTCTAAAGTGGCAGGCCAAGAGATGGAGTATTTAAGTAGTGACAGTATCGGCCCCGATGAAAGATAGTACATCGGTACTAACGATGGAGAGAACATCAGTATCGATGAAGGCTAAGCAGGAGGACTGGAAATGACATATCCACAGGAATATCTTAATGCATTGAAGTTCCCAGGATTACAAGCGCATAGGATATGCTTAAAGGTTAGAGTCCCAGTAATGCTAATCAGAAATCTCAACCAGAAAGATGGGCTATGCAATGGAACAAGGCTTATTGTCACCAAACTGGGAAACAAAATCATATAAGCAGAGTTTGTTTCGGATACTAAAGAGAAGAAAAAGGTGTTAATCCCAAGGATTATACTCTCACCACAAGATTCAAAACATCCATTCACTCTAAGAAGGCGTCAGTTTCCATTGAGAATATGTTATTCAATGACAATAAACAAAAGTCAAGGACAAACCTTGAATAAAGTAGTATTATATCTGCCAAATCCGGTGTTCAACCACGGCCAACTCTATGTTGCTTTGTCACGTGTCACATCGCCAAAAGGTCTTAAAGTCCTAGACACATCGAAAGACAAACAGACAAATAACTTCGTCACCAACATTGTCTACAAGGAAGCTTTTAATGGGCTACCGGCAATCTCAGGTACCAAAAATCACAACTGTATCCCTCATAATGAATAGAAACGCAGCTAACGCAGTAAACATGTAGATGTAATGATTAGATGGTGTTATACTCAAAATTATACAATAATTAACAACCTATTTTCCAAACAACACTTCTGCAGGAGAAGATAGTGGCAGCGGAAGCAAAGGCACTGACAGTAAGGATTTTGATTTTCACATTCAACAGGTAATGCAACCTATATATCTATTATATGTACATAGAGTTATTCTAAGAAATCGATTCAATCAATTTTAATAAAAGGCCAAAAATGAAATACACAACCTTACCAATGTTTGCTATACTCATATCCACTAGGTTGAAACCATTTACTCAAGAAAACATCGGATCAATTACGACCCGGAGACTTGGTGAACAACCAGAGGGGATTCAAGCTTCAAGGCCGACCCAACCTACATGTTCCACATATGTTGTAAAACGAAACACCATCTCCAAAACTCAGATTGATTTTATCATTGGATTGTAATCTTACCATTCAAGCAAGCTTTTAACGAAACATCTATAACTCCGCAATGTCATAATTCTGAGATGGATGAAGTACAAGCTTTTCCATAAAGGGAAATAGAACACTCTAACAAGAGAAATCAGCCACGTCCGAAGGTGAGAGGGAGAGATTAGAAGGGAGGACAAAACGCCCGGCCATGAATCGGTGGAACAACTTAGACTGCGCGAGAAAGACGAAAGACCAAGATGATAACCAGTAGAAGAAATTCGTCGGAAACAAGACGTTGGCAACAGGGTCGTCGGAAACTGGTCGGGTTGTGGATTCGAGTTTCTTAAACACTCACCTACTCCCACCCATCTAACAATCGCTGCTATCAATCTAAGGACCTTTGTGGTTTCGACCATAAAATCAGACAAGTCTATTATCATCAGCGACAAAATTCGACTCAGACACACCCTTTAACTATTAAAGATGTGTTGTAGATAAAATTTTAATCTAACAAACCAAGGGAAAATAGCTTTTTAGGACCAGGACTATTGCCATCGGGTGTTTTTGGACCTCAACTTGTAACATTGGTCAATTTAACTCTCAAATAAAAATTAATTCAAATTCAAAACCCAAACACGCGATATTGTTGTTGATTTCAGACCCCGACGAAGTCAACGTTGGTCAACGTTAATGGAACGCTGACCTGGACGACACACGGATTAACAGATCAATTTCGTTGGTGTAAAATGACGTCGTTTTGATCACGCGATCAAAACAACGTCGTTTTGATTTGGGGAAGAAAAAAATTTAAAATCCCTAATTTTCTCGATCTCCTCTCTCGCAACAATCTCCTCTCTCGACAAAACTCTTTCACGCAAAACACAAATGCGAAATTGAATTTGATGAATTAGAATTTGATGAGTTAGGATTTGGGAGGAGAAAGAAGAAACGACAACACTGCAAAATCGAATTTGTAGTTGCAGATTGGGGTTCTTCACAATAAAAAAAATGAGGTACTTTGCGATTATCAAGTGTTTCTATATAGTTTTTCTTTTTGTTTTCTTCTAGTAATCTTAGACTCCATATACATGTGCATATATTTACGTATATAGGTTCGTATTTGTTCACCTTTTCATGAATAAAGAACAATTTCAAATTTAGTTCACCAAGTGTTCGATGAAATGCATTTGAGAGATAAATCCATGTTCTAGATGTGTTTTATCATTCAGATTGCAGCTTTGTTGATAAGGTAGTCTTCACTATGTACCATGGTGGGAATTGGTTGATGAATCATGCGGTAGAGACAACTTATATGAATGGTGATGTTAGAATGTAACCCAGAAGAGTTATTCACGATGTTGTCTACTCAGTTGAGTGGAGGCTTGTATGAGAAGAGTTTTTGGTATAAGATGCCGTTTGAAGAAGGTAAGGACAGGAAGAGTTTGTGTAATGGTAGTACAGAGTTTACGAAGATGTATGAAGCTGCTCGGTGGACTAAGTTTGTAGATGTGTTTGTGGTAGACAGAAGAGAGCATTCAACTGATGATGTGCTACATAATCAGCCACGTGAAGAAGATTTGATAGTGGAACGAAATGTTGCTGCTTTTGGTGATGAAGAGGAGAGTTTTGACTACCATAACACCCCTCCCAATTCTGATGGTGAAGAAGAGGTTGCTTCCTATGTTAGATGGAAACGAGGCAATGGTGAGCTTCGTCTTAGCCTAGCGTTTGATTGTTTAGCGGATTTTAAAGACAGTAGTGGATTATGTTCTAAAGGAAGGTTGGAATATCAAGATGTCTAAAACGGGAAAAGTAAAGAATTGGGCTACATGTGTAGGAGATGGCTGTGCATAGAGGATATATTGCTCCTATGTAAAATATGTTGGAAAGTGGATGGTGAAGACATATGAGGATGAGCACAGTTTCACACCAGATGGATATAGCAAGATAATAAAAGCTGGTGTGATTGCAAAGATGTTTATGGATGATGTTAGGACTGATCCAGAGTTGAGACCAAGAACCATTCAAGCTCAAATCCAGTAGAGGTATAATTTGATAGTAACAATTGATCAGTGTAGAAATGAAAAGAAAAAAGCTTTGGATCGCATCAAAGCTGAGCATGAGCTTCAGTTTGCAAGGTTTAAAAACTATAAAACAGAGTTGCTTAGGTAAGTGTATGATCCATTACTCTTCCATTCTTTAGTCTTTGAAACTGTTTTGATGTTTGGAAACTAACTTTGTTACTATTTTTTTCAAGGTCTAACCCTGGTTCAACTGTGGAGCTAGACACATTCGTTGATGATGATGGATCAGAAATCTTTCAAAGGTTTTATGTGTGTTTTGAAGTGTTAAAGAGAACATGGATTAATTGGTGTCGGCCTATCTTTGGTGTAGATGGATGTTTCATGAAAAACACCATTAAAGGTCAGTTATTGGCAGCTGTGGGCAGAGACGCAAACAATGGAATGTATCTCATTGCTTGGGCGGTTGTTGATGTGGAGGATGAAGATAACTGGACTTGGTTCCTAAATAAGCTAGAGGCAGATTTGAATCTAGGAGATGGTCATGGAATCACCATCATTTTAGACAGACAAAAGGTAATAGTTTGTTTGCTTTCACTTACATTTTCATATACTATTTCTTATATGTTTTAACATATGCTTTTTTCAGGGGCTGTTGAATGCGGTGGAGTATGTATTACCTATGGTAGAGCATAGGATGTGTGCTCGACACATATATGCAAATTTAAAGAAGCTATTTCCGCATCAAAGTGAATTGAAGCGTCTATTTTGGAGAGTGGCTGAGAGTTACACAAAACCAGAGTACGAGGCTAATGTCGAGGTGGTAAAGAACTATGACATGAATGTCTTTGATGCTATAATGCAGAAGAATCCAATGAATTGCAGTCTAGCCTACTTCGCACCAACATCTTGCTGCACAGATGTGCACAACAACATTTGAGAGTCATACAACAATGCAATTGATCCTTCAAGATACATGCCAATGGTGGAGATGTTGGAGACCATACGGAGGAACCATGAACCGTATTGCTCTGAGGTATGACAATGCAGTGAAGCATAATGGTAGGTTTAGTAAAAGAGTAAGTGATATCATAACTGCTAAACAAAAGAAGTTGAAGTTTTGCAAGATGATTCCAGGATCATATGGTAGGTTTGAAGTGCTCGAGTGTGGTAAACCTTATAGTGTCAATATGGTACAAAGGACATGCGTCTGTCGCAGATAGGACATGAGTGGAATCCCTTGTCGTCATGCATTAAGAGTCATTGCAGAGAAGAAGCTCAATTCAGAGGACTACATTACGAATTGGTACTTGACTTCAAGATGGGAACAAATTTATAGAGTATCTATTAGGCCAGTCAACACTGAATTTTTTTGGGAAACCGACCAGTCTCTAATAAAGCCACCACCAAGCCTAGTTGAAAAAACAGAAAACAGAAAACGGAGAAAGCCGAAGCCAAAGAGGAAGAGAGGGAAGCATGAGTCACCAACAAAGAAGAAGAAGCTTACAAGGATTGGAAGGGTTATGCATTGTGGATTCTGTGGAGAATCTGGACACAATATATTGAAATGTCCAAAAGAGGGAGCAAAAGATGAAGCAGAAGCTAGAAGGGCAAAGAAGAAATCTAAGAAAACACAAGACGGATATGATGGTGAATCAAGTCAACCTATGAGTCAAAGCGAACCAATGAGTGAAAGCCAAAATCCTTGTAAGCCTCTTCTGATTTTGTTTTGTTCATTTGTTTCTGAATTTGAGTTTTGTTTTGTTCATTTTTTTTTGAATTTGAGTATATGGTTTTCCTGTGCACAGAGGGATGACGGTGATGGTGTTACTTTGGACAGTTTTTGGAGGAATCACGGACTATGGAAGCACAAGTTTTTATTCGGTTTTACAACAAGTTTTATTATGTTGTTGCACTCGAATATGATTTAGGACAAGCTTTGTACTTTTTATGGTGTTATTGGTTTTACCTTAAACTCATAACTTAAAACATAATCCATTTTGATTTTTATAATTTCATGGTTTATCTTAAAGCTCATAACCTGAAACATAGTTTATGATCATTAAAAGTTATTACAAGCTACATGTTTCTATGAATTTTAAACATCAAACTCATGATCATAATAAACTCGACACATACACAACAATTGTCTCCAATCTAAATGACTTAAACTGACTCAAAACATAAACAAGTAAAAGAGAGACATCACAGCCACACACACACAATCATGTTCTTCAAACTACGAAGCTCCATTTTGCAAGCTCGAATCTCCTTTTCAACAATAGCCTCACAAGTTCTTGTCTCCATTTTCAGAGTTTTGATCTCTGATTCACAAGCACCTAATGTCTTCTGTAGCTTAGCCGAAGCTCCTTCGATGTCATCTACTTTTCCTATCAAATCCTCAAGCTCTTCAACCATACACTCATCAGTCCACTTAAACACATGAAACCATTTCTCTTGCCTAAACATGATACCAAACCAATGCACAATTTAAACACAATTACTCTTCTTTCTCTTCTCTAGTCTTAATTCATCAATTCCCCTTTCTAGTCACAATTTAAACACCATTTTCCACAACATAAATCTATTTCACATAAGAAAATACATAGACATACCTCTTCTGATCCGTATTGACAAGCATGAAACAATCTTCCCGAATTTCTAGCGGTCCTAGACGTTTCTATCACAACCGCTCCTCCACATCGACATGTCTTAGGGAAGCCTCTTCGAAATTCAGACATTGTATCAGGCTCGTTTCCTCTTTCTTCTCCCAAATCCTAACTCATCAAATCTAATTCATCAAATTCGATTTCGCGTTTGTGTTTTGCGTGAGAAAATTTTTGTCGAGAGAGGAGATTGTTGCGAGAGAGGAGATTGAGAAAATTAGGGATTTTAAATTTTTTTTTCCCAAATCAAAACGACGTCGTTTTACATCAACGAAACCGATCTGTTAATCCGCGTGTCGTCAAGGTCAGCGTTCTGTTAATGTTGACCAACGTTGACTTCGCCGGGGTCTCAATCAACAACAATATCGCGTGTTTGGGTTTTGAATTTGAATTAATTTGTGGTTGAGAGTTAAATTGACCAATGTTACAAGTTGAGGTCCAAAAACACTCGATGGCAATAGTCCTGGTCCAAAAAGACTGTTTTCCCAACAAACCAATAGGTAATAATATTCACCGACACCCCCTAATTAAAAGATCATATTATTTAATGCCTACAATTGAAAATTGTAAAACCAAACGAAAAGAATACTTATCAATTTTATTAAATAACTACACTTAAAAAACCAACGAACCCTTCCTCCAACTTAATTAGCATTTCAATCAAAAATTGCCGGAACAAAATAACTATTTCCAAAATCCAAATTGATTTTAGCCGGGAGTTGAAATCTTCACACTGAACCTTTACAAAACAAAACATCTATGTTTTTAAAACTACAAAAACATAATTCTCAAATAGGCCAAATACAGAGGATGTTGTAGAAGGAAAAGAAAAAACACATAGAAGAATTGAAGACACTGGGAGACAAGAAGAGATAAGCAAGTTGCTTTGATTATAACCGACTTCATTTTTTTCCCAACATTTTCCCAATTAACAACTGGATCAACCAATTAATATTAATAAACAACACAAATTGCAGCTAAATAGGTCGAGCCCATTTAATATTTGCAATAACGATCCAAATAGAAATTTATGGCATAACCATAATAAATCAAATATAATCAGTTAAGCGAGAAGAGAAGTCATTTTAATCAAACAATAAACAATTATGAGATTACATATTACATATTGATACACACTTAAAAACACGGTAAATTCTCAACAGACCCAAAATTCAACACATACGAAAATATATTGGGGGCTTCCAAATTTTGTGACACATCCATCCCCATAATTTAAATAACAAATTAATAACACTGAAAAATAGCTAAAACGAAATTTAGAAATTCCAGAGAACTCGAATGTCGAAATTATATTAGAAATAACAATGAAACATATCATATATAATAAAGCTGAGGTGAACAAAAATGCATACATATAAGATTACCTTTAACCAAAAAATTAAAAACATCCAACAAACAAACAAATGCAACTATTTCCGCGCACTCAAACCCTAGTATATAAAGATGAATTACTTTTAACATGAAAAAACGTAGTTTAGTTGTTTGTGTTAATGTAATCGTTAATGCATGTTATTATTTTTAAATATTGTTATATAAGTGTAATAGTTAATTTTATTAGGCCGATATATGTAATAAATATACGTGTATAAATTAGTGGGAAACAAAAGAGTGGACATAAGTCAATATTCTTAAAGGGGGAATGGTATTTAACTTTTAGTGAGGTTTCATCTACCACCACCATTTTTAAGAGGGTGGAAGGTTCCTCCATGATTGATTCAGCTAATAATAAATGAAAACAAGAAAATGGTGCATGTGCGTATGTAAACTCTAATAGCTTTGTCGCATGAAATTAATGATTATTGTGTAAGCTCATATAGTTTTTTTTTTTGTCATCCTTATGTAAACTCTATAGTTATTTTATTTATAAAAACAAGCATCGAGCGTTTCCATGCACATCGAACGATGATTCCTAAAAGGACGAAACTACCCATTCCGAACTAATGTGGTCCGCTCTTCTCCTATCATCTAGGGTGGGCGTTTCGGTTTTCGGTTCGGTTACGGTTCGGTTTTCTCGGTTTTTCGGTTTAGCGGTTTTACAAAAATTCAAACCATATAGAAACCATTTGTATTCGGTTGGTTACGGTTTGGTTTTTTCGGTTTTTCGGTTTATCGGTTTTACAAAAACTCAAACCATATATAAACCATTTGTATTTTGGTTCGGATTGGTTTCGGTTGTTTCGGTTTATTCATGATATTTGAAAAAAAATATATATATATAAAATCAAAATTGTCAAAAAAGTTAAAAGAAAATTTAAATTAAACAAAATAAAAATTTAAAGAACGTAATCCAAATTAAATAAATTGTAAACTTAATCTTTTAAAAACTAATAGCTAGAAGAAGAAAACTAGAAAACACTCTTATTATCATCATCAATCATTATTGTTTGCCTCTTCAAGTTCAAATTGTTTGTGATATTTTGATCAACACAATAAAAAATAAATAAACAACATCAAGAACTAACTATAAAAAATCACAAGAGAAAAACATAATAGTTTAAACTAGAATAATTATCAATACATACCTTATAAAGAATCAATACAATTTGGCTAATTAGTACACCACTATATCACTAAGGTTTCTTAAACTAATAATAATAATTTAAATACTCTTTAAAAACCGAAAACCCGAACGATTTTACGGTTTTAAACCGAAACCGAACCGAAACCAAAATATTTTTAAAATAGCAACCAAACGGGTTTATAGATAAAACCGAAACCAAACCAAACACCTAATTACGGTTCGGTTCAGTGCGGTTTGGTTCGGTTTGGTTTATTTGCCCACCCCTACTACCATCTTTACATTTTAAGGGGTTTCAACTAGTTTTTTTTTTTTTTTTGTGCTAAAATTTGATGCATTTATATTTAAAAGTGGCAAGAGGTTACAATTGTTATACACACTGATGATATCTCTAGCAGGCCCATGAAACCCACGAACCTATGGAAAAGAAGAATCTTATTGAACCATTGATGGTAACCCAAGGCCCATCAAACCCACGAACCTATGGAAAAGAAGAATCTTATTGAACCATTGATAGTAACCCAAGCCCATAACGAGTAATAAGAAGAAGCCCATATAGATCCTGAATAGTTGTTGAAATTTGTCGAAGGTGGAAGAGTCAGACCGATGCACCGCAATCAGTCGACGATGGTGGGAGGGGGGGATTCAACTAGTTTGTTGGGAAAATAAATTCTCACCAAAATAAAAGGTTTTTCAAACGATGATATTGATTTTCGGGAGTGACCTCAAAACAAACTTAAAATCGAGTTATAAATTCTACTATTAGGCAAGTGAAGTTAGATTGGATATATGTTTTTAACTTTTATTCATTCATGCTAAATTTTGAACTCCCCCGAATTGGACCTAAATTGTCCAAGCCCAAATGTGGTGGTAGAATATCGAGAACATGCTTTAGCTGGGCTGAGGTAGAAATTATGCCAACACGAACAAGGTTTGTTAAAAACACACATTTATATGATCAAACTACATTCTCACCCGTATGTGCGGAAACATTTATTGTATATGATGTAAACTAAACTTGGTTTTTGTATTGTATTGGAATATTAATATCAGCTTAACAATTTTGAATTAAGGGTTTTGCCAAGAAATGTCAAAATGGTTAACTCGACCCAACTCAAACCCCTATAGGTTTGAGATTTAATGGGGGTTTGACCCATATCCATATGTTATATGAATTGAATTTACATCTCCAAATCTAAAAATATAAAACTCATTGACTTAATGAGTTATATGAATTACTCATATATAAATTAAATATAAGAATAAATCAATAGATATATCAAAAAAATCCATATTGTTATAAATTGGACCAACGTTTTCAACTAACAAATTAAATTAAAATGTGTATGTATCTTAAAATAAAATAAAATAAAAATCATAAACCTAATAAAATCAATAAAGCAATAAAAGCAATAAACCATTGATTAGTTTTAAAAGATACTTCGATCTTAGTTAGATGATGATAAGAAGAAAACATATCTGTTAATTTTTTAAAAACACTTGATAACCTTTTAGAGTAATTTACATATATATTATTATTTTATTTTTGATAAATTTTGTGATAAATCAATCGGTAATTCATGATCTTAATGAGTTTATCTGCTAAATTCATAAACCCATTAGGGGTAACCCACCGAAGACTCATTTATTTATATGGGTAATCCACTTAAATTATGGACGGGTTTGGATAACTCATGAGTATTGACCCATTTTGACACACTTACATGTAGGTTCATATGAGTTTTTTTTTTTTTTTTAGACAAAGATTGAGTATTTTTCAATAAAAATTTATTGTTTATATTTCAATGTTTTCTATTATTTCAAATATAGTTTATAAAATAGTTTTGTTGATATAAATAATACTCTAAATATATTAAAAATTGATAAAATTTATGAATTTAGTAACTATTAGATGTTTGTATAATTTGAAATTATTTATTTAATGTGATCTAATTTTTTGGTTAAATAAAAATAATTTTATCCTATGAATTTTAATCTATTAAATAAATTTTTTCCGTTCAATGAGAAACAGAGCCACTTTCCCCATTTTAAAAGTATTAGATGGATTTAACTTTATTCTAGGAGATGCACAACCGCTTTTCCCATTTTTCTATATTTTTGGCTATTTCATAGTTTTATTTAGAAAATTTTAAATAACATTTTTTATCAAATTAAAATTTCACTGAAGTTATTTCTATTATTCGATTTAATCGTGCGGTTTAGCCTAATAACCGAATTAAAAATGAATTAAATTATTAATTTTGAATGCCTATTATATTAGGCTTCCTACTCTTACCACTCTTCATCAAATTGTTATTCTTTTATAGTATTTCTTTGGATCTAAATCTATTTTTATGTCCGATGTGGACTTTGACAAATATTGGATTTTAATATGTTAAGTAATTTATGATCTTAGGTACAAATTAAGTTGTCTTGGCATTTTTTAAGAAAATTATAATAAATCGAATCCTAAAGATTTTATGAGAGTATATTTACTTTAAGTATCCATTTATTGTTTACATATCTTGTTAAGATTAATTTAAGAAATCACTATTAATGCTACTGAAAGATTTTAATAAATTAAAAATAATAAAAAACAAAAACAAAAATATTAAAAAATTAAACTACTTTTTATATAATTAATAGGATTATTTCTGAAACAACCCAACCCGTAATTTTAAAAAAATTTCTCTTCCGGATTATTATTATCATAAATAATGATTCTCAACGGGTCAAGAAACACAAACTGTGAAAAACAATACGATCAATATCCAATAACAACATTCAATAAATCTCATACTTTATTGAAACCACTAGCAATACCAAGTCAATCTCATAAACAACAATCCAATTCAACAACACAAGTCCATAACCAAACCAACAAGTTCCAGAATTACTAACACCCTAACAATTCTACAATAACGAGCAAACAATCGAGTCTCTAGATCATCTCCTCTTCCTCGCCACGATCACACCTTGTCTTTACCTGCATCACATGGTTATACGAGATGCGTGAGTATTATCATAAATACTCAGTGAGACGGTCATCCCATCTACTAGGCTATACCCACAGGCATAAGAGAATGATACAATACCAGGATGAACAATCAACACATATGCACAACAATCACACGAGAAACAGTCAATACGTCAAACTGATGGTAATCAAAATTGTGTGTCGATCGACACCCTCCTTGTGTCGATCGACACCCTCCTTGTGTCGATCGACACCCTCCTTGTGTCGATCGACACGGGCTGCGTCGATCGACACAACCTCCTTGTGTCGATCGACACACAACCCAGAAACGCAGATACCCAGAAAAATCGAACCCAACCACCCTGGATCGATTCCTAATCACATATATCGATTTCCTGCACGAAATCCACCAAACAAACAACAAACAAACGCATCCTATCAATTCCTTTACCCAGATAAGTCATGGTCACGCACTCATCTTGGATCTGAAGGGAGAAAGGAGGAAAACGGATGAAAAACGCCAAGAACAAGTCCCCAACTCCGGAATCCACACTCCCTACATGAGAAATCACTCCAAGAACGATCTCCCAAGCCTCCCAGACAAATCTCCTCTCACAAATCTCTCTGAAAACTCTCTGGAACTTTTTGGAAACTTTCTGGAACTCTAAAAGTCCCAAAATGCTGCCAACCCTCTATTTATAGGAAAACCCTAGGATTTCGCCCTAAACCAGGTCGCAGACCGACACTTAAATCGAACCGATCCGGTTCGATTTAACTTGTGTCGATCTACACACAATGTTGTGTCGATCGACACACGACCAGGATTCACCAGTTCTGGTTCACGGTCGTTACAATTTCGTTCCATAAAAATTTTAAATAACATTTTTTATCAAATTAAAGTTTTTCTAAAGTTATTTCTATTATTTGATTTGATTGTCGGTATAACTTAATAACCGGATTAAAACAAGCCTATTAGATTAGGCTTCATGCTCATACCGTTCTTCATCAATTTGTTTTTTTATTTTGTTTCTATGGATCCAAATTCACTTTCATATCCGATGTGGAATTTTGCAAAATATGTTTTTATATGTATAATTAAATAAAAATACGAAAATTAGAGTATGGAAAATCTCTTTGTTAAGGAAACCATAAATCTCGTGATTATTGGAAACAAAATGTTTTTGTTGCTAAAATTCCGAACGCAAATTTATATAACTTATAAATACTAAGAAAGAAAAACGTAAATCTTAAAGAAAATAAATGGTGAAAATATATGAACAAAATTAAAATATTTTTTTATATAACTAATAGATTAGAGAGGAATAGCCATCTATTACCAATGAAAATATATTAACAGAACTAAATACTTTTTGGATATAACTAAAACAAATTAAATGATTAGTTTTGGATGCCTATTATGTTAGGCTTCCTGCTTTTACAGTATTTCTTTGGATCCAAATTCATTTTCATATCCTATGTGGGACTTTGACAAACATTCGGTTTTCATATGTTACGTAGTTTATGTCTTAGATACAAATTACGTTTTCTTGGCATCTTTTAAGAAAACTATAATAAATCGAATCCTAAAGATTTTATAAGATTATTTTTAATTTGAATATCCATTTATTCTGTACATATCTTGTTAAGATTAATTTAAGATATAACTATTAATACTATTGAAATATTAAAATAAACTAAAAATAATAAGAAAGGAAAACGAAAATCTAAAAAAAAACTAATGTTGAAAATATATATGAACAAAATTAAACTATGATATATCATGTTTTTACCCGTTTTTGACCATGATATAAGTCTTTTTCATAGAGTCTTTTTGGTATTTTTCGAGTCTTTTTGAGTCTTTGTAGATTATTGGACGATTGGAGCTTTATGGGAGCTTTTGGAGCCTTTTGGAGCATCGAGGAAAGAAGGACCGAAGTGATCAAGTCGGAGTCGAGATTTCAAGTCTGTGTTGATCGACACAGTCCTTTGTGTCGATCAACATGCCCGTCTGACACGTGAAGACTTCAAGTTTTGAAGAAATTCCAGTTTTGCCCAAGAAGCCCATAAGCTTACAAGAAACCCAATCCGAATTTTTAGACTTTATATATAGTTTTTCCTTAGGTTTTTAGAAAAAATCTTGTTTTTTTAATTAAGACTTGGAGATTCAGAGCTGGGAGGAGATTTCAGACTTCCGGATTCCATCGCTTTCGAAACTCTGTATCTCTTACTCTAACTTTTTAATGCAATTTATTTCATTCATTATGATTTCATCATCTATGTCTGAGTAGTTTGCCTGTTAGGTTTAGGGTAGTTCTAGGGTTTGATGAGAAATTGGTAGGATTGAAACCCTATTATGATTTATCTTTATGTTCTTCATCTAGATTAATATAACTCTGATTTTAGGATTGATCAACTGAAATTGGATATCCTAGGTTGCTTTAATAGATGCGAAAGTATTATTAACAACCGGACATAATCTTAGATGAGCAAAATTATCTATTCGCAAAGAAATTTGGCTTAGTAATTTTGTGAACAATTGAACATGAACTTCATGCTTGTCTTTATTCACTGAATTTGTAAATAAATTTAGAATTTAGGAATTTAGTCATAGATAATCTCTGCAACGAAAGTTGATTGGTTTTATATTCGTGTTTGAGTTCTAGAACCGTTCTTAACAAATCCTAACTGTTTTTATCATCGTGTCGATCGACACGGACATCCATGTCGATCGACACAGCCGTATTTCAAGTCATTCCTGCGAATTACCCAGTGCCTAACCTTTTGTCTAATTGATTTCAAGAACTTTATCATCATTTATTGTTTACTTTGCTGTCTATTTTACATTATTACATTGTTGTTTAGCCTAATTTGAATTCATAATTGATTGTGTGAATTGATTCCATGTGGATTCGATCACTAAGTACTACATCGATCTCTTAATTTGAGAGAGTAGCTCAGGGCAAATTTGAGCAAATCAAATTTTGGCGCCGTTGCCGGGGAACTCAAAATCACCATTCGATTTTTGATTTTAGAGTTTTGTCTAAGTTTTAATTTTCTATTTATTTACTTCCGTTTTCTTTTGTTTTTGTCTGTTTCAGGTGCATGCTTAATCGCAAGACAAGAAGCAATCAGAATCAAGAGTTAGTGGATTTTATTTCTGAGTTAGGAGCTTTAGAAAGAGCCAACAGGAAAGCTACACGAGAAGCAGCAATGGAGCATCTTCCGTTAGTACTGATTCGCGATGCAGCTGGGGTGTTGGTTGATAATGAAGGGAACAGGCGCAATGAGCGCGGTCAGAGGCTGGATGCTGAGGGAAACGTGATTCCTGAACCGCGCGTTGAGGATAGACGTTTGGGTCAGGAGGTGCTTGCTCGTGGGCGTACTCTGGGAGAGTACAACAGACCAGATGAATTCTATGCTAACAGGGCTGCGATTCGCCCTCCTGCGTTCCAGAGGAGCGATTTTGAGTTGAAACATGCTTTCTTCTCACTTGTGGCGCAGCACCCGTTCCATGGTCTTTCCTCTGAGCACCCCATGGATCACATTGAGAGGTTCGAGGACTTAGCATCTAGCATTAAGGCTAACGGAGTGTCTAGCGACTACCTCTACTGCAAGCTTTTCCCCTACTCTCTTAGTGGAGAAGCAGCCTAATGGTTGAAACAGCTTGAGCCAGGCTCGCTGACTACTTGGGAGGACACCAAGAATGCCTTCCTCAACAACTTCTTCGATGAGGCGAGATCAGAGGATCTAAGGACTAAGATCTCTACTTTCAAGCAGGGACCGACTGAGGCATTTAAGACTTTCTGGGGAAGATTCAAGTCCTACCAGAGGGATTGTCCTCACCACGGGTTTAGTGATGTCCAGCTGTTGGGCATTTTCTTCAGAGGTATTGATTGGAGGTATCAGATGGCCCTAGACTCTGCTAGCAATGGGAACTTCAACACCAGATATCCGGAGGATGCTCTGATTCTAATTGACAACTTGGCTTCTAGCAATAGCACCAAGAATGCAGACTTTGAGAGGAAGAAGCTTGGTGGGAACATGGATGGAAGCCAAATCGCTGAGGTTAAGGCTAAGCTGGATTCGGTACACAACCTTCTGGTGGGGAAGAACACAGTTCAATTTGCTGAGGAGGTAGAGACCTTCATTCCAGACCCCGTGTCGATCGACACGGCAGGATTGTGTTGATCGACACAGGATGAAAAGGATTGCAACTACGTTGGTGGAGCTGGTTTTCAGGGTCAGAGGTTTAGTACTCAACAAGGCTACTAGAAGAACGATTTTCAGAAGCCGTTTCAGAGCAACTACACTAGGAACTACGGTTCTTCTTCTTATCAGACACCGCCTACTCAGTCATCAGAGAACAGCGAGATGAAATCTATGCTGGAGCAGCTCTTAGAAAGACAACAGAAGATGACAGTAAGCTTCAATGGGAAAATGGATGGCATGTACCAGGATCTAAATGGGAAGTTTGAAGCTTTGAACGCCCATGTCAAGAAGCTGGATATCCAAGTTGCTCAAACCACAGAGTCTATTAAGAGGCAAGAAGGTTTTCTTCCGAGTAAGACTGACACAAACCCGAGACTACACGTCAATGCCATCACCTTGGGGAGTGAAGAGGAGGTTGAAGATGAAGAGATTTCTGTTCCAGACCCCGTGTCGATCGACACGGAAGGCTTGTGTCGATCGACACAGGTTGAAAATCGCAACACTGGAATCTGCGCAATCGGAGAGTTTTCTTCCAAGATCGACACGTGTCCCAGACGAGTCCAACCACTCCAAAACCTTCAGTCAAAGCAGAGGAAAGTGTCTACAAACCCAAGATCCCATATCCACGAGCTGTTAGCATCAAAACACCAGAGGAGAAAGGAGGACATGCTCAACCACAGCTGAGAAAGTTACAGAAGATACCGAATCCAGGGATGTTCGTTGTTCCTTGTACGATCAAAGGTATGAAATTCAAGAACTCTCTTTGTGACACTGGAGCTAATGTGAATGTCATGTCTGAGTCTGTTGCAAGGAAGCTGGGGATTAAGGATTTGCAACCTTCGAAGATGTCTATCGCGATGGCTGACTTTTCTTCAACATCTTCGAAAGGATTCATTCCTGACTTGATGCTTCAAGTAGGAGATTGTCTGGTTCCGGTGGATTTTCAAATTATGGAGACGAAGAATGACAGGGAGAGACCATTGATACTTGGGTCATCATTCCTTGCCACTGTGGGTGCGATTGTGGATTTTCCCAATCAGAGAATCTCCTTCTCCGAGATCAACGAGAAGGTCTTCTACCCCTCAGTTCGGTTTAAGGAGAACTCTTGTCTGACCGTTACAAATGGAGGAGAGCCGAGTTCAGACCTTGGTGATATGAAGAAGATCCTATGTGCTCCACCTTTGACTCCACCCTCTTTGAGCTCTAATGGAGACTTGACTGTCTGCAAGGTAAAGCGTAAAAAGACTTCCAAACCTTTCTCCAGGTTCAGAATCGTCATCCCCTTGGATTTAAGGGAGAGAGGAGATGTAGTTATCCAAGAGATGCTGCAAAACACCATGAAGCTCTTTCCTGGAGTTGTTCCCTTCACCGATCCACTATAGTCCTGAGTCCTGACACAGTCAAGCTAACGAATAAAAACAAGCGCTTAGTGGGAGGCAACCCACTGGTAAGTCTACTTATTTTTGTTTTCTTTTTCTTTTGTTTATTAATTTTTGGTTTTGGTTTTAAGTATTTTAGGGAAAAAAAATGACGATGAGAGGAGAAAGAGCAATGTGTCGATCGACACATATCACTCGTGTCGATCGACACACCCTTCACAGTTAAGTTCCTTTTTTGTTTTTCTTTGGTGTTTTGTTTATTTTCTTTTCTTTCCAAACTCATGCTTTAATCACACTGGGGACAGTGTTGGTTAAGTCTGGGGGAGGGAAACTACTAACGTGTTTTTCTTTGTTTTGGTTTATTTTGAGTCAAAATTTCGTTTTTATTGAGTCAAAACAGTTGGAAACTATGACTTTTCTCTTGGTCTATTGGATTGTTCTTTCAGTTGTGTGACCATTTTTTTTTCCAGGATCGATTTCAGAATCAGACTAATGGGAAATCCTAAGGCTAACCAGTTAACTGGAGACATCTGTTACTTTCAGCATAATCCGCCCAGGGTTCGAGCTAATATGCGGTTTCTTTGGTGATTGGTGTTCATAGAGCTTGACTCCTCATTCATACCTGACAAGTGCAACGTTTACTGAAAGTAATGGTACTCCTCTCCCTTGCTACATAAAAAAAAATGAATGAATTGGGGTGATATGATAGTTCTTGAGTATAAGATAAGGAAATAAAATTTCAGTGAGTCAGTACTCAAGAGGTGATCACCTGGAGCTCAACAGTAGCAGTCTGAGTCTCTTAAAACGGATGTAGAGGACGAGCGATCTCACGACCCTGTCTCCTCACAAGGAACAATAGTAGTGAAAGCACTGTTTTTGAGTTTCTTAATCGAATAAGTCTAGACGAGAGAAAGAGTACCAAAGGTTGTATGGTTCACTAGTCATGGTATAGTATGGGAATGAGTCTAGAAGGTTCTTGGCATCGAGATCTGGGACGAGACCCAGCAATGAGGACTAGCGGGTTATGTTGAGAAGTCGTCGATGAATTTGGGAGTGCGAATGTCTATGGAGAAGTACATGGTGGTCTGGTTTTGAATTGGTTCTGCATTATGTGCCTTACTAGTTGAAGGGGATCGGTCCGGTACTCCAAAGGAAGGTAAGTTTCTGCGTTTTCAAACCTCTTTCACATTCTTAGTGTATGTTTTGCTTGAGGGCAAGCAAATGCTAAATCTGGGGGAGTTGATATATCATGGTCTTTACCCGTTTTTGACCATGATATAAGTCTTTTTCATAGAGTCTTTTTGGTATTTTTCGAGTCTTTTTGAGTCTTTGTAGATTATTGGACGATTGGAGCTTTATGGGAGCTTTTGGAGCCTTTTGGAGCATCGAGGAAAGAAGGACCGAAGTGATCAAGTTATAGTCGAGATTTCAAGTCTGTGTCGATCGACACAGTCCTTTGTGTCGATCGACATGCCCATCTGACACGTGAAGACTTCAAGTTTTGAAGAAATTCCAGTTTTGCCCAAGAAGCCCATAAGCTTACAAGAAACCCAATCCGAATTTTTAGACTTTATATATAGTTTTTCCTTAGGTTTTTAGAAAATATCTTGTTTTTAATTAAGACTTGGAGATTCAGAGCTGGGAGGAGATTTCAGACTTCCGAATTCCATCGCTTTCGAAACTCTGTATCTCTTACTCTAACTTTTTAATGCAATTTATTCATTATGATTTCATCATCTATGTCTGAGTAGTTTGCCTGTTAGGTTTAGGGTAGTTCTAGGGTTTGATGAGAAATTGGTAGGATTGAAACCCTATTATGATTTATCTTTATGTTCTTCATCTAGATTAATATAACTCTGATTTTAGGATTGATCAACTGAAATTGGATATCCTAGGTTGCTTTAATAGATGCGAAAGTATTATTAACAACCGGACATAATCTTAGATAAGCAAAATTATCTATTCGCAAAGAAATTTGGCTTAATAATTTTGTGAACAATTGAACATGAACTTCATGTTTGTCTTTATTCACTGAATTTGCAAATAAATTTAGAATTTAGAAATTTAGTCATAGATAATCTCTGCAACGAAAGTTGATTGGTTTTATATTCGTGTTTGAGTTCTAGAACCGTTCTTAACAAATCCTAACTGTTTTTATCATCGTGTCGATCGACACGGACATCCATGTCGATCGACACAGCCGTATTTCAAGTCATTCCTGCGAATTACCCAATGCCTAACCTTTTGTCTAATTGATTTCAAGAACTTTATCATCATTCACTATTTACTTTGCTGTCTATTTTACATTATTACATTGTTGCTTAGCCTAATTTGAATTCATAATTGATTGTGTGAATTGATTCCCTTTGGATTCGATCACTAAATACTACATCGATCTCTTAATTTGAGAGAGTAGCTCAGGGCAAATTTGAGTATATCAAACTATTTTTATATAATTAATAAGATTATTTCGTTCCATCAAACTAAATATTGAAAAACTGTTTTATCAAATTAAAGTTATTTCTATGATTCGATTTAATTGTCAGTTTAACTTAATAACCGAATTAAAACGAATTAAATATTTAGTTTTAGATGTCTATTAGATTAGATTTCATGCTCGTACCGTTCTTCACCCATTTCTTTTTTTTTATAGTATTTGTTTGGATCCAAGTTCATTTTCATATCTGATGTGGGACTTTGTTAAATATTTTTTTATATGTATAATTAAATATAAATACGAAAATTAGAATATGAAAAATCTCTTTCTTAAGGAAACCATAAATCTCGTGATTATTGGTAATAAAATATTTAAATTGCCAAAATTTCTAACGTATTTATTATAATATGAATTTTTGAAATATTTAAATAAATTATAAATACTAAGAAAGAAAAACAAAAATCTTATTGAATATACAATTAGATCTCGAGTAAGAAGTGTTACAAGCTAGTAAAGTAGTCTAAAACTCTCGTATCAATGAAAGGTTGGAACTCTAAAAAAAAGAATTCTTTTAAACAAATATATAACAAGAAAATAAGAAATTAAATCCCCATCGTTAACTATTTGATTTTAGTGGCACCAATTATTATTGAAAATTGAGAAGAATTTGTCATGAATCATATAAAAACTCTAATCTCTTGGCAGAAGTGGTTTATTACGGTTTTGTTAAAACCATAAAAATATTAAAAAGAAAGAAGAACAATTACGCTGGAAATTTTAAAAAAAAAAAAAAACAGTAATGCTGGGAAAAAATTGAAAACTTACAATATTGACATGAGAAGGACATTTACATGATTTTACATTTGCTATCGTCAGAGGATTTGTTATGGTGTCTTGAAGAGGCAGATGTTGCAATTCATGATGGCATGACAAACAAAAATACATGTAAGACAAAAACAAATAGAAAAACATGCATCTTTCACGTAAACCAAAAAAACTGCTTTGAAAACACCTACAAAAACTAAACTCAAAAGTCAGAATTGATCATCTGATACATACAAAAAAAACACAATGAACAAAAGAAATAAAAACCATCAAAAAATACTATGAATAAAACATCCAACAAATAAAGCATTATATATATACTTTCCATAGATTAGGGTTTTGCCAATAATCAAAAAGTTGAGCCAATTTTAAAGCATTAATTAAAAAATAATTTTATCAACTATTAAGATTGATTAGGTTAGCTTATAAAGATTTTCATAAATTTCGGTGATAATAAAAATATACCAACAATATAAGGTATATCCCTTAAAAACTAAGAATATACCAAATTTAACTAAAAATTCCGAAATATAAGATATTTTTATAGAACTCTAAGATCCGAAAATTATATTTATGGGATTTCAAAGTTAATGGAAAATTTAGATTACCATTTTTAATTGATATTTATGTTAAGTGTAAATTTTTATAATTAATTGATATTCGGTGATAATAAAAATATACCAACAATATAAGGTATATCTCTTAAAAACTAAGAATATACCAAAATTAATTTAAAAATCCGAAATATAAGATATTTTTATAGTACCCTAAGATCCGAAAATTATATTTATGGGATTTCAAAGCTAATGGAAAATTTAGATTGTCATTTTTAATTGATATTTATGTTAAGTGTCTATAATTGATTATATTATTAAGCAATATAACAGTTATGATGATATATTATGCGTAAATTTGTTAAACAAAGAAATTGATAGTGCAATAATTTTGATAACATATAAGAAAATTATAATTAATACCCCTAATACAATGACATGTGACTTTTGAAGTCAAAAGCAATTGAATCACAAGATTCCGTGTGTTTTGTTTCTGATTTGAGAAAACTTTGAAAATATAGTCATGATTTTTGGGAGATTTAGAGATTTGGTTGTGGAGATTTATCTGGTGGTGGAGATTTGAGAACTCTTGGTAAAGAAAATATTTAGATTTTAAAAGATTTTTTTTTGTTTAAAAGATTTAGTATTTTAAAAACAATAACTATATGATTTGATTAATTGTCCGAAATCAATCTCAAAATTACTGAAATTATCATTGCATCTATCCAAAATTATCATTTTTAATTAAATCAATTTAGTTATAATGGAATGGCAATTTCAGTAATATTTGAATCAATTTTAGACATTCTACTAAATATACTTTTTTGTTAATATTATAGAGATAATATTTTTGATCCTCATAAATCTTTTATCTCGTCAGAGCCTACTTTTGTAGTGTGGTATTCTTTTTATGCTCAGAAAAAAAAAACAATATCTTTTATTTAATGAAAGCAAACTCACACATCGTCAAACATTGTCGTTTTTCCGGTCATCTAACTAAAGATTCACACTGCGCAAGAATGCCATTAAGTACAAATTTTGAATTTTGAAAAGGAACGCCATTAATTCTTGTGTCCAAGAAAGCTTTGCATTCATAAAATTAGTTATTAGGCACAATAAGAGTACTACTAACTGTTTTATTTAACTCAAAAACTAGTTGATATTATAAAAAGAACATCTCTAGACCTTGAAACTACTTGGGTCATCTTCAAACTTTTGTCTTAATATTTTATTTACCTCCTAATTAATTATCACCCAAAAGACCTAGAGTAGTAATTACTTATGTTCCATCAGAAAGTCCAGTCCTTGGAGAAATCCATGTCCGAAGGCAAATGATAATGGCACTCATCTTGCTGTTGCTGCTTAGTAGCCATTACTCCTCTTCTTTCTTTAGTTATTAGCTCCCTTTCACTTTGATCTGACAAGTAAAAAACAGAGTCAAATCTGTCCTTTTTGTGTGTTCATTCATATGAATATGGATATTATACCAACAAAGAAGATATCTAAAAAAATGCAATTAGTGAATCATATGCTACAAATTAAGCCTTAGAGAAGAAGAAGAAGAAGAATAAGACAAGTGAAGTTGCTTACTACGCTTCTCGATAGATGTAACAACAGTCTCAGAAGTTGGACGCTGAAGAGGATGGAAAACGCCGGTGCCCACAGATTCCTTCAAAACGTTGACGTTTCGATGAGCCAGACCTCCCTTGTGTAACCTTCCCTGTTGTCTCTGTAAAACCCTAACTCGATCTTGTTGTGACTGCAACACACCCAAAGAAAAACATCAAACGTTTGATGCAGAGAAAGAAAAAGCACGCATTTTTTTTGTTACTTACCTCGTTTTGGCGAAGCCTTGAATGATCAAACTCATAAATCGCATCTATCTTGTACAATCTCTGATCAGATTTAGGACCACCATTGCTTATCTGATTCGCTGAAGAAAGACCCTTTGGTCTGAAAAGCTGAAGAAGAAAGAAACACCAAAACATTAAAAAAAAAAATGTACTTGTGTGAATATAAAACAGAGTAAAAAAAAAAACAGAGGAAAGATACAAACATTATGAAACAGAGAAGAAGAGAAAGAACCTGGAGACTCGAGGGTAAAGGAGGAATCGTTCTGGGTTTAGGACGGAGAAGAGACAACGAAGAGAACTGGTCAGAGAGTGTATCCACGACGTCGGAACCGTACGGATCACGGTGATTACGACGGAGCGAGTTGAATCCTCCGGTGAACTCGTCGACGAACAGATTAGAAGAAAACCCAACTTCTTCGTAACCCAAATCCACACGAAACTGATTTCTTCTTGCCATGATTGAAATCTTTCTTGAAAGAAGAACAAAAAAAGCACTCCTTTTTAAAATTTGACGTTACAGATGTTTGAGAAACTAACCATAAAAAATGACAAAGGAAAATCTCTTATTTATTTATTTTTTATTTTTTGACTTAGTGACTGCGAAGGTCACGTGATCCACTCTCTCACTCGCCTATATCTCAGTTAAGCGCGTGACCTCAATCCCACTCTCCAAACATCCAATCATAGGCTGACACGTAAGAGATGAAGAATAAACGTTAGGGCGTGTACTCAACGCTCTTAGAAGTGGAGTGTTTTATGGTGTTATGCAACCGCCGCAGGCACGCAGCCACTACTTATTACCCCTACACGTGTCAGAAACAGTTACCTATTAGTTAGATTTTTATCGAATGTGTGCTTGTGTATGTTTCCTTTCGTGCACGTTCCTCGACTCTTGCAATATTATATTAGCAAGTATTAAGATTTTTTTTTTAATCTTTAGGTTTAAGGATTGGGTCCAAAATGGGCTCACTTGGATGGATTAGCTTTTCTCATGGGCTTTTAGATTCTTAAAGGTTTGGGACGAGCTCAAACACATTAATGTCTCACCTAAACGCGAAAGTACACAAGACGCTCGACCAACCGGCATGAGCCGATTTAAATAGTACTCAGATAGTTGTATGGCCGGTTAGTCGTCAAATAGTTGTATGGCCGTTTAGTCGTCGAAAGCTTTGTTCGAATAACCTTTCACAGTTTCGAAATTTTCATTTAAGAACATCTCTGTAAAATTTCATGGGCTTCCAATTCAAAACCAATTGACAATGAATGGATTGGCCCAAGTCTTATATATTGGATCAAATTCTTTCTCACTTCAGATGTGGGACATTCTTTACATTTTTTATTATCGATTGGTTTTAGACCTATGCAAGTTACATGCCTAAAGTTTGAAACTTTATAATTAAACAAAAAAATTAATCTTAGATTCTTGCTTTATCTATCTTTCAAGAACGCTTGATTGTTGTTCTCGATTTTGGGAGGTTAAGACTTTGTTTCTTTTAATTTTTTTAATCTTAGATTCTTGCTTTATCTATTTTTCAAGAACGCTTGATTGTTGTTCTCGATTTTGGGAGGTTAAGAGTTTGTTTTCTTTTAATCTTTAGCTAACACAAAGTATATTGCTAACTATTTATAGAGTTAGTTATTTAATTTGTTGAAATATGAACACTCTTTACATTATTATACTTGCAGTGGTGGATCCAGGAATGATTTCACTAGGGACAAACTATTTAACTCAAAACTAATATTTGATTTTGAAGAACTTATCTTTGTGTCGCAAATTTTTTTGGACGATTTTACATGAATTTTGTTTAAAAACTTGTTTCAATTTTATGATAAAATATTTATCTTATCGATTATTTTATGAGTTTGTGATGAATTTGACTGACGACAAACAAAATTGTAGCCAATACAATAATAGAAAGATACTAAATCATAACATTATATAAATTCATTCAAAATAATTTGTACTTAAGTGGTTTATTAATCTAAGCTACTAAGTAAAAGATAAAAAAATTTAACACTTGTAAGATTTAGATATTTGAGATATTTTAATACTAGATGTTTAGATCTAAGTTTATTTTCTTCCCTAAATCTAGTTTACATATATGTATGTTTTTTTTTGTGCAACTACCTATATGTATGTTAACGTTTATTGACTAATTAGATTTTGATCCACGCTAAACGTGGATTTAAATAATTAAATATATTTTTATTGAATTTTAATATTTAAACGTGTACTACATTTTGACTCACGCCAAGCGTAAAATTAATTGATTAAATATATTTTTAATCAATTTTTAATATTTAAATGTGTATGAAAAAACATATGATTTCTAAAATTTATAAATTTACAAAAAGGTATGCATTATGGATAAATGTAATAAAGTTAAATTTTGATCAAGCATATTTTGATGCTATTATTTTTAATATTTTTATATGCAAAATTGATCAAAACATATGAAAATATTATTTATTTCAAAATATTTTAAGTGTAAAATTAATTTTATTATTCGTGTAAATTATAGAGTATGCGATAAATCAGAGAAATTTTAGATTTTTATGAATTTGTCGGACATAACAAACGAAAAATAATATATGTTTTTCAATAATAAAATGTGTAAATATTTGTAAGTGTATTTATATATATATATATATGTGTGTGTATATATATATATAATAGACTATCATAATTAAAATATGTGTAGATATCATATTAGTCTAAATATATATATATATATATATATACACTAAATAATATTGTTACAAATATAATAACAAAAAGTTTTTTTGATATATAAAAACAAAAATAGATGATATGGTAAGTCTAAATATTACATTTAGTTGGACTTAGATTTATGTTATAAAATTAATAAGAATATGTAAAGAGTTCTATAATGGCATATAATTTTAATTGAAATACTTTCATTGGTTAATTTAAATTTGGTTAATTTAAATAACATGTTCTTTAAAACTCTCATTGAATGACACATAGAATTTTTCACCTTAATGTCTCCTCTATTAATATATAGAGGATGACAAAACATATTATTTCTAATATTTATAAACGTACAACATGATATACATTGTGCATAAATGTAATAAAATTAAATTTTGATCAATTATATTTTGATGCCATTAGTTTTAATATTTTAGTTGCAAAATTGATCAAAAAATATGAAAATATATTTATTTTAATATTAAATGTAAAATTGATTTTTATTATTCGTGTAAATTATAGAGCATACGATAAATCAGATAAATTTTAGATTTATATGAATTTTTCAGACATAACAAGTGAAAAACAATATATATATTTCCAATAATAAAATGTGTAAATATTTGTAAGTGTAGTTAGATATATATAATTGATTATCATAATTAAAATAATTGTATATAGTATATTAATCTAAATACATATATACACAATAAATAATAAAATATAATAAAAAGCTTTTTAATATATAAAAAAAATGATATGGTAAGTCTAAATATTACATTTAGTTGGACTTAGATTTGTGAAACATGTATTAATAGGCTTATGTTATATAACAAATAAGAATATGTAGAGATTTCTACAAATGCATAATTATAATTAAAATGTTTTCATTGGTGAATTTAAATGACATGTTCATTAAAATTCTCATTGAATGACATATAAGATGTTTTACCTTAGTGTCTCATCAATTAATATATAGAGAAATTTAGTAAATAGATAAATCGAAAAAGTAGATCTACTTAGACTTAGTTATCAAAATTTGATGGCACAAAATTCAATTTGTCTAAAAGATTAGATTGACTAAAAAAAAGTAAATGAAAAACAAATAAAATTGATGGGGCAAAATAGTTATACCTTATAATGAATGGGGCATGAAATATTTACCTAAACATTTTACACTAATTAAAATTATTTCATGGAGGCAGCTGCCTTCACTACAAGTGTACTTCCGCCCCTGTTTGTTTGTGTCTCATAATCCTTAGGATATACTTATCCTTCAATTTCAACATAGGATTGTCGAATATATGATTACTGTAAGAGTAGACAAAGACATGTCCGATATTAACTGTCAAAAATGAGTTTTATGTTAATCGTATTAATTAATTACATAAGCCATATCCACATTGTCTTTACTTTGCATTTCTTCTATAAATGATAGTTCACTTTAACGTCTATTTCCTCCACCCAAATGTCACACTTTTGAATCATCTATATGTTTTCTATATATATCGTTGCGCTAAAGTAATTTTTCTGCAATTTTTTTTTGTAATCTATATATATATATATATATATATATATGAAGATAAGAAAGCAGTAAGCGTAAGTTGGGTGTACATAATTCAATACCAGACTAAACAGTATACTACAACAGTGTTCATAGTCAGTATAAAGCTAATATGTTGTTATTTGTCTTTGTTGACATGTACGTTTAGTTTGGACCCAATCACATGGTACATCAAGAGAGGTTACATTCACAATTAGACACGAAGTATACTCTATCGGATCTATAGTTCTTCTACTCTCTCGTACCAATGCTAATTTCCATGTGAACAACATTCTTTCTCACCAAACAATAAATAAATGCATGTGTTGAATCCTACGCTCAAAATTAAATTATACTTTTATTTATTTAAAATAATTATAAAATTTTCGTGTAACCAAATACAACATTTTTTTGTCTTGAGCCATGTGAACAACATTTTTTTTTGTCAACTCCATATTAAAATAGTGTTGCAGGTGTCGACCATCTTATTAATTTCTTCAACTATATGTTATAATTCAATTAATTACTAATCAAGGTTGTTGACAATTTTTCGTTTACTAATTATGGTTATCCACTCAAATTTCTTCTTTCGTCAACTAATGTGGATATATAGTAACAAAAAAAGTGGAGATAATAGCATTTTGTTTTTAGACAAAAACCTTGTTTGTTTTTGTAAATATGCCAACCGAATAAAGGAGACGAATTTAAAAAACTCAGTTATAGAATAGCCCAATAAAGCCCAATAAATCAGCATAATTCGTCTTTGAATTGTCTACCAAACTTTCGGGGGAAAGGATAAGTCTAAAAGGTTTTACATAAATTTAATCTGATTTTTTTCTATCAAACGTGAGATAGATAATATCCAAAGCGTATATTAGTAATGGATTGGCCAAAAACATGTGTACACCTTTGTTAGACAATTTGTTTCTATCTTGTTTTCTCTAAAAGATACGACTAGAGTCCGATAATTTAACAAACTAACATGCCAATATAACGGTATATACTATATACAAAGGGAAAAAAACGAAGTCTTAGGAAAAGAGCAAAATTCTTTTCTGGCAGAACAAACTTCCAAGCAAAATTCTTTTTTGGCACAATTCATTTTAGAACTTATGATTCGTACGACATGTAAACTTTTTCTCACGAACTGACTTAAAGAATATCGACTTTTAATGTTTTATAAATATTGAAAGCACAAGCTACATCAATGTGAATATAATTTTAGTTTTCATATATATATATATATATTATAGTTTATTTAGTACATGCTACTCACTTTTTCATAACATATGTTGTTTTCTATGAACCTTAATCCCAATCAATTGAAAAGATAGATCAAAGGAGATGAGGATATGTTTATTACAATTGACATTATATTGCCAAAAAATTAGTAAAAAATGAGACATGTAGGATACCACACTATGTTGTAGTAATGTGAAAGTTGGAATCTCATAATTGAACAAGAATATAAAAAAAGCTTACAACTTGCTCTTCAAAAAAGTTATTGCTAAGGCCCCATATTCTTACTATTCCCCATTCATGTTTTCATTTTCTAGTTTTCTTACTTTAAATTTATTGTATGCTCTATTTGAAGAACATTATGATTTTTGTTTTTCTTACACAACTTTGGAACTATTCATATAATATTTTTTTGTTATGACATGATGGTAAGATCACGCCTATATCACTTTACTCTTCAAAAAGAGTTCGGTAAAACACCATATTCCTCATGGGATCGAACCCTTGCTTCCTAAACGGATTCTTCTTTATCGTAACTATATAAATTTTATTTTAGACTATTTTAACGTTATTTTACTTATTTCAAGGCAGTAATTCAAGGCAATCTGAACGGTGCTTCCACCGAACGAACTTAGCCAACGACACATGCCTTTGAAAACCGAAACTTCTACTGCGGGTCGGCAATCGGGCAGCGGGCGCAGGCATCGCTTCTAACCCGGATTCTGACTTAAAGGCGTTCAGTCATAATCCAGCGCACGGTAGCTTCACGCCACTAGCTTTTCAACCACGCGCGATGACCAAATGTGCGAATCAACGGTTTCTTTCGTACTAGGTTGAATTACTATCGCGACGCGGGCATAAATAGGATAAAACTAACATGTCTCACGACGGTCTAAACCCAGCTCACATGCCCTATTGGTGGGTGAACAATCCAACACTTGGTGAATTCTGCTTCATAATGATAGGAAAAGCCGATATCAAAGGATCAAAAAGCGACGTCGCTATGAATGCTTGGCTGCCACAAGCCACTTATCCCTGTGGTAATTTTTTTGACACCTCTAGCTTCGAATTCCAAAGGTCTAAAAGATCAATTGACCACGCTTTCACGGTTCGTATTCGTACTGAAAATCAAAATCAGACGAGCTTTTACCCTTTCGTTCTACACGAGATTTCTGCTCTCGTTGAGCTCATCTTAGGACACATACATTATCTTTTAACAGATGAGCTGCCTCAGCCAAACTCCCCACCTAACAATGTCCTCCGCCCGGATCAGCTCGCCAAAACAAGCTTTGGTTCCAAAAAGAGGGGTTTGTACCCCGTCTCCGATTCACGGAATAAGTAATTTTATTTTTTCGCCGATCTTAAGTCTAACTAGGAGAATAATCTTAGACTAAGGATTACATATTAGATATCTACACAATTTGGTTTCTATGTTTTATATTTTGCTAAAAAAAAATTAATTTTTAGGAGTTGCAAATGTGAATTTTGGCATTTTGAGTAGGAACTATAAATACATAGATGTGCTCTGCATTTAATAATTTCACTGATTCAATATATAGCCCACTATTAATATATACCCCGTGAAAAACACCATGACTAGCTATACATTTTTTATTTTTACGAAATATATTTATAAGTTGTCTTTTGATCATTAGATATTCTTTATTGAGTTCCCGCCTAATGATATGAAAAGTTCATTTTCCAAATTCTATAGCTTTATGAATTTTAAGTATATATTATTTTGAAGTGTTGTGCTTGACAAAATGAAACACAACAAAAGATTGACATGAGAGTTATGTATAACAATGATTCTGATAGTGAAGTGAATATTTCATATTTTATAAGCACACACATGCATTGATAGACCTATATATACACAATTACACATGCAGTTATACACACACTAACACACATGCATATATGCCCAGAAGTACAGAAAATAATATATATGTATACGGTGAGGGACCCAAACTATCTTCAGATCCTGTAGAACTAAATTCCATGTTTCATAGTTCGTATGTGTTCTTATTAAAAATTCCGCACTAAAATTTTTAATCCGATATAAGATAAACAAACAAGAGCGATCTAACCTTCACCTCAAGTCCTCAACTAATGTTCCAATAACAATTTCTTCTTTTTCTATAAATCTATTATCTATCAATACAATTTTTTATCAGAGAACATCTTTTTTAATTCCCTTTTTCGCAAAGAAACTAGTTTTCAAAAATTTAAGCCAGGTTATTTTATCTCCCATATCCAAATATGAAAAATATATCACATTATTAAACCAATATATTAATAACTTTAAAACTATAAAAAAAAAACTTTACTATAAAAAAACATTATCTTTTAATCAGTAAACTGAACTTATGCAATTATTGTGGTGTAGCCTTTTTGAGTCTTGACCTATTTATTAAAGGGCCAATGGTAGCCTTGTCTTTCACCCAAATTTCTGCTACTTAAAATTCAATGTTGTCCCTCTATGATTTAAAAACAAAAACAAACAAAAATCAAACTATGAACTTTCACAAGAATATACTCCATGTAACTATAACTTAATTAATTCATAACCTTATAATTATCAGCTTATAATACGTATCAATGATTTAATATCATTTACTGTGACTGAAAACACATATATAGAATTAGAACAAGCACTTTTGATGTTGACTAATACAGTTGTTTGTTTAAATGTAAAAAATGTATCGTAATTAGGGATAGATCAATGATATAATTAAAATATTCATAACTTTTTCTTAATATTTTGGTTTTAAGTGTATATATATGTTGTTTATGATAGACCTAATTTTTTCTAAGGATTTTTTTTTTGTGGTCATGGGTTTGAGTAGGATTCTTTGCTAGAGACTTGAATGCATGATAAAGTGGTACGCTAACCCTTTTTCTACGATATGTTTCTTCGTTCAAATTGAATTTGATAACAACAAGTGATGGGGGCTTTTCTTTTTTCACGTTTGATATTTGTAAAACAAATGTACTTATTCTAATATATTCATCGTAATATTTGTTCGAGAGATGATGATGTTTGACTGTGATACATTGATAATCATATGGCAAAGTCATACATATAAGAAAAATGGGACGTTGGAACCAAAAAATGGAAAACCAGTTCTACAAAAAGAAGATGTTTTAGTAATTGTTAATTATATAAAAAAAAAAAAAAAGCTTCAATAGTAAACCTTTTCTCAAAAAAAAAGAAAAAAATTAAGCAGAGGATCCCAAACTAATCTCAAAAATTTTAAATTTTTTGATATTTTTTCTGTGGAACTAGTTGATTTTGTTTTCATTTAAAGCATTTATATCTCAAATATCAAGATGGGTTTAACCACTAAAACACTATGAATTGGTTTATTTCAGGGGCAATTATAAAAATACCACTTTTTGTGTGCACATTTGCAAGAATACCACTTAGGGGTGTTTATTTGCAAAAATACCACTAATTATAGATTTATAAAGCCTATATCTTAAAATTCTAAACTCTAAAAAATGTTTTGATCCCTAAACCCCCCTAAACCCTCAAAACTAAATCCTAATAGAACATAGTTAACCTAAACATAAATAATATAAAGAAAAAATAATTTTCAATAAGTGGCATTTTTGCAAAAATTTCAAAAGTGTGGCATTTTTGTAAAATGGCATTTGAAAAGTGGCATTTTTTAAAATGTCTCTTTATTTAACCTAACCGAATTTTACAACGGCTAAACATGCATGCATTTCATTTAGACGAACAACTTAATTTGCGTAATACATATTCCCTGCGTATGATAATAATTGATGTTTTAGAGAATTTTTTTGTATCAAATTAGTTAATTTTTTCATTTTCTAGGTAAACGTTTACTTTTTTTTTGTTTTTTTTAACTATTTGAATGATGCAGTATTTTATGTAATTTGTTGAATTTTTATTTTTTAAATAATAAGTGATGTTCACAAAAAAAAATATTATTTATTGGGTTTTTTAACCTTTGTGCAATATCCTTAAACATCATCTAAAATGATATAGAGGAAGTAAGTTTCAAATTATTGAGGTATGATCTATACATAAGTTTGGGTAGATCTATGCAAACTTTAAGAAAAGAGAAGAAAAAAAAACGTCTACTTACGACTTTCGTATAGTATATAATGCTGTTTTTCATACTGGGATTTTACAATAGGGTTAACTAGATATAGGAACGCTCAATTTTGTTTTTTCCTGACACTGTTACAAAGAATCATTATTCACATCACTTTCAAAATAATGAGTAGTAACCTAGTGCAATCTCTTTTTCTTTAAATTTCTTACATTACCCCAATGCAGGTAGGCCTCGTAAATTCGATTGGATTGCGTTAAAATGGAAGTCAATAATCAAAAAGTCATGCTTTGCCTAACCCTTTGACCGCACAATTATACAAATGTGATCATATCAATCTCTTTTCCTTTTCTTTTTTCTCTTAACCAAAGCTTCATTGCCATATATAGCCGCCGAAATAATTACGACGGTTTCTTCATAACCAATTCCACTTCGTAACAACAAAGTTAGGTCATAGTCACATAGTTTTGCGTTATTATGTTATATATATATAAATCTTACTGTGAATGAGTTACTCCTCTTTTTACATTTTGTAAGCATGCAAATTCACAATCTATTGAACTACTCTTATAACATGGGAGATCTCACGAGCTAAAATATATCCAACCACTCTTGTTGGGTTTATATTTATTAATAATATTACAAAAATAATACTCTTATTAAAATAATTTATGGTTCGCGGATAGACCTACCAGTATATTTAATATTAAATGCTAAATCTAATAAATCTAGAGAGATTGCCACTTGCTCGTAAACCCTTAAAGCTGCTCCATCTCTCTATGATTGGGTTTTATTTTCTTTTTCACAACATTATATCACCATGGTTCATGTGATCATGACGTGTCGTATTCTCATTGGTCACCTGATGACAGCAAATTTGGACAGTCCTGTAATGTTTTTTAATAGTAGACTGGCTCTTTGGTCGGGTTATGGGCTTTGTTCTTATTTTGCATGTTTTTAGTATACACACGTATTATGTTGTTACGCACACTTTTGTGAAAAGTCTTTTTAGTCATCTTTAAAAAAAAAAAACTTATCTTCATCATAATGAATGCAGATTAAAAAGGTAATACTTCATTTCTCGTGATGTACACGCGCGATAGAAGCGCGTGGGATAAGCCAAGCCATTTGTTTTTTTGTGGATTATAGGTTCTGTGATGTCACAGTGTTTTTTTGTCCTCATTGAAACTGCGTAGGCCTTACGTCACGCGCCACTTCCCTCTCCTAACACGCAACTTCCAAAATAATATTCCACGCGCGTGTGTCGGGTCGAATCACAACCGTCCGATCAAAAATCAACAAACGGTGACTAGAGGAAAGGGTAGAAGCGTAATTTTAGTGGAAGGTGGGTCCAGGTGATCTTAAACCATTGGTTTAGAGAGTGCGGGACAACGTCGAGTGGTACTAAGAATCGACACGTGTCCATAGAAACCAAACCGACAAAGACAAAAGTCGGAGATACACGCATATCTCTGGCAGTAGAGGACCAAACCCGATCGCCTAATCAATGTTATTTATTAATTAAATCATCGTCACTAATTAATTGATCATTTCATGAACACCTTTAAATCAATATTCCACCGTTTGAGGATAAATACCGTTTTGACAAATTTTCCACAAATTAATAATCCATTACTCTACTGTTATATTCCCACCATTTCAAAATAATTATCTCTCGAGTTTTTCACACAAATTATAAAAATATATTAAAAATTTATTTTGTCCCTAATTAATAGTATAATGTTTTATTTAATATGAATAATTAATAAGCTAAAAAGTAAGAATAAAAATAGAAAAATTAGTCATAAATGTGCATTAAAATTGTAGAATGACAAGTAATATGAAACAAAAAATTAAGATTAGAATGACAATTATTTTGAAACGGAGAAAGTATTTATAGCAAAAGTTGTTGTTTTTGGATTTCTATTTTATTTTATTTTTTGTTAATATTCTTAAGAAAGTAAGTCGGAAAAAATTAGATATAATTGTATCAAAATTTTCATTAAATTTTTTTAAAATCACATATTCTTTTTTTAAAACATAATAAATATTCTATCTATTTTATAATATAAGGTGTTTCATATCATTTTTTATATACTGTAAAATATTTCAAATTTTCAAAGTAAATTACAAATTGATTTAATACTTTATGACTATTTGTATTATGTAATTTTTTCATGATTGAATTATTTTTAATTTACGTATTTTAATTAAAATACTTTATAAAAAGGTATCTTAGATTTAGAAAGTTTCTCTAGATGGAGCTAAACAATGCTCCCTCTATTTTATATATGTTTAAATTAAAAATGCAGATGTTAAATAGTTTATATATACATATTACATTACTTTACCATAAAATAAAAGCTAACTAAATATAAGTTAACCTATAAAATAATACTATAAAATAAAATAAAAAACATAATTATTGGATGTTTATCATATACTATATTATTATGATTGGAGAAATTCACATAGAGAAAATCAATATATAAACTCTCGATAAGCTAGATAAGAAGTGTAAATGGTGACATATAAAGAAAATTCTGCCAAATTCAGCTTGATTAAGCAATTTTGCAGTTACCATTTACAATATAAAAAAATTCTGCTAGATTCAGCAATTCAGCAAAAAATATATTGCAAGATTCAGTTGAATTTAGCTAGATTCAATAAAAAATTTCCAACACCAAATGATGTATAAATATGTTTATTTTGGATAATAGATTGGATAAGAGCGGATATTTGAGTTAGAAAATACATCGAATATATATATATATATATATTTTTTTTAAATGTATTGGATTATATTAATATAATATATATGTTTTCAGATATTTAAAATTATTATCAAACAAGTAAACACTTTATCATATTTGGATATTTTATGTAATTACAAATAATTTTGGATAATTTATAGATATTTTTTTTTGAAAAAATTAAAACAATTATTGTAATTTTAGAACTTTTAGATAATTTAGATAGTTTTATTACTTTTAAAATAAATTTCTTGTTCATATATTTTAAGTTTATTTATTTGGTATGGTCTGATTCGATATTTTCGTAATTGTTTGTACTAGTATAATTTAAATAAAACTATAAGAATATTTTTTCTGAGCAAAAAATTCAACAATTAGCGTAAATTTTATTGAAACAAAATTTTGGATTAATTTACTCTATTTGTAAGATAAATTCATCATTAAATTTTTTGAATTGCAAATTTTCTCATTAAATTATGTTGTTATTTTATGTTTGATAAAATTATTAAATATAAATGTAAAATTTAATATTTTGTTAGTTTATTTAACTAGTAAAATTATTTAATTAATTTTTATAGTGATATGCTCAAATTTGCCCTGAGCTACTCTCTCAAATTAAGAGATCGAAGTAATACTTAGGGGTCGAATCCACAGGGAATCAATTCACACAAAAGACTAATGAATTCAATTTATGCTAAACAAATATGTATGAATGTAATAAAAGAAACACAAAAGTAGACAAGTGAATGATTATCAAGGTTCTTAAAATTCAATTAGACAAAAGAGTTAGACTATGGGTAAATCACATGAATGAATCGAAATCAAGGATAAAAGACTGTCAGGATATGATTAAACGCAGTTCTAGAACTCAAACACGATTATAAAACCAATCAACTTTCGTTGCAGAGATTATCTATGACTAAATCCCTAAATTCCAAATTTCTTTACAAACTTAATGAATAAAATCAAGCATTAAGTTCATGTTCAATTGTTCACAAAATTACTAAGCCAAATTTCATTGCGAATAGATAATTTTGCTCATCTAAGATTATGTAAGGTTGTTAATAATACTTTCGCATCTATTAAAGCAACTTAGGTTTCCAATTTTAGTTGATCAATCCTAAAATCAGAGTTAAAGCAATCTAGATGAAGAACATAAAGATAAATCCTAACAGAGTTTCAATCCTAACAATTTCTCATCAAACCCTTGAATTTCCCAAAACCTAACAAGCAAACTACTCAGACATAGATGATGTAAACATTATGAATGAATAAAATTGCATAAAAGAGATTGAGTAAAAGATACAAAGGTTCAAAATTTGAAGGTCTAAAGTCTCGAAATCTCTCCTAAAAGCTCTCCAGATCTCTCCCTCTACAAGTCTTAATTAAAAACAAGATAAAAACATGAAAGCCTAAAGAAAAACTATATATAATGTCTAAAAATCGGATTGGGTTTTGCTGTAAACTTCTGGCTTTTTTGGGCAAAACCGGAATTTCTTCAAAACTTGCAGTCTTCTCGCGTCAGACATGTGTGTCGATCGACACAGAGGGTTGTGTCGATCGACACAGACATGAAAACTCGACTCCGACTGATCACTTTGGCTCTTCTTTCCTCGATGCTCCAGAAGGCTCCAAAAGCTCCCATCAAGCTCCAATCGATCATTGACCTACAAAGACTCTAAAACAATAGGAAAACACCAAAAAGACTCGATGAAAATGGTCCTATATCATGGTAAAAAATGGATAAAAACCATGATAGATCAACTCCCCCAGACTTAGCCTTTGCTTGCCCTCAAGCAAAGCATAAACTAAGAATGTGAAAGAGGTTTGAAAATATAGAAACTTATCTTCCCTTGGAGCACCAGACCGACCTTTTCAACTAGTAAGCCACATAATGCATAACCAATTCAAAATCAGACCACCATGTACTTCTCCATAGACATTCGCAGCCTCCCAAATTCATCCACCACTTCTCAACATAATCCGCTAGTCATCATTGCTGGGTCTCGTCCCAAATCTCAATGGCAGGAACTTTTTAGACTCATTCTCATACTATACCATGACAAATCAACCATACAACTCTTGGTACTCTTTCTCTCCCCCAGACTTATTCGATTCAGAAACTCAAAAACAATGTTTTCACTACTATTGTTCCTTGTGAGGAGATAGGGTCGTGAGATCGTTCATCCTCTACATCCGTTCTAAGGGGCTCAGACTGGTGCTTTTGAGCTCCGGGTGATCATCTCTTGAGTACTGACTCACTGGAATTTTAATTCCTCATCTTATACTCAAGAACTATCATATTACCCCAATCATCAAAATTTTTTTTTTTTGGAAGAAAGGAGATGAGTACCATTACTTACAACAGAGATTGCACTTGTCAGGTATGAATAAGGAGTCAAGCCCTATCAACACCAATCACTAAGGAGACCGCATAATTAGCTCAAACCCGGCGTGTTATGCTGGAAATAACGGACGTCTCCAGCTAACTGGTCAGCCCTAGGATTTCCCATTAGTCTGATTCTGAAGTTGATCCTGGAAGAATGGTCACACAACTGAAAGAGACAGTCCACTAAACCAAAAGAAGGATCATCGTTTCCAACCGACTAGTTTGACTCAGTAAAATGTTTTGGACTGACTCTAAAAATAAACACAAAGTTAGCATTTACTTCTCCCAGACTTAAACAACACTGTCCCCAGTGTTATCAAGCCTGAAGTTGGTGAAAGAACAGAAAAGAAAAAGAAAACTCCAATTGAAAAAAACGAGAACTTACCTGTTGCAGGGTGTGTTGATCGACACGAGTAGTGTGTCGATCGACACACTGGCGTTACTCGTCCAGTCGATTTTTTTTTTTGTATTTGAATGAAATAAACCTAAAACAATTAGAACTAAAGATAAAAGTCAGTAAACAAAGGAAAAATAAAACGAAAATAAGTAGTTCTTACCAGTGGGTTGCCTCCCACTAAACGTTTGTTTTCAGTCATTAGCTTGACCGTGGATGCCGTTTAGGTGCGAGGTGGATCTTTGAGGGGCCTTGTGTCGCCCTCATCCGTTGACAATCTTGCATTTGATCGCTCTCCACCTCCATATTTCCAAGGAACAACACCAAGGAAAAGTTTCATGGTGTTTTGTAGAATTTTTTGAACAACTACCTCTCTTTTCTTCTTCAACTCTAAGGGGATAATGATTCTGAACTTGGAGAAAGGGTTGGAAGTCTTTTTGCGCTTCACCTTTCAGGGAGTCAAGTCTCCATCACGACGTGCTATGGAAGAGGTCATCTTGCTCTTAATGTCATCTCCAGGTTTCGAGCATTGCCTTCCTCCATCATGGACGGTCATACAAGAAGTCTCCTTGAGATGAAATGCGGGGTAGTAGACATCCTTGTTGATCTTGGAGAAGGAGATTCGCTTATTGGGAAAATCCACAATAGCACCCACAGTGGCAAGAAATGATGACCCAAGAATCAGTGGTTTCTCGCTGTTCTTTTTCAATTCCATAATGTGAAAATCCACCGGAACCAGACAATCTCCTACTTGTAGCATCAAGTCAGATATGAACCCTTTCGACAACGTTGAGGAGGCATCAGCAAGCTCGAGAGACATCTTTGAAGGTTGCAGATCCAAAATCCCCAGGTTCCTTGCAACAGACTGAGACATGACATTCACATTAACTCCAGTGTCACAGAGAGAATTCTTTAATTCCATATCTTTGATTGAGCAAGGAACAATAAACATCCCTAGATTCGGTATCTTAGTTAACTTCCTCAATGATGGTTGAGCATGTCTCCCTTCTCTCTCTGACGTTTTGACACTAATAGCCGGTGGGTATGGAATCTTGGGCTTGTAGACTCTTTCCTTTGCAGTTACTAAAAGTTTCAACACGTCTGGACTCGTTTGGGACTTGCGTCGATCGACACAGAGCCTCTGTGTCGGTCGACACTCCTGTGTCGACCCTGTGTCGACCTTGGTCGATGCAATAGCGATTGCGTATTTTCCCGTGTCGAGATTTTTGACCTGTGTCGATCGACACATGGGCTTTGTGTCGATCGACACAGAGTCTATAAAATAAATCTCGTCTCCTTCAACCTCCTTTTCACTCCCCAAAGTGATGGCATTGACATGTAGTCTCAGGTTTGTGTCAGTCTTGCTTGGAAGAAAACCTTTTTGCCTCTTAATTGACTCTGCGGTTTGAGCAACTTGAATATCCATCTTCTTGACATGGGTTTTTAAAGCTTTGAACTTCCCATTCAAGTCTTGGTACATAGCATCCATCTTCCCATGAAGCTCACAGTTATCTTCTGTTGACCCTCTCTGCTCCAGCATAGACTTTATCTCACTATCTGAGGATTGAGCATGAGGCGTCTGATAAGAAGAAGAATCATAGTTCCTAGTGTAGTTGCTGCTCTGAAACGGTTTCTGGTAATCATTCTTCTGATACCCTTGCTGATTTCCAAACCTCTGACCCTGATTACCAGCTCCATTGATGTAGTTAACATCCATTTTTTCAGGCTCAAAAGTCTCTACGTCTGCATCAAATTAAACAGACTTCTTCCCCACTAGAAGGTTGTGTACAGAATCCATCTTAGCCTTAACCTCAGCAATTTGGCTTCCATCCATGTTACCACCAAGCTTCTTCCTCTCGAAGTCTGTATTCTTGGTACTATTGCTAGAAGCCAAGTTATCAATAAGCACTAAGGCATCCTCCGGATATCTAGTGTTGAAGTTCCCATTGCTAACAGAATCTAGAACCATCTGATACCTCCAATCAATACCTTTGAAGAAGATACCCAACAACTGAATCTCACTGAACCCATGATGAGGACCATCTCTCTGGTAGGCCTTGAATCTCACCCAGGAAGTCTTGAATGCCTCAGTCGGTCCTTGCTTGAAAGTGGAGATCTTAGTCCTCAGATCCTCGGATCTCGTCTCATCAAAGAAGTTGTTGAGGAAAGCATTCTTGGTGTCCTCCCAAGTAGTCAGTGATCCCGGCTCCAACTGGTTCAGCCAATAAGCTCCTTTTCCACTAAGAGAGTAGGGGAAAAGCTTGCAGTAGAAGTAATCGCTAGACACTCCATTGGCCTTAATGCTAGATGTTAAGTCCTCGAACCGCTCAATATGGTTCATGGGGTGCTCAGAGGAAAGACCGTGGAACGGGTGCTGAGCCACAAGTGAGAAGTAAGCAGACTTCAGCTCAAAATCATTCATCGGGAAAGCAGGAGGGCGAATCGCTGCCCTGTTGGCATAAAACTCGTCCGGTCTGTTGTACTCTCCCAAAGTTTGGCCACGCCCAACTGGCTCTTGGCGCTGCAAAATATATCGCTCAAGATCCTCCATAATCACAACCCCATTCTCATCTAGCCTCTGACCCTAAGCATTGCGTCTGCGACCCTCAGCATCTTGAAGAAACCCATCTTCATCTCTGATAAGAACTAACAAATTCATATTGGCTGTCTTTCTCGCTGCTCGGTTAGCTCGTTCCAACTTTCCAATCTCAAGGTTGAGATTAACTAGCTCTTCGTTCTGATTGCTTCTGGTAACGCGATTAGACATAAACCTGAAACACACAAGACAAAGAGAAAATAACAAGTAAGTAACAAAACAAAAATAAAAAACTTAGACAAAATTCTAGTATCAAAAATCGATTTGGTGAAATCGAGTCCCCGGCAGCGGCGCCAAAATTTGATATGCTCAAATTTACCCTGAGCTACTCTCTCAAATTAAGAGATCGAAGTAATACTTAGGGGTCGAATCCACAGGGAATCAATTCACACAAAAGACTAATGAATTCAATTTATGCTAAGCAAATATGTATGAATGTAATAAAAGAAACACAAAAGTAGACAAGTGAATGATTATCAAGGTTTTTAAAATTCAATTAGACAAAAGAGTTAGGCTATGGGTAAATCACATGAATGAATCGAAATCAAGGATAAAAGACTGTCAGGATTTGATTAAGCGCAGTTCTAGAACTCAAACACGAATATAAAACCAATCAACTTTCGTTGCAGAGATTATCTATGACTAAATCCATAAATTCCAAATTTCTTTACAAACTTAGTGAATAAAATCAAGCATTAAGTTCATGTTCAATTGTTCACAAAATTACTAAGCCAAATTTCATTGCGAATAGATAATTTTGCTCATCTAAGATTATGTCAGGTTGTTAATAATACTTTCGCATCTATTAAAGCAACTAGGGTTTCCAATTTTAGTTGATCAATCCTAAAATCAGAGTTAAAGCAATCTAGATGAAGAACATAAAGATAAATCCTAACAGAGTTTTAATCCTAACAATTTCTCATCAAACCCTTGAATTTCCCAAAACCTAACAAGCAAACTACTCAGACATAGATGATGTAAACATTATGAATGAATAAAATTGCATAAAAGAGATTGAGTAAAAGATACAAAGGTTCGAAATTTGAAAGTCTAAAGTCTCGAAATCTCTCCTAAAAGCTCTCCAGATCTCTCCCTCTACAAGTCTTAATTAAAAACAAGATAAAAACATGAAAGCCTAAAGAAAAACTATATATAATGTCTAAAAATCGGATTGGGTTTTGCTGTAAACTTCTGGTTTTTTTGGGCAAAACCGGAATTTCTTCAAAAACTTGCAGTCTTCTCGCGTCAGATATGTGTGTCGATCGACACAGAGGGTTGTGTCGATCGACACAGACATGAAAGTTCGACTCCGACTTGATCACTTTGGCTCTGCTTTCCTCGATGCTCCAGAATGCTCCAAAAGCTCCCATCAAGCTCCAATCGATCATTGACCTACAAAGACTCTAAAACAATAGGAAAACACCAAAAAGACTCGATAAAAACGGTCTTATATCATGGTCAAAAAGGGTAAAAACCATGATATATCATATAGGTTTATATAAATATTAATTTTTAAAAAAATAGCCAGATTCAGCTAGATTCAGCTGTTACCATTTACATTTTAAGATATTATGCGAGATTATGCAAAAAATCACTAAAAATTAAGTCAGATTCTGCAATTCAGCAAAATTCAATCAGATTTTGCTGTTACCATTTAAATCCAAAAATTAATTTGAAACACGTATTTCAAATAATTTTGTAAAATTATAGATAATCTAATGACAAAATTTTCAAAGTTATATATTTAATGAGAAATTCAGGTAATCAAAGTTTATCCTCAACTTCTTCTCACACTAGTTGAAATGTAATATTTTGATTCAAACAAGTTATTATAATTTTCTATTTTCAAAATGACTAGAGATTCGAGATAAAAACGAAAACAATCAAATAACCATTTTGAAATGAATATATTTATGGAGTATTAAATAAAATTAATTGTTACGTTTTTTTTAGAAACGCTTAAAAATTACACTTAACATTTTTTATGAGTAATTTAAAAGAATAAAAAAAATTAATAGATGATATTTGTGTTACAACGGTAGATAGTATTATTATTTTTTATATCATTTCTTGTTAGTATCATTTTGTTTAAAATATTTATATTGTTGTATGTTACTACTCGGAGTCAAATGTAAATTTATAGATGGAGTTGTTCGAGTAAATGGAGAAAATAAATGTATAAAGGAGGAGAGAGAGGAGTGAGAGGAGAGCCGTGGAAAATTGTAACAAGAGAAGGATTGGCTGCTTTCTTGACTTACGGGGGGACACGTGGGACCCTGCTATTTGTGGAGCTACACGGCCCCTATAAAGAGTTTTTTTTTTTTAAAAAGCGGGAAGAGTTTTGATTGGGTTGTGGGGTCCACTCTTAGAGACGAATCTTCTTCGCTTAAAATAAAAAGTTTTTTGGAAATATTAGGGAGGAGAAACAGCCAACACGTGTGGGGTCCTTCGAACACTGTACACGCGTCAACTCCACAGCTTCCATAAGAGAGAGACTGAGAGAAGGAAGATTTTCGTGCGTTTGGCACGTGGGAACAAGCACGAATGGGTCCTCTCTTCTTTTTTTTTTAAGCTCGGAGTAATAGTCGAGTCAATTTCTTTTTATTAATTTGAAATCGATAAGAATGAAATGTGTGATCGAATTTTTTTTGGCTTGTAGACTGGTTTGTAAGGTGTTTATTAGATATTTTTGGTTGGCTTTATTTGTGTTATGAAATTTTGAATTATTATTCGAAGAATTTAGTGAGTCGGGAAAGTCTTGTTTCATTATACAAACTTATATAGCCTTAATGGCTTTCACTTTTGAATTTTCAAATTGTTAACATGCTAAGCCAAAAAAAAAAAAATTCCTACCAAAATCAGTTGCATCCATCATTTTGGTTAGTACGGGCAAAATATCTGAAACCGAAAAACCGAACCGAATCCGATTCAAAATTACCTGATTTGACCCGAACTCGATTTTATAAAATATCAGAATGGGTTCTAAACATCTAAACCAAAAACCAAATCCGAACCGGAAACCGAATGAGTATCCGAACTACCTGAAACATAAATTAACTTAAAGATATTTAGATTTAAAGTTGGGTATGTTCATATAACTTAGGTAATTTTGTTTTATTTTTTGGTCAATTTGAGTATTATGAATATATTTGGGTAAAATAACTAATTTAGTTAAGTATAAATTTTACAATTGTTGTTATTTTTTGGATAATTTGAGTTAAAAATAAACAAAAATCGAATTAAATCCAAAAAAAAATCGGATAGTTATTAATATTTTAGATAATTTTTAAATATTTTGGGCAATTTTTGAATATTTCGGGTAACCGAACCCGAAAACAACCGATCTGAACCTAACCCAAAATTTCTAAAAACCCGAATGGGTATTATATTTATATATCCGAAAACCCGATACTCGAACTAACCGATCAGTTATCCGAAGCCCGCGCCTAATTTTGGTTCATATCATCAATACAATTTAAATATGAATCTGAAACCGAATAAGAAAGTAGAATGGGGATTCCTACATGATTTGAATTAGTTTAAAAGTAAAGTTTAAACTCAATCTTACAACTTGATGAGCCATTTTTCGCTATTTCAATGATCTTCCGAGTCCATATTTCGTATCAATCTGAATTGCTCGTATATATTATCAACATATTAATTAATATTCTTAAATATTAATATAAAGTTCGCAGTAGGAAAAAAAAGAAGAAGCCAAGATCGCAATTATTGTTTATTTAGGGGTCCTTGACTTGATTGATATAACACCTTATCTATTTTACAACTTCCATCAAACCAAAGGCTTAAAGTGTCCATTAGGTTAAACTGACTCGTCTAATTAAAACTCCAAATCAAATCAACTTTTTTGGTCACTTAATGGGTTATATATATTAAGAAAAAAATGAAACTATCAAATTAAATTGTGGCTCAGCATAAAACCATACGATAGGATCATATTATCTCCTATATTATTCTTTCCATGGATCTTCGAATTGCTTTATACTTAAACAATATTTTAAATAGTTTTTCCTCACATTTGAAAAGTTACTTTAAATATTACTAACATCGTACGTACACATCTGGATGTGACTACAGTTTTGCAGTCCTTTGAGAGACATCCCTATAAAATATAGTGACAAGTACATAAACTGAATAATTTATTGGAGAAGATCAATAATTAAGCCAATGACTAATTACTATCTTACTAAATCATCATCCAACACAGCAACAGAAAAAAATGAATCGGAGAGATATTGAAATCTCAAAGTGGATAATATATATTGGTGATTTTTTAAATACATGTCAAACATCCTTCATGAATGACAGCTTTTAGGAAAAAATATTTGAAGAACAAAGTATATATACTTTTATGAATCGGAGTTTGAATCCAAAAATATGACTTGTTATATATATATATAACCAATGATAGCTAACTTGCTCTGAATGAATATGATAGTGCGTTGGTAGAGTCAAAAGCATATGAAGCGTGAGAGTCTTTGTGATTGGAATAAAACCATCCTTTTCACTCAAAAGGTTGTACAGTTTTAGTTTGGGAAATAAGCATTTCCTTTCACAGAGGATGAGCTTTCACTTGCAGTACAATTTTTCTGTTTAGCCTGCAAAATTGTAAAGGCTGAATTTTGTTTTTAAAATGTTTTTTTAAGTTAAATTAATTATTGACATGCGAAAAAGAAAAGTTACCTATGCACAACAATAACGGAATAACGTACGGGTTTGCAATATACATTGTAATTTGTTAGCTTGTCTTGTGACCATTTAAAAACTTTCTTAATAAAAAGTTAGATATATCTTACGAAATTGTTGGTATCCACAATTTTTTTTAGTTGTATAAAATCGTCGTAATTGTATAATATGCAGAGTCGTGTCAATTATTATTTTTTATATAAAATAGATGAAAAATTAAAAGTATATTAATTATTATCATTTTGAATATTGGGGTAGTATTTATTTCACCTTTTTTCAAACTAAAAAAATATTAAAACAAAATTAGGGGTATTTAGTAAAATTTACCAAACACTGTATATACACATATGTACTCTGACAATATGCGACATATTATGGCTCTGAATGGTGACAATACAGTGCAAAGCGAGATAGATAGGTACAGGATAAATAGTAACAAAACATATATATATAGATGTATAAGTATATATTTGTTAGATACATATATATATAAATATAGATTTTTACAACTATTTAGTGCAGGATAGAACGACTGTTAATTGGTGGCTAAGAAACGCATCATTAGTGTATCACAATATATAGCAAATTTAGATTATGAAAATATTCTCAATAAGAATAGGAGTTTTTAGATGGTATCTATAGAATTAAAAAATATAAAATATTGTAAAAGTATGAAAGAAAAAAAGAAGAATTTTTATAAGTAGAATCCCAACAAAGAATTTAGATATTCATTTGACACTTTTAAATTTTTATTTATTTATATAGATCTTTAGTAATTTAATTTTTAAATAAATAATAAAATAAAATAAAATAATATATTTTAGATACTCAATAGATTTTTTGCCATTGTATGCTCTGAAATGACGTCTTAGTTAGTGGAAAATAATATGTAGTTATTTGTCATAACCTGTGAGTCCGTGACAAAGATAATAATGGCACTATAGTGGCAAAGGTCACAACAAGACATCACTTTATTGTGTATTCCTTCATCAAATTTTTGCTAATACCAATGGATTAAACTGTGAATAAAACAACTGCAAATTTGCAATCAAACAATTTGAATGAGATAATCGCCTTTTGACCACTACACCACTTGCACATAGTTATGGTTTTAACTACCATTGCAATTCTAAAGCGAATGGTAGTTATGATAAAGAATCAAAAATAAAATGATTGAAACGAATATTTTATTGTTTTCATTTTTATTAATTGTGTGGATGATTTTTTTTTATATAAATCGAAGAAACAATGTCACGGACATTTTGTTCGTCTTTCTTATTTTTGTAACTTGTTAATAGTAATTATCCATATACGACGAATCTTCTCGAGTGTCGAACATATTAACAACATTAGACGAGAATTCAAAAGGCCAGGCAGAGTTTATTCATAATTACCACACATGCATTAACGGGTTTAATTAAATTTTACTCATTGCGATGTAATATGCTTTCTGACTTTCTGCTAAAAATGACGTGTTTCATTTCTCTTGGACAATTTTCCTAGCTTCGGAGTTTCATCTTTATCGCTCATATTAATAAGGAACCTTTTCAGTGTTTCATATGAAGTGCCCCAAATTAATAAGGAACATTTTCCGAACCCTATAACAGTCATGATGCTACAGTGAGAGATACTCATTTGTGGAAAATCTCAAAATTGCGGAAGGTTAGAGTAGCTCCATCGTTCAAGAGCCTGCAAAAATTTTTCTACAAATATAATATCGTTATTTTAAATTTAGTTTACTTTTATAATTAAATTTTAACAATAATGTGGTGATAGATGGTCTTGAGTCTCTTAAAAGATTCTTTTAAAGTTTCTTAAGTTGTTTCTTTAAGAAACTTTTCTATTTCTCTTTCTACTACTCCTTCCATTTCAAATTACTTGTCGTTCTAGAGGATTTCACACAAATTAAGAAAACCATTAAATTTTCAGTTTTACTCCTAATTAATACACTATTTTGTTTAATAAAAATAATTAATAAGCTAAAAGTTAAGTACAAAACTGAAAAAATTGATCATAAATATGCATTGAAATTGCAGAATGACAACTAATTTGAAACATGAAAATAAGGGTAGAATGACAAGTATTGTAAAACGGAGGGAATATTTATCAACATTTATTATTACTTTATTATAAAAAATATATAAAAACTCTACGATGGAACTGCTCTTATTGTCTTATTGGTAGTTTGATATGTTATTTTCTAGAAGATATTTTAATAAATTAAATTATTATTGGGTTGCAGACAAAAACTCAAAATTATTATTTGGTCATAGGTATTAGTTATAAGAAATATTTACAACAAGAAACTAATGGTTTACTTCTTTAAGTTACACAAACTTTGACCATTAAAATTAAATCTACATGAACCTTTTTTTCATTTCTAAACTATCCAAACTTTTGAACTCATCATATTTTATCCATTAAAACAAAATAATTATAAAAAAATTAAGACGTTTCTTCCTCTTATTCCACAAATTATATTGTATGCATGATTTATAGAAGTATACTTTGTTCATAAAGTTCATTTATAAGTTTTTTTAGATTTCCATTGAAACCTTCTCCAATCGGCCGCGATTTCACTTTCATTATCTATGTCGACAAAGTCATCGTTGGTACCGTGGGAGGCTCACTTTATCTCACAAATTTAGGCGGGTCTAGATTGAAATTCTTCGTCATCGAATTCGATACTTTGGTGGACGTGGATTTCAATCACATCGATAGAAACCATGTTAGATTTGTCTTAAACAACATTGTTTCTTTGTCGACATTTTTTTGTCTTACTCAAATTTGAAACTGAAATCCTATGTCATGTCTTCCTCTTTCGATTTGCATCGCTATGTAAATGATTTTATGTTCGGTTCTCTGGACCAATTAAAAAAAACACATAAATCATATCATGAGATTTTGATATAGATCTTCTCCTCCGACGGATAACTTGGTCAACATGAAAGTTGATTGGGTGAAATATGTGATGTCATTAACATCACAACCATTTTCTTTCGCTATTCTAATGTAGAGTAAAATTAAAATATGTCAAAGCCAGCAGGCCATAATTTGAACGTAGTTGGGTTTTCTATGTAATTTCAGTTGGACGTAACTGAAATATTTAAAATATTTTTTTATCTCATGCTGCGTAACCAATTAATCAGAGTGAAAATAGATTTTGAGACAAAATGTAAATCCGTCAAAGCCATCTTGCCACAATTTGAACTTTATCGTTTTTTCCTATGAAATCCGAGTCAGTCGTACGTAATAAAAATAAATGAAACATATAATTTTTTATTTCATAATCCTAATGGATTAGAGGAAAGAGGAAGAAACATATTCTATTTTTATTTTTTTTTTATTTTATAATCTATTTACTAAATTTCAGCTAAATTTTATTTCTGGAACAATTTTTTTAGGATTAATAGATTTTATAAAATAGGATGAGTTTAAAGTTTGGATAATTTAAAAACATTATTCGTAAGTTTGTGTATTTTACAGACAAGAAAAAAATTATAGGTAGATTAAGTTTTAGTGGATAAAGTTTTTGTAGTTTATGGTCGTGAATCCAAAAAAAAAAAATTTGTTGAAAGATAATTTTTTTTCTATAATTTCTAAATTCTAAGTGTTTAAGTGGTCTAAATTACGGGTTGCTTACAAAAATTAAAGCGCTCTCGTGATATTATCTCGAATGCTTGAAATCTCCGAAGAACACTCATCCGTTCATGAGAGCCAAAATTCATGTCCATGACAAAAGTAAACATAATTAAGATGGTTTGATATGTATAATCGTACATAATGATCAGAATTTCATTTGAATAGAAATGATTAAACACTTCACATTGAAATACTTTGTGCAGTGACGAACTAATTTTATTTTATTTATGTGAAACGTTATAATGGTAGGGACAGAATTTTAGGTATAAAAATCTATGGAAACAAGTGTTTTCAAAAAAATCTATGAAAACAAATGCATGTATGAAAGTGATCACCTCCTTTTCCAACCTTTTTGCTTTAACTTTGGTTTCATAACAGACAAAAGTATATTTTAATACATTCTAATTTGACAGCGTGAAAATAATTTAATTAGAAATAGCATAACTGAAAGATGAACCGATTTGAAAAAATAAATTTGCCAATTTATCATTAGGATTTAAATCACAAATCCCATATTCAGAAAATGAATTAAGAAAATATAAAAATACGGACGATTTGTAGTGGTTCATCCACAATATCAAAACTACATCCATTTTTTTACCATTGCAGATTTCACTAAGCTCAAAAGAAGTAGATTTTGATTTTAAATTTTTGGATTTTTTTTTTTTTTTGGAGATTTCTCAACTTGTTTTCTTTATTTTATTGATTTATTCGTGTATTTCTTTAATTTTTCTTTTGCTTTTTTACTTGCCATGTATGAATAGTTTTTCATTTGGAATTTATGCTTAAAAAAAAACGAAAAATTGATAGATTTAGTATTGTAGTATAGATAGTTAACAACTGATTCTTTATCCCGGTTGTTTCTGATACTAAAACTGGATTGATCACATAATTTTAGAACTTAGAGATTTTAAACTTAAAGCACCAAAAATGTGTTTGGTAAGATGTTTGAATTAGATGAATACTCTCAAAATTAATTAAAGTTGATGTTGGAAAGCATTGTGAAACTTATATTGCTTAATCTTTTACGTTCAAACCACAGTTTTAGGCTTAGAGATAATTCTCTTTCCATTAATTTTAACTAGAGGTGGGCAAACGAAAATTTTCGAAAACAGAAATGGGACGAAAATTTGAGATCCCGAAACCTTGTCCCATTCACCATTTATGTCCCATATACAATTTGGGACGGGACAGATTGGTACGAAACGGGGCAGGAACGAAACGAAAATTCCCAAAAAAATATAACAAACGAAAATTGTAAAATCTAAATAACGCCTGTCACATTTTTGAGAAAAACAAAAATCCATGACAATAGCAAAATGAAATGTAATAAACTAGAATCATAAGAAATCCAACAAATCAAAATAACATCCAAACTTCAAATCCATAGTACTAATAAAATGCAATTGAATAAACTAAACTCTAGTAAAATCAAACAAATCAAAAAGTCTAGTTAGACCAACACTTTCAAGTCTCAAATCTCAAACAGGCCAAACAACACTCTCAAGATTAGGGACACCGATGGTGTAGAATCTATAGACTAGATGATGCGGCGGCTAACGTAGGTGTCAAAGTTTGAAAGGTTTTTATAATCGTGTTTACAACTTTAGAATTTTATATATAATATAATATTAATTAATAATTTTGATAGTATACTAAAAAATTACCAACATATATAAAAAAATTAAGGATCTCATATATAATAATATATTTTTATATAAATAAATATATATTTCTAGACAGAAACTTCAAAAATTTCCATTCCCATTCTGTCTCGTCCTATTTCCAAACGAAAATCGATAACTTGTACCATATGAGAATATTTTTCTATACGAAACAAGAATTCGGAACAGGAAATGGGATAAAACAGAAATGAGAATTATGCCTACCCCTAGTTTTAACTTAAACTCTTCTAGAGCACTTCTTAGCTCGAGTGTTCGAAAGCACCACACCGATGTTTTGGGTCACCATGCTCATCTTTTTTGTGGCGCATATTTATATATTCTCCAACATAATGTTAAGGATAGATTTTAAAAAATAAATCACATTTTTTGCAGCTGTCATTCGTTACCATAAACGTTCGAGATTTTTTTTTTTTTTTTATTTAGACAAATTAAAATATAATAAAATGACACAAGCGATTTCTAAATTGATATAAAATGCGAGCAACTACCAGTAACATATAGTGCTACATTTTTTAACGATTCTAAAAAATTTCAATCTAATTTATACGTGTTAAATATATCATATTAAATTCAGTTTATCTTGATTTTGTGAAACTAAACAGTAATATATTCATTTGATTTAAAAGTAATATACCGAAAGTTATTGTTTCAGAAGATCATACTTTTTTTTTTTTTTGAAACATCAGAAGATTATACTTAAACCCAAACAATGACAATTGGTAAGATTTGAAAGCAAAAATATCAGAAAATGCTGCCAACGATATTGGTTTAAAGATATTATATAACTTTTATTTGGATGGTATAGGTTTTTGTGAATGGTGAAGACATTTCTTTGGATAGCATACAACTTTTTGTGAATAGTAATTTTTTTTATAGACAGTTAACAATATTATGTAATTAGCCTACGAGATTTTGTGAACGTTGGACCGTCCAACTTGGACGAAGATGATGATATATCGATGAAAAATAGATGATTAACTTTGTTCACATACAAATATAGATTTGTATATAGTAAATCACTAAATGAAATGAAATATTGTTTTCAAACTCAATAATACTCAAAACACAAATTAATCAATTAAAACTACTATGTTCTTAGTCCATACTTTACTAAAGTAATCATTAGATAACACAAAGACATACGTGGCAAAAAATACAAATATATATATATAAAATAAATAATCTAAATTTACAAATGGGACCTACTCTTTCCCATCATGCTTCATTATCATTATCGTTATCATCTTCTTTCTTCCTCTCTTTCTCAATAATTTAGATTTTTGTGTAATTAAATAGTTTAGGTTTTCTGCAGAAGGAGACGTTTCCTCGTTTTTGTGCTGTTTGGATCTTCTGACACACTTCACTTTTCGTATAATTTTTCTATTTCTCTAATCTCGTTGTGTATTCTTCAAACATTACTCTATGATATTCCTGATCTATATATTCTTAATCTATTCTGCATTTCGGAAAAATATAAACTACATTTTTTCTCGTTCTATAGGTAATCCGTTTTATATACTTAACATCAACTAGAAAGGGTTTTATGTGTATTTGATTATTAAAAAAACTTTGTTAAACAGAAATATCTTAGTTAATTAATTGGTAAAGGAAATTATGATATGAACATGGTAATATAAACGTTACAAATTTTGGTCTTATTCTACATAAATTCCTAATCAGTTCAAAATTCTTTGCCATTTTCAGTGTACAGTCTGAACATAATAGATGATAAAGGTCTGCAAGTATAGTAATCTGAAGAATACTTTATGTTTGGGATTGTAGTTATATCAATAAAGAAAGATTTGGATTGAGATGCGTGTGGGATTTCTTTTTATTTAATATAATGTTATATAAGAAATGATATGATTCTAAATTGGACACGACATACATATCACTATGTCTTGATGTGATAAGATTTATTTCCTCTAAAATTATTATATAGGGGCACTAAATGGTAACATAATTCTGCAAATTTTTCAGATTCAGCAAATTCTGCAAATTTTACAGTTACTATTTAAGTTGACATATTATTCAGCAAATTCTCCAATTCAGCAAATTCTACAATTCAGCAAATTCTGTAATTTAGCAAAAATTCAGCAAATTCTGCAATTCAGCAGATATTATGCGATTACCATTTACACATAGAAGGTTTAAAATTTTAAGATTTAGACTCTAAAAATTATAATTAGTGACATTTTTGCAAATGAACAATCCATAGTGATATTTTTGCAAATATAACTAAAAGTGGTATTTTTGCAATTGTCTCCTAAATATATATGTAGTGTGATTAAATCTTACTAAATTTGCTTGATAATTCTAAAATAATATTGTAATATTTTAAAAATTAGGTTTACTAAAAAATAATTCAATCAATAGCAAAATATTATATCATAAATTATATATGTAAATTTGTTTTATCAATCTATTAATTTATTTAAGAACCAATTGCAAAATGTTTAAGGGACAATTGCAAAATGTTTGTGATTTTAATTCCTTTTATAGTAAGATATTTGTTTTTTAAAATATCATTCAAAATTTTTGTAAATAATTTTTACAAATTGGTTTTTCTGTTTTTTTTAATTATTATTTTTGGATATGGATCCGATCCAGCCCTAATTACAAGATATATATTTCAAAATATAAGATGTTTTGGAGGTTTTTTCAAAATGTAAGATGCTTTGATAATACTAGGTACTTTTTAATTTTATTAAATATTTAATGAACACTAGTATTTTGTAATCTTTTTTGAGATTGGTCAATAATAGTTAACTATTTAAGTTTGAAAAAAAAATTTAATTACTTTCTTAAAACTAATTACTTTTTCAAAATTAATTATTTTTTTTGAAAAATTCAGCAAATTCAGCAAGTTCAGCAAATTCTGCTGTTACCATTTAAGTTTGATATTATTCAGCAAATTCTATAAAAAATCAATAGTAATTCTGCAAATTCAGCAATTCAACAGTAATTCTGCAAAAAGTATGCGGTTACCATTTAGACCAATAGTCTATAAATAACCAAATAAAAGAGAGTGTTTGGTTGTTTGGATATGTGGGTTCATTACCTGGTCAATACATAAAAAGGCCAAAGTCATATCATACAAGTTCCTCTCTGTTTTTTCGACTCATTCGCAAGTACACCAATTCTCAAATCCTTATATGATACATATCATATATCTCTTACTAAATCATATTATATATATATATATATATATATATATATATATATATATGTGTGCCTATGAAATTAAAATATTATATTTTGGGCTACAGATGCCAAAGTGAATATCAAGTTATCAACAAAAAAAAAAAATGATATGCACACAAATATTTGAAATCTTTTAACTTAAAATTTTACACTTTATCTTAATTACTATGATATATGTACATATAGCCTTATTTATCACCATGCTATATATAGTAATAATTTATGAATCTTGATTGTTGTCATCAAAACATTTAGTAGGATAGATCTTTCTCGAAAAACATGAAGTGTATAAAACTTACATAATGAATTCATGTCCTAAAAAATTAGTTATTGTCATGAAATGAAAAAGGAAAAAAAAAACCCTCTTTGGTTATACCGACTATAACACAAAAAAAAAAATAGAAAGAAAGTGAGGGAAAATGGTGGCGTACTAAGACTGTGTGGGAAGATTAATGAGTGAAGGAAAAGATGGGTATCTTTTATCTCTCTCTCTTTTCTCTTTCTTTTATCTTCTCTCTCTTTCTCTCTCTAGAATTATAATATATATATTCATCTTTTTTTGTATATATAACATATTTCTCAGTTTTTTTAATGTATATTATATTTCCCCTTTGAGCGAGAAAAGAGTTGCAGAGATCTTTGAGTCTGACACAGAGACCAAACTCACATAGCAATCACACAACACATCTCCACAAACACAGGTATGTATATATATATATATATATATATATACATAGTGTATATTCGTGTGTGAGTCTGTCTCTCTCTTTCTCTTTGATATAGAAATTCTCTAATATGTAACTTTCCTTTTGCAGCTTGAGATGATCATGAAACACGTGCATCCTCAGATCTCTATCAATCCAGGTTCTTCATCTTTCTTTCTTTCTTTCTTTTATAATATTTTTTTTTCTCTCATTTTCTTCTTTCAATTTTTCCTTAACTCTATTATTTTATTATTTTATTTTCAATCATGATTATGTCTTTGTTATCCTTCGATCTCTCTTTCTCATAATCCATAATTCCTCCCTCCTTCTTCTCCTTCTTCTTGTTGTTGTGATTACAATTTTATTTTATTTTTCCTTTCAACAACTGTATAGATAGATAATATATATACAGATCTATATGAACTTATAGTGTTTGTTTTTTGTTTCTCATCTTGTTGTTAATTTCTATGATCAATCAGCTCGGTGAAAGAAGAAGATCAAGAATCACAAAGAAAACGACACCGTTTCGTTCTTGAAGTAACAACAGTAGATATATACTATACTAGTTTGAATGGCTGCGTACTTCCACGGAAACCCACCGGAGATCTCAGCCGGATCCGACGGTGGTTTACAGACGTTGATCCTCATGAATCCAACGACTTACGTTCAATACACCCAACCAGACGACGACTCAAACAACAACAACACCACCAACAACAGCACCAACACAAACAACAGTTTCGTGTTTCTCGATTCCCACGCGCCGCCGCCAAACACGAGCCAACAGTTCGTCGGAATCCCACTCTCCGGCCACGAAGCGGCTTCCATTACAGCAGCCGACAACATCTCCGTACTTCACGGATACCCTCCGCGCGTGCAGTACAGTCTCTACCACCACCAAGTGGATCCCACTCACGGCCAACAAGCCGCGTGTGAGACTCCACGCGCTCAACAAGGCCTCTCTTTGACCCTCTCGTCTCAACAACAACAGCAACAACAACAGCAACACCAGTCTCTCCACCACTTAGGGTTCGGGTCCGGACCCGGGGCCGGGTCAGGGTCAACAGGATCGGGGGTAACAAACGGAATAGCGAATCTCGTTAGCTCCAAGTACTTGAAGGCAGCGCAAGAGCTTCTAGACGAAGTAGTCAACGCTGATTCTAATGAGATCAACACTAAGTCCCAACTATTCTCATCCAAGAAAGAGAGTAGCGGAAACGATAAGGCCGTCGGAGAATCATCAGCCGGTGCCACCGCAGATGGTTCTGGTGGTGGTGGCGGAGGAGAAGCAGCTGGGAAACGTGCGGCGGAGCTAGGGACCGCGGAGAGGCAGGAAATACAGATGAAGAAAGCAAAGCTGAGTAGTATGCTTCATGAGGTAAAACAACAAATACGTATTATATACAATAAAACCTACCATATACATATATACTCAGTGCTCTCTTATATCACACATGAAGTGGACTTAAAGCTATATCCCTAAGTTTTTTAATCATTTTCATTTCATATTATATATCTATTATTTCCCAATCTCTTCTGATTAATTTCTCAAATCAACAATCTTTTAGAGTTTATCTCTTCTAATTTATGCGTCACATAGATGATGAATTCTCTTTTTGTCCCTTTCTTAAATTGATTTTAGAAAGATTTATTAATAGTATATATATTATAACATATATAGTAATTTAATATATAGTTTAGTATCGTCCCTTCTTCCCCTCAATTATATCAAGTTTCATAACCTATCATAATCCATAAGCCTGATCTTACGTTTGTTGCTTGGAAAATGAAAAAGGTGGAGCAGAGATACAGACAGTACCACCAGCAGATGCAGATGGTGATCTCTTCGTTCGAGCAAGTGGCCGGAATAGGATCGGCGAAGTCATACACGTCGCTTGCACTGAAGACCATATCGAGACAGTTCCGGTGCTTGAAAGAGGCGATCGCTGGTCAGATAAAAGCAGCCAACAAGAGTCTTGGGGAGGAGGATTCGGTCTCTGGTGTTGGTAGGTTTGAGGGTTCGAGGCTCAAGTTCGTGGACCATCACTTGAGACAACAGAGAGCTCTACAACAACTTGGAATGATTCAACATCCTTCCAACAATGCTTGGAGACCTCAACGTGGTCTCCCCGAACGAGCCGTCTCAGTCCTCCGTGCTTGGCTCTTCGAACACTTTCTTCACCCGTAAGTAACCACACAAACACATCCATAACTTTTTTCACTTGAACACAAACTAAGTCTTGTCTTTGTTTTTAGATACCCTAAGGATTCGGACAAGCACATGCTAGCCAAGCAAACAGGACTCACTCGTAGCCAGGTACGTTTCAAATGATTCTTGCGTTATTTGGTAAACTAAGGAAACGTTTTATAGGATATATATTATTTCCTTTATTTAGGTGTCGAACTGGTTTATAAACGCGAGAGTTCGACTATGGAAACCGATGGTGGAAGAGATGTACACGGAGGAGATGAAGGAGCAGGGGAAGAACATGGGATCCATGGAGAAGTCACCTTTAGATCAAAACAATGAAGATTCTGGTTCTAAATCAACGAGTAACCAAGAGAAGAGCCCCATGGGAGGAGGCGGCGCTGATACGTACCATCTGAATCCCAATCATAACGGTGACCTAGAAGGCGTTACGGGAATGCAAGGAAGCCCTAAGAGGCTAAGAACCAGCGATGAGACAATGATGCAGCCTATAAATGCGGATTTTAGCTCGAACGAGAAGCTCACGATGAAAATTCTAGAAGAACGGCAAGGGATACGATCAGACGGTGGGTATCCTTTCATGGGGAGTTTCGGACAATACCAAATGGATGACATGTCAAGATTCGATGTAGCGGTCTCGGACCAGGACCTTATAGCGCAAAGGTACTCAGGAAACAACAATGGCGTGTCTCTCACGTTAGGGTTACCTCACTGTGATAGCTTGTCATCCACGCACCATCAGGGTTTCATGCAAAACCACCATGGGATTCCAATAGGGAGAAGAGTGAAAATAGGAGAAACAGAGGAATATGGAGCCGCCGCGATAAACGGTGGCGGATCGGCCACAACCGCACATTCATCAGCCGCAGCAGCCGTGGTTTACAATGGGATGAACATACAGAACCAGAAAAGATATGTGGCTCAGTTATTGCCCGACTTCGTTGCTTAAACCAATGAGCAACCAGAAAAGGTTAATTATTATACGTTTTTAGTATTTAAATTAGTATATAGTTTTTCTTATACCATTGCACCAAAACAAAGAACAAAATTTAATTTTAGTCTTTGGTTATATATGGCCGACGGTTGTATATCGATTTTTGTAATTTCTTTTTCTTTTTCGTTTTCATTGGGGGATGGATAGGGATTATATGTATATGGATTAGTTACGTGTAATAGCTTGCTTATGGGTATATACCAAGATATATTTTTACTTTTTTTATTTCATTGTAATAATAAGATAGTGATATCTGAGTTATCCAATATGCTATGATGATTACAGAATATACATTTCTTTTGTTGTCAGAGATTACAGATCTAGTAGATTTAGAGCATGTTCAATGGTGAATGGTGGTGATTTTTAATGTAAGTTTTTAAGGTAAAACAAATTAAAATTAAATAAAAATGGAGTGTATTATGCAAAACCGGTCTTTAATTAAGAAATTTAAGATCTAAACTTAGGTGCCACATGTTACCCGTTGATTCGGTGGCAAAGAAAAAAATAAAAATAAATACATAAACGCATTTTCGTTTCTTCGACAAAAAAACTCTTCTCTCTCTCCCTTTCGTCTCCCTGATGCGATTTCATCGCGATTTGAGAGGAAAAACGTCTCGACATAGTGATTTGAGACGAGAAATCACTCCCAACTCGTGTCTTCTGTGGTAAATCATCCGTTATCATCATCTCTTGATGAGAATCGGCGAATTTGGTTGAGAAAATCGCCCAATTTGATTGAAGGATTGACCGATCTCTTTGCATGGTAAGATTCTTTTAGAATATGTTGTAGATCATGGTGAATTAGGGTTTTCTGAATTGGGGTTTAAACAAGCTTTTGAATTTAGGGTTTTTGATGTTATGGAAATTAGGGTTCTTCGAATTTGGGAATTGATCTAATCGAATTTGGGAATTGATCTAATTGATGTCCATTTCTCTGGCCCATTTAAAGGTGTTGTTGTGAAGAGGAATTGGTTATGTGCTTGCTCGTCTTTGCTTTAAGGTTCTCAGGATTACATGTTCTTTATGTAATTGACAACCTTGCTTCTTGTTCTTAGTGTGAAAAGTAGCCATTCCTCTTAACTGCATTTGAATGTTGTTATGTTGTTTTTTTCTTGGAGCAAACAATGCAATTCGTTCAAGGTGTGGGCGGGCAAGGTGAAGAAAGGCTTGGAGGAAGCTGTTCCTGGCATCAAAGTGACTGTGAATGCTGTTAAGGTAGCATATCTTTCACTGCAGATGTATATATTGTTGTTATAAATGCTTAATGTTCATCATTTTTTGAGGTTGTTTACCACAATTTTGCCCTTACTAATGTTTCCTTTTTGATCTTCTTTAACAGCCAAGGCGCAGTTGCTATGAGATTCGAGAGGAAGGTGGTGAAACGTTTATCAGTCTTTTGGTAAGGATTTCATTCTCATACTTCAAAGTCATTTCTTAGATTTCTTCGCACCACATATTGATGTCATTTGACTGAATTAACTGATCACAAATGAGATTTTATGAGCATCATAAAATGACTTTTGGTTGTGTTTACATTCAACGAAATCAATGATGACATTTTAGTGACTGTTACATTTACTGAAGTTTTATGAGCATCATAAAATGACTTTTAGTGACTGTTACATTCAGCTAAATATTTGTTTTGATGTTCTTGATTTGGAGTTAAACAAATGATAACATCAATACTTTGATTTGGCTAATAAAAGTTGACCCTTTTCTTTGATTTTTATCTACATATTTGTGTCAAAGCTAAGCAGAAGGAGCAATTGAAAGAATGCAAGATCGTTGAAGAAGATGCTAAGGATCTCCCTTTCCCTACTGATTATGCCAACAAATACGTTTCTCCTCACCTATTTTAAACAGAGAAAATGTTTATTATATGGTTTGTGGTTTGTTTGTCATAGTTTAAGATTAGATAAAGAGTTAACTTTGTCATTGATTGTTTATAAACTCATAGCTGGTAATAAATGCTTCTTAGTGTTAGATTAGGACTGTGAGTGTGATGAATGCTTATTGACTGTGATTGTTGTAATGCTCGTGAACCAAAAAGTAGATTTTTGGTTGGTGCATCGATCGACACAGGGTGAGTGTGTTGATCGACACACGTGTTTTGGACTTGTGAGAAGTCGTGTTCTAGACGTTGTGTCGATCGACACAAGTTGGGTGTGTTGATCGACACAGGCTAAAATCGAACCGGATCGGTTCGATTTAAGTGACGGTTTGCGACCCCGTTTAGGGTGAAACCCTAGGGTTTCCCTATAAATAGAGGGTTGGCCGTATTTTTGGGACTTTGAGAGTTCCAGAAAGTTTCCAAAAGAGTTCCAGAGAGTTTCCAGAAAGATTTGTGAGAGAAAATTCGTTGGGAGGCTTGGGAGATCGTTATTGGAGTGATTCCTCGTGTGTGGAGTGTAGATCTCGGTGTTGAGGAGTAGTTCCTTGCAATTTTTATCCATTTTTCCTCCTTTCTCCCTTCAAATCCAAGGTGAGTGCGTGACCATGGCTTATCTGGGTAAAAGGGATGATAGGATGCGTTTGTTTGTTGTTATTTGGCGTATTTGGTGTTGTGTTGAGTGGATTTGTGCAGGTGAATCGTTTGGGATCGAGCCATGAGAGGATAAGCTCGATTTCCATATTCTGGGTTGCGTGTTGATCGACACGGTGCATCGATTTCTAGGTTTTGGGATCGATGTGTCAATCGACACATAGTGCTTGTGTCGATCGACACATGGCCAGTTTTGGCGAACATATGTTGTTTGTTCTTGTTTGTCTTGTTGCGTGTTTACCCTGGTATTGTATCTTTCTCTTATGCCTGTGTGTATAGCCTAGTAGATGGGATGACCGTCTCACTGAGTATTTATGATAATACTCACGCATCTCGTATAACTATGTGATGCAGGTAAAGACAAGGTGTGATCGTGGGATCAAGACGAGGAAGAGGAGATGGTCTAGGGACTCATTTGAGTTGTTGTTGCTATATAATTGCTAGGGTGTTAGTAATTCTATAACCCTGTTGGACTGTTATTAGATTGTGTTGTTGAACGTTTATTGGATTATGGCTTATGGACTGAATTGGTTAGTGGGTTTTCAATAAAGTATTTGATTTATTGAATGTTGTTATTGGTTATTGACTATTGATTCCGCAGTTTGTGTTGTTGACCCGTTGAAGATTCTCATTGGTGATAATGATAATCCGGTTGGGAATTTTTTTTTAAAATTTCAAGTTGGGTTGTTTCAATTGTGATGGATGGTTATTGACCAAGACGTTGATGAATGCTTCTTAGTGTTAGATTAAGACTGTGAGTGTTAGATTCACTGTCAATGTGATGAATGCTTGTTAGGTAAAGAATTTACTATGCTATTGAATGGTTTAAACAATAAGCAAAACTTGTTGTGTTGTACTTATAACCGAAACAAACTTGAACCACTTCCTATATATTCAACTCTACACCAGAAACATAAATCCATTCCTTCTTCTCTTTCTTATCATCTTTTAAAACCATTCGTTCCTTTCTTTCTATCTTCTTTGACAACCAAAAACTTTAGGTTATGGATTCTACGAATCCATATATCACACTTCCAAATTTATGGACCTTTTAAATAGTCAAGCAGATAACCACTATCTTTAACTCATTTTTTATGAGAGTCTAGTATACAAATTGGATCATCAAAAGTCCCTCTATTTAGTCTACAATGTACTGATGATCCAAGCCTAGGTGAAGACACACCTGCAGAGCGTAGAGAATGAAGGAAATGGACCCGCACAGATGATGTAGTGCTCATCAGCTCTTGGTTAAACACCAGCAAGGATGTTGTTGTGGGTAATGAGCAAAAATCAGGCACGCTTTGGGAACGTATTGCAGCATACTTTGCGTCAAGTCCTTAGGTTGTAGGTCGTCAAAAGAGAGAGCCAACTCACTGTAAGCAAAGGTGGCAGAAGATAAATGATCTAGTTTGCAAGTTTTGTGGATCCTATGAGGGTGCAAAAACTCAGAAAGGTAGTGGCCAGAATGAGAATGATGTTCTTATATTGGCTCACCAAATCTTCTGCAACGATCACAAGCATAAATTCAACCTTAAGCATGCATGGAAGGAGCTACGCAATGACCAGAAATGGTGTGAGCTTTTTAGTAGTAAAGTTGATGGAACCTCTAAAAGAAGAAAGTTAGAGGATGGTTCTGCACAATCTTCAAGCTCTCACACATTTAGCAATGTAGACGATCAAGCAACGAATTGTCCTCTCGGTGTTACGGTAGAAAAGGCGAAAGGTAAATGGAGTATGGAAGCAGGCAAGGATTTTGTTGGAGTTTTAGAGTATGTGGGCGATAAAAGAGAAGGACTTGGTTATGAAAGAAAGACTGTCCAAGATGGGACTACTTGACAGTCTCCTTGCAAAGAAAGAACCACTTTCAGAGATAGAAGAAGCTCTGAAGAACAAGATTATTACAGACATGTTGTCTAATTAGTGAATTTGAATGTTCACTTTTATGTTCTCTGTTCTCTATCAAAGTCTGTGTTCTCTTTTATGTATGTTAAAATGTTTGTAAAATGTTTATGTGTGTAAAATGTTTCTGTGTGTATGTTAAAATGTTTATAAAATGTCAAAGTCTGTGTTCTCATTCATAAAGTGTGAATCATCACATTGTTTTCTATTCATGTGATTGATAAATGTCTATGAATGAGTCTCTGTTTGTGCTAGTGTGATAAATGTCTATGGTTGGTTGTTACAGCTGATGGAAAATTACAACTTGGTTTATTGTACTACAACAATCAAAAGTATCTAATTCGTGATTAATCCTTGGTAGTTAGGAAGTTTTCTTTCTATTCATGTAGTTGGACTTGTGATTGACACAACTTTGTTTATGTCCTTTGTGCAGAAGGTGAGTGAAGCACGGACATGACAAGAAGAAGATGGCAGAAGATGCATTGCACATTACTACAGAAGATGGAACATGTTTTCATAAATTTGATAGTCACTTGTGTATCTTTTTGCATTATCGGCACATCCAAACAAACAAAGACATGGTTTTTGTTGCTTTGTATAGACCAAGTTGCTATGTCTTTTATTTGTAACCAAAGACACTATTAATTTGTTTTGTCTTTTTCAGTATTCAAAGTTTATTTAAGTTCTGTTGTTTGTTTGTCCGACTTGTCCATAAAACTCTCATTCTCCATAAAATTCTCTATAAAGTTTTACTTTTCCATAAAACTCTCATTCTCCTTTAATTTTCATTTCTGCTCATTTAATTTTTCTTTCTTCTGTTGTTCTCCTTCTCCTCTTGCCGTAAGAAAACAAAGTTTCACAAATCAAATATTTTTCCTTAACAAATTTTTACACAAATATGCCATCTTCTTCCCGTAATCCTTTCGAGGGAGCAATGGATGAAAATTTGGATGACAATTTTGATCAAAATTTTGATAAAAAATTCGATGAAGCATTCGAGAATCTGTTCATTAATTATGGTGATCGTTGGGAGGCCACCAGGTCTAAGAAAAAACAAACCTACATTGAAAGAGATCACGAAGAAGGACACAACCGCTTATGGAACGATTATTTCAGTGAAGATTCAACATACCCTGCTCATTTATTCCGATGCCATTTTAGAATGAACAAGCACTTGTTCATGCATATTGTGGATCGACTCTCCAATGAAGTTCCATTCTTTCGACAAAAAAGAGATGCTACCGGAAGGCTTGGTCTCTCTGGACTTCAAAAGTGTATAGCAGCAATTCATCTCATGGCATATGGTACTGCGGCTGATGCGGTTGACGAATACCTCCGGCTCGGTGCAAGTACTGCTCTTTCATGCTTGGAAAATTTCGTCAAAGGAATAATATTTCTTCGGAGATGAGTACCTAAGAAGACCCACACCAAATGATCTTCAACGACTACTTGATATTGGAGAGCTATGCAGATTTCCCGGGATGATAGGAAACATCAATTGTATGCATTAAGAGTGGAAGAATTGCCCCACCGCTTGGAAAGGGCAGTATTCACGTGGATCTGGAAAACCAACAATCGTTTTAGAGGCTTTCTCTTCATATGATCTTTGGATATGACACGCGTTTTTTGGACCTCCCGGTACCTTAAACGATATCAATGTTCTTGATCGCTCACTAGTTTTTGATGATATATTAAAAGGTCAAGCTCCACAAGTGATTTACTTTGTCAACGGAAGGGAGTATCATTTGGCTTACTATCTCACAGATGATATTTATCCAATCTATTTGAAATTCCACAAGGTCCGAAAGCATCTTTATTTGCTACACATCAAGAAGCTACCGAAAAGATGTAGAACGTGCTTTTGGAGTCTTGCAAGCTTGATTTGCCATTGTCAAAAACCCAGCTCTTTTTTTGGATAAGGTAAAAATAGAAAAGATTATGAGAGCATGTATCATACTCCACAATATGATAGTAGAAGACGAACGAGATGGACACACTCAGTTTGATGTATCAGAATTCGAACAAGGAGAAAGAAACAGAAGTTCACATGTGGATTTCACGTATTCTACATATATGCCTACAAATATTGCCAATATGATGCGCATTCGAACTCGACTTCGTGATAGAACAATGCATCAACAATTGAAAGATGATTTGGTTAAGCATATATGACAAAAATTTGGACCACATCAAGACTAGAACTGAACGTTCCTTTCTGTTTATGATTTTGAAATCTATATTTTAAATGTTTTTATGCCATGTATGTTTGAAATTTTAGAAAATGCAATATATTTTTCGTTTGATTCAATGTACTATGTTTATAAATTTTGAGAAAATAAATTCTATTTAAAATAAAATATTTTTCATTTTTTTTATAAAGAATCCCTAATGGGGTTCTACTATCGGAGTAGGAAAAAATTAAAATTTATTAATGAAGTTCTTAAATTACAATGATGCAAAATATATAATAAACAAACTGGTTCGAACACCATTGAACATGCTCTTAAGCTGTTTAAATTCAGAATTATATATGCAGTATGCAAAAGCTTAAGGGTTGGAAACTTGTTTATTTTTGGAAGTGGGCTTGGAGGCATATTTAAATAAAAATATATACATTGTGAATTCAAAATAATGATATTTTTCTAAACAAGAAAACTGGAATTTTAAAATTTAAAAACTCGAATTTTAAAATTTAAATAATTATTGAGAAAAAAAAAATCAAATAACTCAATTCAAAATAAATGCCAATAGTTGAAAAAAACCCGCTAATGTTAAAATCCAAAGAATTACTAAAGGGATCACATTCATTGTTTATTTTCTCAGTTTAAATAAAGAATTTTTTTTAAAAAAGTTCTGAAAAATAAGATTTTGCAAACTGTTGAGTTTTTTTTTTTTAAACGTCTGGATGTTATTGAATAGGAAAGAAAATAATTGTAGAAACAAAGTAACATAGAGAAAACATCAACATCAAATACCCAATGACAAGGGCCAAAAAGATGTTAAAATGAAGCATCGCGTTGAATTATATCATGCAACCACGCTGGACCTCCAAGGGCAAGGTAAGATTGAAATCTGCCATCGCGAGTAACACTCTTAGCAATCTCACGAGCCACCAAGTTTGCAAGCACTGATTCGGCCTCAAAAGAACAAGAGTCAAAACTGGACTGGAGCTCACTAATACGCATAAGCAAGGCCCGATACCTCGGCCAATCTATTAGTTTGTTAAGAGCTTCCTGCTTTACAATCCAATGCAATCGAGACATCCAAGAATCGTAAGTCCTTTAAACTCTGTAGTGCCCAAATAACACACCACAACTCTGAAACTATCTTATTGGGAGAACATAGAAATGCTTCACGAGCATGAAAAAGAACCGCACCATAATGATCTCTTACCACCCAAGCAACACCATTATGCAAAGAAACGTTCTTCCAATTTGAGTTAATATTACATTTAACCGTACCATGAACTGGGGGAGAACATCAGCATGATTTTTCATTTAGTTTTGTTGAAACAGAGCTTGCACTATCCAAACCGATTACATTGTTAACTTCTGTCCATATGTTTGCTTCTTCCCTTGCCTTTTCAATGACCCTACTTAGAGCATCATGTTTCCGAGCATAGAAGATCGAGTTCCAGTTCTTCCATATGTTCCATACAACCCACATAATTAAAGCTCTGGTGATAGAGGTGAGTGTAGATCCTTCCATCCAATCAAGTATAGAGTTTAAATTATCCTCTAAAGAGTCTGAGAAAACATGGCTTGGAGATGGAAATACCGCAAGCTCCCATAATTGTTGAGCCACACTGCATCCGAAAAGAACATGGTTCATGGTTTCCACATGATAATCAAAGGTCAAACATTGGCGGTTTTCACATGGATGATGGTTTCCAGAGCCTTTCTTTTAACTGAATCTGTTTAATTTCCAGAGCACTCCTCACCGGTGGAGCAACATGTGGATGGTTAGAGACAAACCAGTAACCATTCTTGACCGAATACGCCCCTTGTTTCGTATAAGCCCATATGAAATTGTCAACCACTCCTCCTATTTGTAATTCACCAGGAGAAAATAAATCATGCAGAACATCCGTTCTCCATTTACCATTGGGAGAGATTAATGATGACACTTTGATTTCCTAGTCAATTAAGCTATGCTTATTAACTGGACGTCGAGGATGCTCAGCCAAAACCCATTTATCCAGCCACACCTTTGTTTGCTCATCATTACCAATTGACTTCATTAGACCCTGACCCCGAGTCAACAACTCACGCCCATGTATGATTCGGTCAAATAATTTCAAAAAATATCGAAAAGATTTTCGTTCTTCCGGCTCATCTACATAACCATACTTTCAAATCAAAGCAACACGCTCATGTCTTGTTTTAAAATTAAGATCATGCATTCGCGAAAATTAATTAAAATTCCCTTTCGATTCCAAAACGAAAATATTAGAAAAACATCGAACTATATTCTAAGTCGATCGTATGATATAGAGGCTTGTACAGTTGTACCCTAGATGTTTTTTTTATATGTCAAATAATTAATGTTCTCTATAAATAAGATATTTCATCATTTGACACATATATATATATATATATATATATATATATATATATATATAGACCGGTAGAGAACTGAAGTCATACAAAAGTGGAATAGTTGCTTAAACAGAAAACAAAACACTTAGAGCACGTTCATTGGTAAAACTCTATATTAGAGCATAAAATATTATTATTTTTAAGTAATTAAATTATAAAATTGAAATAAAAAATTTAACCAATAAAAACCCAAATGGCATTGGGAGTCTCTAAAAAATCTCTTATGCGTTTCTCAAACTTCTCGTTTGAGAGACTGTATCTCATTCTCTCTCCATCTTTTCTCATTCCCTCTCCACTTTTTCTGTAACACCCGCGAACCAAAATTGAGAATTTTGGGTGTGCATCGATCGACACACGTTCGAATTGCACCGACAGGTTTGGTTTTCGAGCGTCAAATTTTGGTTCGGTTTAAGAAAATCTTAGGGCTTCAGTATATAAGCCGAGGGACTATGTTGTGTCGCGATTTTCAGAGAGTTTCCAGAAGAAAACATTGATTTTTAGAGGATTGAGAGAGGAAAAGGGATCACTGTTGATTTCCTTTGTGTTTTTGATCCTAAAAGATTGTTTTAGTGATTTGTGAGGCTCTAGAATCGAATAGTGCGTGTTCTTCGCGGAGGAAGAAGGAAATCCGAGTTTGAGTGATAGGAATCTCTGATTTCGTGTGTTCTTTTTCCTTTTTCATTCAGAAATCATGGTGAATGCGAGACCATGGCTTATTTGAGTAATTGGAATGTCATGATGCGTTTGATTGAGGTTTGGATTGATGTGATGATGATTGATTGTGTGATTTGAGTGTTTCTCGTGTTATTAGATGTCTGTGTTATCATTTTTGGTGCAGGAGATCGATACGCCGCGTCCTGGAAACGAGCAATGAAAGGATAGGCTCGTGTTCCTCGACAATACGACGGGCGTCGATCGACACCAGGGTTGTTGTGTTGATCGACACAGAGTCTGGAAATTGATTTGTCGTATTGTTTATTGTGTTGTTCATTGTTGATTGATTGTTTGGTATTATGGTGTTCCTTTATGCCTGTGTGTATAGCCGGTAGATGGAATGATCGTCTCACTGAGTTATTTGTGATAATACTCACGCATCTCGTTTTGCCATGTGATACAGGTAAAATAAAGGTGTGATCGTGGAATCATGGCAAAGAAGAGAAGATAATCTAGAGTCTCGCTTGGTTGTCTTTTTGTGATTGTTTAGAAGTGCTAGGTTGCAGGTTTTATGGAATTGGTTTAATTGTTGAATTGAATTGGTTTCTGTTGGTAATAGAATTGGTTATTGGATTTAATGGATGATTCGTTGTTTATTTGATTTCTGCTGGATGTTTGGTTGGTGTTTGCAAGTGTTGAGAATTAGTATTTATGGGAATACTAATTCGATTATGTAAAAAAAAAAAAAAGGTCGGGTTGTTTCAGTTTGGTATCAGAGCCTTTACAATTTTAAGGTGAGTAAATTGAATTGATTGTTTGGATTTAGTCAATTATTGTGTGAGTTTGGAGTCCTAGACATCTTCTTCGAGCCTTCAATGAGATTCCAAGGTAAGTGTTATGTGATTTGTTTGTGAAATTCTAGTATACTTAGTTTCTGTTGTTGGTAGTGTAGAGAGGGATGACTAGAGTTACTAGAGGGCGTGGCTGTCGTCGTCGTGGAGGCCGTGGTGGTCATGGAGGTCATGGGCGTGGGCGGGGACTTGTGAGTGAGTCTATTGCGAGTATGGCCCAGAGTTCCACGCAGGAGCCGGTGGTTCGTATACGGTTCAGGAAGGGTCCGTGGGTGAGGCCAGTGTGAGTGCCAGTGTGAGGACTGGTGGGACTGGTGTTGGTTCCGGTGTGGCCGGCTGTGCGGTGGGCTCTAGATTGGGTGCTGCCACAGGTGTAGCGCATGATCGAGATGACCGTCTGGCGGATCTGCTACAGCTGTTGTTGGAGAGGTTACCGGGAGTGGTGCCGACTTAGGTTCCGGTAGTGCCACTAGTGGCAGAGGTGCAACCGAGGGTTGCGGTTGCGGAGGAGCTCCCATCCTACCTCAGGATGATGGAGCAGATGCACTGGATTGGCACGGGATTTTTCTTGGGACGTGCCAAGCCTGAGTAGGACGATGAGTGGCGGATGAGATTAGAGCGTAATTTTCGCTCTATCATGTGAACAGAGGGATACTGGGTTGATCTAGTAGTACATTACCTAGATGGTGATGCGCATCTCTGGTGGGGTGGTATTATGGCCAGGAGAGGTCAGGTAGAGATGGCTTGGGAGGACTTTTTGGCTAAGTTTAATGCCAAGTTCTTCCCACAGGAGGCGGTTGATCGGTTGGAGTCGAGATTTCTGGAGTTGGCTCAAGATGACTGTCAGTCCGGGTGTATGATGTGGAGTTTAACCGACTCTTTGTTTATGCTGGTGATATATCATGGTTTTTACCCATTTTTGACCATGATATAAGTCCTTTTCATAGAGTCTTTTTGGTATTTTTCGAGTCTTATTGAGTTTTTGTAGGTTAAAGGACGATTGGAGCTTGATGGGAGCTTTTGGAGCATTTTGGAGCATCGCGAAAAGAAGAGCTGAAGTGATCAAGTCGAAGTCGAGTTTTCAAGGATGTGTCGATCGACACGGTCCTGTGTGTCGATCGACACGAGCATGTCTGACGTGAAGATTGAAGAATTTCCTCTTCGGCCCACGAAGCCCATAAGTTTACAGAAAAACCCAGTCCGAATTTTAGACACTATATATGGTTTTTTACTTAGGCTTTATCTAGTTTTTAATTAAGTCTAGAGAAGAAGAGATTTGCAGAGCTTTTAGGAGATTTCAGACTTCCGGACTTCATCGTTTTCGAATCTCTTTGTATCACTTACTTTATCTCTTTTATGCAATTTATTTCATTCATAATGTTTATTGCATCTATGTCTGGGTAGTTTGCTTGTTAGGTTTAGGGTAATTCTATGGTTTGATGATAAATCGTTAGGATTGAAATCCTATTAGGATTTATCTTTATGTTCTTCATCTAGATTGATTTAACTCTGATTTTAGGATCGATCAACTGAAATTGGATATCCTAGGTTGCTTTAATAGATGCGAAAGTATTATTAACAACCGGACATAATTTTAGATGAGCAAAATTGTCTATTCGCAAAGAGATTTGGCTTAGCAATTTTGTGAACAATTGAACCTAAATTTAATGCTTGATTTTATTCACTAAGTTTGCAAAGAAATTTGAAATTTAAGGATTTAGTCATAGATAATCTCTGCAATGAAAGTTGATTGGTTTTATATTCGTGTTTGAGTTCTAGAACCGCGCTTAACAAATCCTAACCGTTTTTATTCTCGTGTCGATCGACACGGACATCTGTGTCGATCGACACAGCCGTATTTTGATTCTTTCCTGCGAATTACCCATAACCTAACTTTTTGTCCAATTGATTACTAGAATCTTTATCATCACTTACTTGTTTATGTTGCAGTTTATTTTACATTCATCACTATTTTACTTAGCATAATTTAAACTCTTTAGTCGATTGTGTGTTTTGATTCTCTGTGGATTCGACCCCTAAGTATTACAACGATCTCTTAATTTGAGAGAGTAGCTCAGGGCAAATTTGAGCATATCAGCTGGTAGAGGCATGGAGGACGAGCAGGCCCAAGTGAAGAGGTTCTTGAGAGGACTTCGACCTGATTTGAGGACTCGCTGTAGAGTGAGTAGGTTCATCACGGGGGCAGAGTTGGTTGAGATTGCTGCGGCAATCGAGGAGGATCTGAGAGAACATGTTGTGGTGGTTAGTATGCCTATTTAGAAGAAGAGATCATAGCAGCAAACAGGTTTGAGCAAGGGCGGCAAGCTTGCGCAAAGACAGAAGAGGAAGTGGGAGGGCACTTCGGGGTCGAATCAGAGAGGTCAGAGTGGCAAGGAATGCTTCAGGTATGGGAGCATGGATCACAGATTGGTGAGCTGTCCTAGGAAGGACAATGCTCGGGATACTCAGGTGTGTTATCACTGCAGAGAGACGAAGCATATCAAGCCGAAATATCCTAAGCTGCAGCAGATGGCAGTGGCGGTATTGCAACCGGTGGCTTAGATTGCAGCAGCACCACAGGTGCACACTCCGATGGAGGCAGGCGGGTCTAGCACCAGGCCGATCACAGGTAATCTCAAAACTTGACTTGGTAAATTCTTGTGGTTAAGGAATTTTGTCTATTTTGGAATTTGTTGATCTGTGATAGAATGTTAGGGTTCTTAGGCGCATGGGATTTGTGCATGAACCTTGTTAGTGGGCAGTTTTGAGTCCCATGTTTTATTTGATTCTGGAGCGACGAATTGCTTCATCACTCCAGAGTGGGCCGAGAGCAGCGGTATCTGGAGTGATTTCGGTGACGAGCTGGGAGTAGTTAAGGTTGCTGGTGGGAGATTTTTAGCTACTCCTGGGCAGGCTCGAGGCGTGGATATTCAGGTGGCTGGGGAGTCTATGCCAGCGGATCTGATTATTAGTGCAGTGGAGCTGTACGATGGTATTCTGGGTATGGATTGGTTTGATTGGTACATAGTTCATCTGGATTGTCATCAGGGACGAGTTGTGTTTGAGCGAGAGACAGGAAGGTTGGTTTAGCAGGGAGTGAGGCCGACTTCTGAAAGTCTCGTGATCTTGGCAATTCAAGCTGAGCAACTGGTTGAGAAGGGTTGCAAGTCATATTTGGCGACGATTGTAATGCCATAGGCTGTTGGAGATGTTACTGTTGGAGATATCCATGTTATTTGAGACTTCGAGGATGTCTTTTGGTCGTTGTAGGGATTACCGCTGTCTTGATCTGATCCTTTCACGATTGAGTTGGAGCCTAGGATAACTCCGATATCTAAGGCGCCTTATAGAATGGCTCCAACATAGTTGGCAGAGCTGAAAACATAGGTGGATGATCTATTGGATAAGGGATTTATCCGGCCTACCAGTTTACCGTGGGGAGCACCGCTAATGTTTTGAAGATGAAGGATGAAAATTTCCAGTTATGCATTGATTATCGAGGACTTAATCGAGTCACTGTGAAGAACAAATATCCTCTATCACGGATTGATGAGTTGTTGGATCAGTTATGAGGGGCTACTTGGTTCTCCAAGATTGACCTTGCGTCGGGTTACCATTAGATTTCTATCGTTGTGGCAGATGTCAGGAAGACTGCTTTCAGGACGAGATATGGGCATTTTGATTTTATGGTGATGTCGTTTGGTTTGACTAATGCACCAGTAGCATTCATAAGGCTGGTGAACGGGGTCTTTCAGGAGTATCTGAATGAGTTCGTGATCATCTTTATAGATGATATTCTGGTGTATTCGAGGAATCCTGAAGAGCACGAGGTACAATCTGAGGGTGGCTCTGGAGAAGTTGCGAAAACAAAAATTGTATGCTAAGTTGAGCAAGTTCAGTTTTTGGCAGCGAGAGATGGGTTTTCTCGGTCACGTGGTTTATGCAGATGGAGTTTCTGTGGATCCGACGAAGATAGTAGATATCAAAGGGTGGCCTAGACCGAGGAATGCAACTGAGATCAGGAGTTTTCTTGGGTTCGCAGGTTACTATCGGAGATTTGTCAAGGGTTTCGCGAGTATGGCTCAGTCGATGACGAAGTTGTCGGGGGAGGAGGATCCTTTTGTGTGGTCTTCGGCGTATGAGGTGAGTTTCGCGAAGTTGAAGGAGATGTTGACTAGTCCACCAGTGTTGGCATTACCGGAGCTGGGTGAGCCTTTCGTGGTCTATACTGACGCTTTGGGAGTTGGTCTGGGGTGTGTGTTGATGCAGGGTAAGGTAATTGCTTATGCTTCAAGGCTATTGAGGAAGCACGAGGGCAACTACCCTACCCATGATCTTGAGTTGGCTGCGGTGATTTTTGCTTTGAAGATTTGGACATTTTATCTTTATGGCGGAAAAGTTCAGGTGTTCACAGACTATAAGAGCCTGAAGTATTTCTTTACTCAGCCAGAGCTGAACCAGAGGCAGAGGCGATGGATGGAGTTGGTAGCATATTATGATCTGGAGATTGGTTATCATTCTAGTAAGGCTAATTTAGTTGTAGATGCTTTGAGTCGGAAGAGAGTTGCTGCGGCTCAGAAGCTGGATATAGAGGCCTTGGTGAATGAGATTAGCACTTTGAGGTTATGTGTTATCTCACAAGAGCCTTTGGGGTTGGAGGCAGCTATCCAGGCAGACTTGCTGAGCAGGATTCGAGTAGCACATGAAGAGGATCAGGGTTTGATCGATGCTTCTAAGGTTGCAGGTTTTGAGTATCAGTTCTCTGCGAACAGGATAATCCTTGTGAACGGGCGAGTTTGTGTGCCTAAGGATCAGGATTTGAGGTAGGAGATTTTGAGAGAGGCTCATGCGAGCATGTTGTCTAATTCATCCAGGAGCGACTAAGATGTACCATGTTCTGAAATGGTATTACCATTGGGTCGGGATGAAAAAAGATGTTGCTAACTGGGTCGCAGCTTGCAATGTGTGCCAGTTAATGAAGACAGAGCATTAGGTTCTGAGTGGTTTGTTGCAGAGTTTACCCATTCCGGAGTGGAAGTGGGATATGATTACGATGGATTTTATGGTAGGATTTCCAGTGTCGCTGACTTTTGATGCTATCTGGGTGATTGTGGATCGTCTCACTAAGTCAGCATATTTTCTGGCCATTAAAATAATCGATGGAGCGACGGTTTTGGCTAAGAAGTATGTGTAGGAGATAGTGAGACTGCATAGAGCGAATATCGTGTCTGACAGGGATCCGAGGTTTGTTTCCGAGTTTTGGAGAGCTATGAGTACATGAGTACTGCTTATCATCCTTAGACGGATGGACAATCTGAGAAGACGATTCAAACACTCGAGGATTTGCTGAGGATGTGTGTGCTGGATTATGGTGGTCATTGGGCGGATCACTTGAACTTGATAGAGTTTGCGTATAACAATAGCTACCAGGCGGGTATTGGTATGGCTCTGTATGAGGCGTTGTATGGGAGGCCATGTCGTACATTGTTATGCTGGACTCAAGTGGGAGAGAGGAGCATGTATAGTGCAAATTTTGTTCAGGAAACGACGGAGAAGATTAGTGTTTTGAAGTTGAACATGACGGAGGCTCAAGATCGGCAGAGGAGTTATGCTGATAAGAGGAGGAAATAGTTAGAGTTTAAGGTTTGAGATAGAGTGTATCTCAAGATGGCGATGTTGAGGGGTCCTAATAGGTCTATTTCAGAGAATAGGCTAAGTCCAAGGTTTATGGGTCCGTTCAAGGTTGTGGAATGGGTGGGATCAGTGGCTTATCGGTTGGAGTTACCTCAGATTATGAAGGCATTTTATAAGGTCTTCTATGTTTCAATGCTGAGAAAGTGTCTGTATAAGTATGAGGAGGTGGTGGTGAGGATCCCTGATGATCTTCAACCCAACATAACGTTAGAGGCCAAAGCTGTGAGGATTCTCGAGTGGAGAGTCAAGGTTCTGCACCAGAAGAAGATACCGTTGATGAGAGTCTTGTGGAACTATGACGGTGTTGAGGAGGAAACTTGGGAACCAGAGGCTAGGATGAAGGCAAAGTTCCAGAAGTGGTACGAGAAGCAAGTTGAGGCTTTAGTTTTGTCTTTCTACTTTCAGTCTCAGAGTTTAGCATGTTGCTATGTGTGTTTTGGTTATGTAATTTTGTTAAGGTTGTAACGAATATTACATTTTGAGATTAATAAAATAAGTATTACTTATGTTTGAGATTTATAAGATGTGTGTTTCTTATGGTGTGACTGCGGAGGTAATGAGTTATGTGTTTTGAGGGTTGGGAAATAAAAGTTTTATGAAGATTTAGAAGTTGTTTATTTCCTGGATAGAGTTGTTAGTAAACACCCTGAGTGATTGGATTGTTTAGAGTTAACCTGAGGGATTGGTCCTGGATGAGATGATATTCCGGGAGATTCGAATGTCAGCTTGAGACCACAGGAGGTAGTTCTAATCAGAGATGCTATAGGCGTTAAGAATTGATTGCTCTAGGGAATGAGGACTTTCACAAATAACTCACTAGGAGATGAGAATTTCTCCAAGAGGGATGAGCATTTCCCTTTATGTTATTGAGGGATGAGGATTTTCCTTAGAAGTACTGAAAGATGAGGATTTCTCTCGATGAGATGAAGATTTCCTGAGAGTGGGAGTGGTATGGTTATGAGTTATGAGTTAAGAGTAATTAATGTGTGAACACGACTATGAGTATATGACTAGATGTTGACCTCAGAGATCGGGAGTGTTGATCTCGGGTGGTGCTGGCCGAGTTGGGTTAGGAGTGTTGACCGTGGTAATTCAGTGTTACGTGATTCGAGGTCGAATCTGGTTTAGTTGGGGAGAGTTGTAACACTCGCAAACCAAAATTGAGAATTTTGGGTGTGCGTCGATCGACACCAGGGGTGTGTGTCGATCGATACATGTTCGAATTGGACCAACATATTCGGTTTTTGAGCGTCGGATTTCGGTTCGGTTTAAGGAAACCCTAAGGATTCAGTATATAAGCCGAGGGGCCGTGTTGTGTCGTGATTTTCAGAGAGTTTCCAGAAGAAAACAAAGATTTTTGAAGGATTGAGAGAAGAAAATGGTCATTATTGATTTCTTTTGTGTTCTTGATCCTAAAAGCATGTTTTAGTGATTTGTGAGGCTCTAGAATCGAATCTAGTGCGTGTTCTTCGCGGAGGAAGAAGGAAATCCGAGTTTGAGTGATAGGAATCTCTGATTTTGTGTGTTCTTCGTGTTTTTATTCTGAAATCAAGGTGAGTGCGTGACCATGACTTATCTGGGTAATTGGAATGTTAAAATAACCCGATCCATTTTTATTTATTTATTATTATTAAGATTGGACTCGAATTAGTATTCCCATAAATATTAATTCTCAATATCCAATCAAGACAACAATCAACAACTAGCAGAAATCAACTTAACGAATAATTCAATCAAATCCAATAACCAACACCTTAACCAATTCCAATAAAGCGCATGACCAAATTCCAACATGAATCAATTTATCAATTCTAAGTTTACAACCACCAACTTAGCAATTCTAACAATAACATAAAGCCACACAACCGAGACTCTAGATCATCTCCTCTTCCCGGCCATGTGATATATCATGGTTTTAACCTGTTTTTGACCATGATATAAGTCCTTTTCATAGTGTCTTTTTGAGGTTTTTCGAGTCTTTTAGAGTCTTTGCAGGTTAAAGTACGATTGGAGCTTAATGGAAGCTTTTGGAGCATTTTGGAGTATCGAGGAAAGAAGAGCCGAAGTGATCAAGTCGGAGTCGAGTTTTCGAGGCTGTGTCGATCGACACGGGCCTGTGTGTCGATCGACATGCCCGTCTGACACGTGAAGACTTCAAGTTTTGAAAGAAATTCCAGTTTTGCCCAAAAAGCCCAGAAGTTTACACCAAGGCCCAATCCGATTTTTAGACAATATAAATAGTATTTCCTTAGGTTTTCATGTTTACATCTTGGATTTTCAATTGAGACTAGAGAGAGGAGAGCTTTTGGGAGATTTCAGACTTCCAGACTTCATCGTTTTCGAAACTCTGTATCTCTTACTCTAACTTTTTAATGCAAGTTATTTATTCATTGATAATGTTTACATCATCTATGTCTGAGTAGTTTGTTTGTTAGATTTAGAGTGATTCAAGGGTTTGATGGGAAATCGATAGGATTGAAATTGTGTTAGGATTTATCTTTATGTTCTTTATCTAGATTGAATTAACTCTGATTTTAAGATTGATCAACTGAAATTGGATATCCTAGGTTGCCTTAATAGATGCGAAAGTGTTATTAACAACCTGAAATAATCTTAGATAAGCAAAATTATCTATTCGCAAAGAAATTTGGCTTAGGAATTTTGTGAACAATTAAACCTGAATTTAAAGCTTGATTTTATTCTCTAGGTTTGCAAAGAAATTTGGAATTTAGGAATTTAGTCATAGATAGTCTCTGCAACAAAAGTTTATTGATTTTACATTCGTATTTGAGTTCTAGAACTGCTCTCAATAAAATCCTAACCGTTGAATATCTTGTGTCGATCGACACATACCCTAGTGTCGATCGACACGATCGTATTTCTAATCATTCATGCGAATTACCCAATGCCTAGCTCCTTGTCCAATTGATTACTAGAACCGAAATCTCAATCTGTCTGCTTTATTTAGTTATTTTCATCATATTCATACATTTATACTTAGCAAAAATTTGAATTCACTAATTGATTGCGTTATTCGATTCCCTGTGGATTCGATCCCTAAGTACTACTACGATCTCTTAATTTGAGGGAGTAGTTCAGGGTAAATTCTAGCATATCACCATGATTCCACTATCACACTTTGTCTTTACCTGCATCACATGGTTAAAAGAAATGCATGAGTATTATCAAAAATACTCAGTAAGACGATCGTCCCATCTAGCTGGCTATAGACACATGCATAAGAAAATGAGACAATACCAAATGAGCACACAACAATGCACAACAAGAGAAACGTGCTTCAACAGGTTGCGTCGATCGACACACATCGCATTTGTCGATCGACACACATCACCTGTGTCGAACAACGCACGTCACATAATCGAGGAACATGAGCCTATCCTCTCATGGCTCGTTTTGAGGATCCTACGTATCGATTTTCTGCACCCAAAACGTCAACAAACACGCAAATAATATCCAAAACTCACAATCAATCATCACCACATCAATCCATCATCAATCAATCGCATTATAACATTCCCTTTACCCAGATAAGTCATGGTCACGCACTCACCTTAGCCTATTAGTTGCCTCTGACCTCAACCTTTGGCAACTCTCCTCAAACCTCAACCTTTGCCTTATGAACAATGCAAACCAAACCAGTTGGTTAACCCAAACTAAACCAGACCAATCTGATTAACTAAACCGAACCGACCCAAACTGGTTAACCATTCCAATTGGGGTTTCTCCTAAACCGGATTAGGGTTTCTGAAAATAGTATAAAACACCGACTTCAAAAGCACACTGATAAGGGAACATAACAGAGAATCATGATCGAAAACATGATCTGAAGTCCTGAGAACGAGACCTTTCCAACGCTATGCACATCGCCTCCTAACTTTTTTTGGTTCGACGGGAAAACACTCACCAAGTGGACTGGTTGCAAATCCAATTCTACACAAACCTCTCTCGGGAAAAGAACAATAACACTCAGAATACTAATCCAATTGACAAACCGATTTCGCTCAAAGCTAGATATGAGAGTGTGATAAAAGTCTTTTTACCGGTTTTAAAGATGAAACCTAAAGTCACTAATTCGATGCAGAATAGTGAGGTTCGTTCAAAAAGACCAGCAATACACTCTAATCTTATGTAATACCAATTAAGCTAAGCAATCAAGTGGGTTTAAGTTGTCACGAATAAGCAAACAATTAAAGTAAATTCGGTGTAAACAAATGATATTAAAAGCGTTAGGTCAACGGAAAGTATCTCAAAGATTAGATCATCTAGAACCAAACAATTATTCAGGATATCAATTAAGAACCAATCTAGAACTCAACCATAAAATTTAGATGACCCACTGTCGTGGCATCAACTACTTCATCAATCGATCTAACACCCTAAACTGCCGTTTGAGATTACAAAGAATTATGAGCATTAAAGAGGATATGATCGATATGTTCACAACTCGCCTTAACTTCAACTGTCGTTGGCTAAGGAAAAATCGCTCATCTATGTTATTTCAAGCAATTCACAACACTTTTGATGAGTATATTTGTAACGCCCATGAACCTAAAAGTAGATTTTTGGTGGGTATCGATCGACACAGGGTGGTGCATCGATCGACACGTGTGTTTGGACTTAGGAGAAGTCGGGTTTTGGGCGTTATGTCGATCGACACGGGTGGTGTATGTCGATAGACACGGGGTTAAATTAGACCGGCATGTTCGGTTTAATTGTCCGGTTTGGTGGGCCGGTTAAGGAAAACCCTAGGTTTTGATATAAAAGGCAGAGACAGTGTTCTGGCCGTTTTTGTTGATCAGAAAATCAGAAGTTAGGGTTTTGGAAGAGGTTTGAGAGAGAGGCTTTGTTCTTGAGAGGTTTGTGAGTGAGAACAGCTTCTGTTCGGAAGTTTGAGAGGGCAAACGGCTGGGATATTCAAGGCGGATTGGGGTGAAACTTGGTGGGTCTGTGCAGATTAGTTGACTGCGATCAGTCGGCTTCGGGGTTGATTTCCTATCGAACCAGAAGGATTCTGGAGGCGATCCGCATACCGACGCGTAGCTGTGTCTGTCTAGTTTCCAGAACAGTCGGCCGTTTTGGTTTTGGACCAGTGGTTCGTCGTGTGCAAGTCTTTTTGTAGCCGTTGGTTCCATTCTCATTTCGATTCTTCAAGGTGAGTGCGTGATCGTGGGTTTGTGTGGGCATAGGGATTGATGGAATGCGTTTGCTTGTTGTTTTCGTGTGTTTTGTGATTGGAATTGTGCAGGTGACTCGATGAATTCGCGACGGATTCGAGCCATGAGAGGATAGGCTCGTTTCTGGGCTCTGCGACGTCGTGTCGATCGACGCAGCTTGTGTCGATCGACACAAAGAAGGTGTCGATCGACACACATTTTTGATTGCCGTCAGTTTGACATATTGAACGTGATGTTTTCTCGTTTGTTTGATGTGTGATGCATTGTTGTTTGCTCATCCTGGTATTTGTCTATTGTTATGTCTATACTTAAATAACCCGTAGACGGGATGACCGCATCGCTGAGTATTTATGATAATACTCACGCAACTCTTTTTGCCATGTGTTGCAGGTAAAGAGAAAATGGGATCGTGGAATCGTGGCCAGGAAGGAGAGATGATCTAGGGTCTCACTTTCTGTTGTTTGAGTTAGAATTGCTAGGATGTAGTAATTCTGGAACCCCGGTTTATTTGTATTGGGTTGGTTAGTAATTTAATAAGTATGGGATTATTGAATTGATTATTGATTGGTTATTGAATCGTTTAATTGTTATGTTTTCCGCATGTTGTGTTGACCCAATTGAGGATTATTATCTGTGATGATAATAATCTGAGGGAAAGTTTTTTAAATTTTTGGGTCGGGTCGTTTCAGTTTGGTATCAGAGCCCTAGCGGTTCTAGGGCGGGTGCAATTGATTGATTAGGACGTTAATTGATTGATTGTTGTGTGGGTATGGAGTCTTAGATCATCTCTTCCGAGCCTTCAATGAGATTCCACGGTAAGTGTTTTATGACTTTCTGTTTTCTAGTACTTACTAGTCTGCTGGTTAAGGCAGAGTGATGGCTAGAGTGGCTAGAGGCAGAGGTCGTAGGGGCCGTGGTGGTCGTGGTGGTTGTGGTGGGCGTGGGCGAGGACTTCAGAGTGAGTCAGATGCCGTGAGTGTGGCCCAGGAGACCACGTAGGAGCAGGTGGCAGACTCGCAGGCGTTTCAGGAGGAGTCTGTGGGTGTGACTGCTACGGGTGCCAGCGTGAGGGCTGGTGGGGCCAGTGTGGGTCCCGAGGTAGCTGTTGGTGCGGGGGGCCCGGGTGGGGGTGCTCCCGTAGGTGTGGCCAAGGACCGAGATGATCGTCTGGCAGGTTTGCTGCAGTTGATTCTGGAGCGGTTACCAGGTGAGGTGCCGGCTTCGGGTCAGGCTCCGGGAGTTCAGCCAGGTGGGGCTGGTGTGCAACCAGTGGTGGCTGGGGTTCAGCCGGGTGTGGCTGAGGTGCAGCCGGTTGTGGCGGTTGCGGAGGAGTTTCCATCCTACCTGAGGATGATGGAGCAGATGCAGCGGATTGGCACCGGGTTTTTCTCTGGTGGTGCCAAGCCGGAAGAGGCCGATGAGTGGCGGCGGAGATTAGAGCGTAATTTTCGCTCGATCAGGTGTCCTGAGGGATACAGAGTGGACCTGGCGGTTCACTATCTGGATGGTGACACGCATCTCTGGTGGAGAGGCGTCGAGGCCAGTAGAGTGCAGGCCGAGATGGCTTGGGAGGATTTCTTGACTGAGTTCAGCGCCAGGTATTTTCCGCAGGAGGCGGTGGACAGGATGGAGTCGAGGTTTCTGAACCTGACTAAGGGAGATCGGACTGTGAGGGAGTTTGATCTGGAGTTCAGCCGACTCCTGGTGTATGCTGGTAGGGGCATGGAGGGCGAGCAGGCCCAGGTGAGGAGGTTCCTCGGGGGACTTCAAGCTGATCTGAGGACTCGCTGTAGGGCGAGTAAGTTCGCCACGAAGGCGGAGTTGGTAGAGACGGCTGCTGCGATCGAGGAGGTTATCCGGGAGCAGGCTGTGGTGATTAGTCCACCGGTGCAGCAGCAGAGAAGGCATCAGTCAGGTTCGAGCAGGGGCGGCAAGCCTGCTCAGGGTCAAAAGAGGAAGTGGGAGAGCACTTCGGAACCGAGTCAGATGGTTCAGAGTGGTCCGGGATGCTTCGGGTGTGGGAGCATGGATCACAAGCTTGGAAGTTGTCCTAGGAGGGACGAGTCGCGGGATTCAGGTGTTGAATCCTGTCTGTTTTGGAAATTGTGTGTCCTGTGATAAGTGTTAAGGTTCTTAAGCACATGGGATTGTGCAGGGACCTAGTTGTGGGCGGATGTGAGTCCCACGTGTTGTTCGATTCGGGAGCTACGAATAGCTTCATTACTCCGGAGTGTGCGGAGGACAGCGGGATCCGGAGCGATTCTGGTGAGCAGCCGGGAGTAGTTAAGGTTGCTGGTGGGAGGACGTTAGCTACTTTCGGGCGGGCGCGAGGTGTAGACGTTCTGGTGGCGGGAGAGTTAATGCCAGCAGATCTGATCATTAGTCTGGTGGAGTTGTACGATGTCATCCTTGGTATGGATTGGGTTGGATCGGTATAGGGTCCATCTGGATTGTCATCGAGGACGGACGTGTTTGAGCGAGATTCTAGGAGGTTAATTTATCTGGGTGTGAGGCCGACTTCCGGGAATATCATGATTTGGACTACATGAGGTAGCTCTGGTCTGAGATGCTTATTGAACGTTTAAGAATTTACCGCTCTAGGGTATGAGTAGATACCCGAACAACTCATGGGGAGATGGTAGTTCTCCTGAGGGGATGGTGGTTCCTCTGTTTTTATAGTATTTCACTAGGGGATGGTGGTTCTCCTGTGTTATGCTGAGAGATGGTGGTTCTCTCGAGGGGATAATTGGTCCCCTGCAGATACCGAGATCTCAAAGGATGCGTTCCTGAGAGTTTGAGTGGTGTATTGATGAGTTGGGAGCAATGAATGTCTGAAACATGTGGATAAGCATAGGACTAGATGTGGACCTCAAAGATCATGCGGGTTGATCTAGTGTGGTGATACCATTTGGTTTGACGAATGCGCCAGCAGCATTTATGCGGTTGATGAACGGGGTGTTCCTGGAGTGTTTGGACGTGTTTGTAATCATCTTCATTGATGATATGCTGGTGAATTCGAGGAGCCCTGAGGAGCACGAGGTGCATTTGAGTTTGGTTCTAGAGAAGCTGCGGGAGCAGAAGCTGTACGCGAAGTTGAGTAAGTGCAGTTTCTGGCAGCAAAAAATGAGTTTTCTTGGCCATGTGGTGTCTGCAGAGGGAATTTCTGTGGATACGGCTAAGATAGAGGCTATCAGAGGTTGGCCTAGACCGAGGAGTGCCACCGAGATCAGGAGTTTTCTTGGGTTGGCAGGCTATTACCGGAGGTTCGTCAAGGGATTCGCGAGTATGGCGCAGTCGATGATGAAGCTAACAGGGAAGGATGTCCCTTTTGTTTGGTCTTCAGCTTGTGAGGAGAGTTTCGGGAAGCTGAAGGAGATGTTGACCGGTACACCTGTTTTGGCGTTAAGCGAGCCGGGTGAGCCTTATGTGGTGTATACAGACGCTTCGGGAGTTGGTCTGGGTTGTGTGCTGATGCAGCAGGGGAAGGTTATTGCGTATGCTTCGAGGCAGTTGAGGAAGCACGAGTGCAATTACCCTACCCATGACTTGGAGTTGGCTGCAGTTATCTTTGCACTTAAGATCTGGAGGTCTTATCTGTATGGCGGGAAGGTGCAGATATTCACAGACCACAAGAGTCTGAAGCATTTCTTCACTCAGCCGGAGCTGAACCAGAGACAGAGGCGCTGGATGGAGTTAGTTGTAGACTATGACCTGTAGATTGGGTACCATCCGGGTAAGGCTAATCTGGTTGTAGATGCGTTGAGTCGGAAGAGGGCAGCTTCAGATCAGGAGCGAGATATGGAGGCTCTGGTGAGCGAGATCAGCACGTTGAGGTTGTGTGTGATCTCACAGGAGCCGTTGGGGTTAGAGGCAGCTAACCAGGCAGATCTGTTGAGCAGGATTCGGGTTGCACAGGAGAAGGATCAGGGTTTGATTGACGCTTCTCAGGCGGCCGGTTCAGAGTTTGTGGTCTCAGCGAGTGGGATGATACTGGTGAACGGGCGGGTTTGTGTACCCAAAGATGAGGATCTGAGGCAATAGATCCTGAGGGAGGCTCATTCGAGTATGTTATCGATTCATCCGGGAGCGACCAAGATGTATCGGGACTTAAAACGGTATTATCACTGGGTCGGGATGAAGAGGGATGTAGCTAGCTGGGTTGCAGCGTACAACGTGTGTCAGCTAGTGAAGGCTGAGCATTAGGTTCCGAGCGGGTTATTGCAGAGTTTACCTATTCCGGAGTGGAAGTGGGATATGATTACGATGGATTTCGTGACGGGATTTCGTGACGGGATTGCCAGTGTCGCGGACCTATGATGCGATATGGGTTATTGTGGATCGTCTGACCCAGTCAGCACATTTTCTGGCCATCAAGAAGTCCGACGGAGCGGTGGTGTTGGCTAGAAAGTATGTGCGTGAGATAGTGAGGCTGCACGGGGTGCCAGCAAGTATTGTGTCAGACAGGGATCCGAGATTCACTTTAGAGTTCTGGAGGGCATTCCAGGCAGAGATGGGCACTAAGGTGCATATGAGTACCGCGTATCATCCTCAGACGGATGGGCAGTCTGAGAGGACGATTCAGACATTGGAGAATTTGCTGAGGATGTGTGTACTGGATTATGGTGGTCATTGGACGGATCATCTGAACCTGGTAGAGTTTGCATACAACAACAGCTATCAGGCGAGTATTGGGATGGCTCCATATGAGGCTCTGTATGGGAGGCCGTGTAGGACACCATTATGCTGGACTCAAGTGGGGGAGAGGAGCATGTTTGGTGCAGACTTTGTTCAGGAGACGACGGAGAAGATCCGTGTCTTGAGGCTGAACATGAGAGAGGCTCAGGATCGGCAGAAGAGTTACGCCGATAGGAGACGGAAGGAGCTGGAGTTTGAGCTGGGAGATAGGGTGTATCTCAAGGCAGCTATGTTGAGGGGTCCTAACAGATCCATTTCGGAGAATAAGCTGAGTCCGAGGTTTATGGGTCCGTTCAAGGTTGTGGAGCGGGTCGGACCGGTGGCTTATCGGTTGGAGTTACCTCAGAGTATGAAGGCTTTTCACAGGGTCTTCCATGTTTCGATGCTGCGGAAGTGTCTACATAAGTCTGAGGAGGTGTTGACTAGGATTCCGGAGGATCTTCAACCCAACATGAATTTGGCGGCGAGGCCTGTGAGGATTCTCGAGAGGAGGATCAAGGTGTTGCGCCGGAAGAGTATACCGTTGGTGAGAGTCATGTGGGACTGTGACGGTATTGAGGAGGAGGTTTGGGAACCAGAGGCGTTGATGAAGACGAAGTTCTCAAAGTGGTTCGAGAAGAAAGCGGTGGCTTGAATTCTTTCTGGTTTTCAGAATCTGTTTTAGCTTGTCGCTGTGTTGGATTTTTGTATTTTGTTATGTTGTAACGAGTATACAATTTGAGATTTAATAAGATGAGTTTTGTCTTATTAAATGTGTTATAAGATGTGAGTTCTTATGGATGACTGGTGATGTCATGGATTTTTGATGACTGGTAGGTCTTGTGGAGGGCTAGCGATAGAGTTCTATGTGAGTTAGAGCTTGTCTATCGGCTAGGGAGACTAGAAATGGAAGTTCTATGTGAGTTAGGGCTGTCCATGTTCTAGTAGGATTATCTGGGGATAAGGTTCTATGTGAGTTAGGACTTGTGATTCCCCAGATGGCGCTGGGAAATATGGGTTTTATGTGAGTTAGAACCTGCCTATTTCCTAGGAAGAGTCTGGAATAGAAGTCTTATGTGAGTTAGGACTGTCTTTCCAGGGACTCTGTGAAACACCCTGGTGATTGGGTTGTTTCGGATGACCATGAGAGGTGATTTCAGTCGACAGGTGCCTAAGATGCATGTTACAGAGTGATTGACCCAGGGGATCGTGGGTCTCCTGGGTATACTTGAGTTGACAGTGATGTTCTCTCCGGGGGAAAGTGGTTCCCTTGCATATACTTTGAGGGGCCGAAGCCTCTCCAGGGGATGTGTGATTCCTCTGCAGCCGATAGCTTGATGGACTGTGTGTCCTGAGAGTGGGAGGGGCTGGAGCATACCGAGAGCTGGATGGACGGCGGTCCTGAAGGTGGGGTGGTATGATATACATCGAGAGCTCAAAGGGTGACGATCCTAAGAGCGGGGTGTTGTATATAGATATGAGTACGAGCAATAGTATCTGTAATGTGGTTGTAAGCATGAGACTGGATGAACTTCGGGGATCGGGAGTGGATCTCAGGTGGTGCTGACCGGGTGGGGTCAGGGATTGCAGCCGTGGTGAGACGGTGCAATGTCGCTAGTGTGAGCCTAGTAGAGCTCGGGGATCAGGTGTGATCACAAGTGGTGCTGGCTAAGGGCCAGGGATGTGTTGTGGACGTCGAGTCTGGGGTTATTACTGGAGTCTGGATTCGGTTCGGACAATCCTGGTAGCATATGTTACGCCGATGGTCGTACATGTTCTTGTTTGATTGTTGTACGATTATTTGGTCCAACGCGGGGTCAACGGTTGGTCGGACATGTTCTTGTTTGATTGTTGGACGGTCAATCGGGCAGCCCTAATCCGGACCATGGGGCGTGCATCGTTGGTGTTCCGGGTGAATCTGGTCGAATTTTAGGCGAGAGTGTTAGCCTTAGCAGGACGGGTTGTGGGATTCGAGTGTGATCTCGCAGGATACTGGCCGGGTGCGGGTCAGGTGGTTGAGACCGTAGTGTGGCGGTGGCAAGTGATTCGAGGTCGAATCCGTGTTAGTGAGGGAGAATTGTAACGCCTGTGAACCTAAAAGTAGATTTTTGGTGGGTATCGATCGACACAGGGTGGTGCGTCGATCGACACGTGTGTTTGGACTTAGGAGAAGTCGGGTTTTGGGCGTTATGTCGATCGACACGGGGTTAAATTAGACCGGCAGGTTCGGTTTAATTGTCCGGTTTGGTGGGCCGGTTAAGGAAAACCCTAGGTTTTGATATAAAAGGCAGAGACAGTGTTCTGGCCGTTTTTGTTGATCAGAAAATCAGAAGTTAGGGTTTTGGAAGAGGTTTGAGAGAGAGGCTTTGTTCTTGAGAGGTTTGTGAGTGAGAACAGCTTCTGTTCGGAAGTTTGAGAGGGCAAACGGCTGGGATATTCAAGGCGGATTGGGGTGAAACTTGGTGGGTCTGTGCAGATTAGTTGACTGCGATCAGTCGACTTCGGGGTTGATTTCCTATCGAACCAGAAGGATTCTGGAGGCGATCCGCATACCGACGCGTAGCTGTGTCTGTCTAGTTTCCAGAACAGTCGGCCGTTTTGGTTTTGGACCAGTGGTTCGTCGTGTGCAAGTCTTTTTGTAGCCGTTGGTTCCATTCTCATTTCGATTCTTCGAGGTGAGTGCGTGATCGTGGGTTTGTGTGGGCATAGGGATTGATGGAATGCGTTTGCTTGTTGTTTTCGTGTGTTTTGTGATTGGAATTGTGCAGGTGACTCGATGAATTCGCGACGGATTCGAGCCATGAGAGGATAGACTCGTTTCTGGGCTCTGCGACGTCGTGTCGATCGACGCAGCTTGTGTCGATCGACACAAAGAAGGTGTCGATCGACACACATTTTTGATTGCCGTCAGTTTGACATATTGAACGTGATGTTTTCTCGTTTGTTTGATGTGTGATGCATTGTTGTTTGCTCATCCTGGTATTTGTCTATTATTATGTCTATATTTAAATAACCCGTAGACGGGATGACCGCATCGCTGAGTATTTGTGATAATACTCACGCAACTCTTTTTGCCATGTGTTGCAGGTAAAGAGAAAATGGGATCGTGGAATCGTGGCCAGGAAGGAGAGATGATCTAGGGTCTCACTTTCTGTTGTTTGAGTTAGAATTGCTAGGATGTAGTAATTCTGGAACCCCGGCTTATTTGTATTGGGTTGGTTAGTAATTTAATAAGTATGAGATTATTGAATTGATTATTGATTGGTTATTGAATCGTTTAATTGTTACGTTTTCCGCATGTTGTGTTGACCCAATTGAGGATTATTATCTGTAATGATAATAATCTGAGGGAATTTTTTTTAAATTTTTGGGTCGGGTCGTTTCAATATTAAACCTAAAATCAAAAGCTAGGTAATTAGGCTAGTCTAGGCTTTAAGAACAACAATAGATGGAGATATCAATGTATTTTAAATCCGATTTATGCTTAGTTCATGAATCCCTAATCTCATCGAACCCTTAACCTAACTTGGAGAACTACTCAATCATGATGGATCGAAACACAGCAAGTGAGATAAGAGAATTCATGGATAAAATAATGAAAGAAGTAAAGAGTTTAGAAATATTCTCCAAAGGATGGAAGACAATCTTCAAATCTCACAAAAGCTCAAAAACATGTATCAAATCTCTCTTTCACGTGTTCTCTTTGTTTTTCTATGTTATTTTTTGCCTCCCCTTGAAAAGGGTTCGAAAAATATGTTATAAAGGGGTCTGGGGCGGCTGGGATTGATTAGGGAAAATCCTAGGTGGCGAAATTAGGTTTAATGAAAATTTCCAAAACTGGATCTTCTGCGGAGCAGGTGCTCCCTCTGCTGGAGCGGGTGCTCCTTATCTTCAGAATCTTTAAAAAGGATCTAGATTTCCTCTTTTTTTGCTAAATTCAATTGCAAGTTCCATTCCTCCATTCCAGCCACATTTTAGACCTAGAAAGACTCAAAGTAGAGTGAAAGACTCGATAAAAACCTACAAAACAAAGGTTAGAATGCGCCAAAAACGCATTTTATCAATTCTCCCAGACTTAGATCTTTGTTTGTCCTCAAACAAATTCAAGACCAAGTGAAGGAGAAAGGTTTGAAAACGCGGAAACTCTCTCATCCTCAGTGAACCGGGTTTAAAGCTTTCAATCTGCAGACCACATAATCCATATTACGAATAACAAAGCTTTACCAAAACTCCTCAATACATTTCTCAATCAAGTCTCATTTTCCAAACACAAACTCAACGCATTCAAAGTTGTGGGAAGGTCTCGCTAAAGGCACCATTTAGGGTAGACGACGCTAAAAGGTTTAAGGCCATTTAGAGGTGGAGTTAAAAGTGTTTAAAGTGTTTAAGGGTTACCCGATGTTTCGTAGAGGATGGAGGATATCGCACAAAATTGCAAGAGAGAACGGGTCGTTGATATTCCACATTCTCTAAACCAGTCTTTCTTTCTTCCAACCTCTCAAACGTCTCATCTAACCATCATCCACCTTGGGTATACTCGCTGTGCAGAGAGACACTTCCTATTTTACAGATTCACCACTCTTCATCATCTGTTTTCGGATTTTTTTTTTTTTTTTTTTAAAGAAAAGATGATGATGAAGGGGGTTTTGATTACACGTGTATGTCTCTCAAACACGAAAATATCAGATTTGTTTTACATATCCAAGTGGAGCTCATCAATTTCATTCCTCCTTCGTGGATTTTTGTTCCACCTCATTGTAAAACCATCTTCTGGAAATAGGAGCAGGTGCTCTATTGCGGGAGCAGGTGCTCTTGTTCTTCAGAAAGAGTGATTTAAAGGTTGTGTCGACCCGATTCTCTCCGGCCCTTTTGCGCATATGCTGCACATATGACAATGAAGTAACAAGAATGCAGGAGGCTTGAAAAGAGGTTAGGGTTAAGGAGGATACTAACTAAAAACGAGCTAGCTATTAAGGAACAACAAGAGTGATAAAAAGAATAAGGAGTCCTGAATATAATTCGTTTCCCTAATCTAGTTGCCAATAGCGAGAGGAATTTTCGGTCAATATGAAACTTGGAAGATAGTGTATTGAAGTGTTCCAGCTGTTCCTTGTACCCATGCTCTATAGTAATGGTCACTAGAGAGAAGGTTAAACACAAATAGTTCAATTTCATCATAAGATAAAGTCCTAATTCCCTGCAAAGTTTCGACTCAATAAAACAAAAGAAAAACTAGACTCAATTAGACATAAGAAAATAGAAAACAACCAAAATAAAAGTCATTAGTAGCAACTCCCCCCAGACTTACTTCACACCGTCTCGGTGTGAGAATAAGAGAGAGTGGAAAGAAATAAAAAATCATAAGGAAAAGCATAAAATAAAAACATAGAAATAACTTCTTGGTGGGCCTAAATCCGAATTTTGAATTTTTACCCTGGAGAGCAGGTGCTCTGTAGTGGGGAGCAGGTGCTCTGTAGTGGAAATTGGATCGATGTGCAGATCGATCCTGAGGTTAACCGCTAGAATGGCTTTTGATCTCATTATTCTAGATCGATCGATCTAGCTGAGGGGATCGATCGATCTGCCTACCGGGAGAGCAGGTGCTCTGTGTTGGGGGAGCATGTGCTCCTTCTGGGAATTGGATCGATGTGCAGGTTTTTTTTTTTTTTTTTTTGAAAAACCTGAAAACTTACATTAAAATTCAAAGTTAGTAATAAAAGAAATTAGATTGAAATAGTTAGAAAACGTACCGGTGGGTTGCCTCCCACTAAGCGCTTGTTTAAAGTCTTTAGCTTGACTTGGATCTCATGTGTCAGTCAGGAAGAGGGGCATGAGAACTTTCTCTAAAATAAGTTCTCCAATCAGTAAATTTCAGCTTCAGCACCTTGCTCAACATAGCTTTCACAGCTTCTTCACCTTTCTCTTGCAGCTCAGATGTGAGAATAGCTCTAACCTTGGAGAAAGGTTTCGAAATCCCTTTAGACTTCACCTTGTACTCAATCGTTTCACCAACACGTCTCTGAGGTTCTAAAACCATATGAGAATCGCTCTTGATTCTTTGGCTCGTCACCTTCTCCTTTACCCTGCTCTTTTGACTAGTCTTCTTTATTTTGATTAGAGGGTCTCCATCTAGGACTTCCTTGACCTCACTCTTATCATTGAAATCTCTCTTTGTCACCATTTGCAGCTTATCTCCATTGATAACGGTAACACAGGATGCAAGTTTGGCTGCTTCATTAGTGGGTATAGCTTTGTAGAAGACCTGCTTGTCAATATTAGAGAACGAGACACTTCTATTAGGCAAATCTAAAACTGCACCCACTGTCGCCAGAAACGGTCTTCCAAGAATCAAAGGTATACCAGGATCTTAGCTCATCTCCACCACCTCAATGTCAGTAGGAACAAGACAATTTCCAACTTGAACATGTAAATCATGAATAGTACCATGTGGAACCTTGGTGGAAGATTCTGCAAACTTAAGAGATATATTAGCAGCTCTCATCGTAGTAATCTCAAGCTTCTCTGCAATAGCCTTAGACATGAAATTGATAGAAGACCCAGAATCGCAGAGAGATACTTTAAATTCAACTCCTGCAATGGAGCATGGAACAACAAACTTCCCAGGATCTTCTAGCTTTGGCAACTGCTTCTTTGGAGATGATGTATTCCTTGCTATAGCAAAGAGATCCTTGACTACTGTGAGACTCTTCTTGGTATCCTTGGATAACTCACGATATGCAGGATCAACTCTAAATGCCTCTTCAAAGGAGATATCAGGAGGAAGCTCACTCACCATCTGATTAAACTCAACCAACTTCTTTTCACCAATCTCATATTTTAGTCTTTGAGGGTATGGGATCCTAGGGATGTATGGTAGTGATTCGACAACTTCTTCTGCTTTCTCTGGTGTAAGCGATGCTGAGACAGTTTCCACCTCACTCTGAACTAATATCACATTGCAGTGTTCTGTGGGATTTGTTTTAACTTTTCCAGGAAGAGTCCTTGGTAGTCGTTTAGCGGATGTCGAGATCTGAGCTACCTGAGCATCCAACTTCTTGACATGAGAGGAAAGAGCTTCAAACCTACCATTGAGATCGTTGTACATACTATCCACCTTGACACTGATCTCGTTGGAAGACTTTTGCTGATTCAGTAAAAGTTGTTGCATCATAACCTTGAGTTCATCCTGAGAAGTACTTTCAGAGCTCGCAGGAGCCTGAAAGTTAGAAAATTGTGGTTTCTGTTGAACTCCCCCTTGAAACTAATTCTGACCTTGGTTTGGGTGACTCCTATAGTTCTGGGTGACTCCTTCTTCACCCATCTCCTCAGAAAACGGTTCATCATTCTCATCTACAAAGTGAACCGTCCTTTGGTTCCCTTTGAGCAACAAATTGACCTTAGCAGTAAGGTCATCAATCTTTTGGGAATCCATTCCACTAGATTTCATGGTCCTATCATACTCCTGTGGCTTGTTGCTAGAACTCACAGCCAAGTTCTCGATGAGCTTATACGCACCCTCTCTGGTCTTAGTCATAAAATTACCATCACTCGCAGCATTCAAAGCATTCTTGTAATCCCAATCAACACCATCATAGAAGATACCCAGCAAGTTCTCATCGGTAAACCCATGGTGTGGACACTCTCTCTTGTACTCTTTGAACCGTTCCCATGCCTCACAAAAGGACTCTCCTGAATGTTGCTGGAAAGAGGAGATCTTGTTCCTCAGGCTCGCGGTCTTGGTTTTGGTGTAGAAGTGGTCCAAGAACGCTGCTCTACATTGTATCTAAGTCGTGATGGATGCAGCTGGTAGAGACTTGAGCCAATGGGAATCTTTGTCCGCGAGTGAGAAAGGGAAAAGCTTGCCCTTCAAGAAATCCGGGTTCATCTCATTAGAACTCGTCGTGGAACAGATTTCCTCGAAGTTTTCTATATGGTCCATCGGAATTTCCGCAGACAGTCCATGGAACGAGTGCTGCTTGACCAACAATATCATCTGAGGCTTTATCACATAATCTTGCATCTCAACAGCCGGTGGAACAATAACAGCTCGGTTCCGCTAGAAAGCATGAGGATTATCTATATCCCCAATGGCACGCTGCTGCTCACGCGCGCGTTGCTGCTGCTGCTGATGCATCTGTGCCATCTGTTCTTGCAACCGTAGCAGCTCAGCCGCCATACCATCATTGCCTTGTTCGCCCATGTCAACAAGATTAGGCCTTGTTCGTCTGTTTTCTCGTTCTAGCCTTGTAATTTTCGGGTTACTCAAATACAAAAGGGGAATTTCGCAATTACTCCTTGTTGTCCTTGAGTTCATGCACCTGAAACACATGCAAGAAAAACACAAAGAACGAGTTAGTACTAGTCTGAAATCGTATATGAAAACAGAGGTATCGAGTTGGTCCCCGTTGCAACGGCGCCAATTTGATAAAAGTCCTTTTACCGGTTTTAAAGATGAAACCTAAAGTCACTAATTCGATGCAGAATAGTGAGGTTCGTTCAAAGGGACTAGAAATACACTCTAATCTTATGCAATACCAATTCAGCTAAGCAATCAAGTGGGTTTAAGTTGTTACGATTAATCAAACAATTAAAGTAAATTCGGTGTAAACAAATAATATTAAAAGCGTTAGGTCAAGGGAAAGTATCTCAAAGATTAGATCATTTAGAACCAAGCAATTATTCAGGATATCAATTAAGAACCAATCTAGAACTCAACCATAGAATTTAGATGACCCACTGTCGTGGCATCAACTACTTCATCAATCAATCTAACACCCTAAACTGTCGTTTGAGATTACAAAGAATGATGAGCATTAAAGAGGATAGGATCGATATGTTCACAACTCGCCTTAACTTCAACTGTCGTTGGCTAAGGACAAATCGCTCATCTATGGTATTTCAAGCAATTCACAACACTTTTGATGAGTAAATTAAACCTAAAATCAAAGGCTAGGTAATTAGGCTAGTCTAGGCTTTAAGAACAACAATAGATGGAGATATCAATGTATTTCAAATCCTATTTATGCTTAGTTCATGAATCCCTAATCCCATCGAACCCTTAACCTAACTTGGAGAATTACTCAATCATGATGGATCGAAACACAGCAAGTGAGATAAGAGAATTCATAGATAAAATAATGAAAGAAGTAAAAAGTTTAGAAATCTTCTCCAAAGGATGGAAGACAATATTCAAATCTCACAAAAGCTCAAAAACATGTATCAAATCTCTCTCTCACGTGTTCTCTTTGTTTTTCTATGTTATTTTTTGCCTCCCCTTGAAAAGGGTTCGAAAAATATGTTATAAAGGGGTCTGGGGCGGCTGGGATTGATTAGGGAAACCCTAGGTGGCGAAATTAGGTTTGATAAAAATTTCCAAAGCTAGATCTTCTGCGGAGCAGGTGCTCCCTCTGCTGGAGCGGGTGCTCCTTATCTTCAGAATCTTCAAAAAGGATCCAGATTTCCTCCTTTTTTGCTAAATCCAATTGCAAGTTCCATTCCTCCATTCCAGCCGCATTTTAGACCTAGAAAGACTCAAAGTAGAGTGAAAGACTCAATAAAAACCTATAAAAAAAGGTTATAATGCGCCAAAAACGCACTATATCAGAGTGGAGAACTATCTTAGAAGTTTCACTCCAATCCGATCTGATTAGACTGTCCATTCTTCTACTCTTCTAAAACGGGCCAGAACTATCTTCATCTCCTTCTTAGACACGACGGTTCATCTCCTTCTCCTCTTCTCTTCTCCTTCAATTTCTCAGCCGTTTTCACAATATCTCCGCACATAACGGAGACTGCTCTCTTTTAAACACGAGCCCTTGGGTTCTCTTAACCCAAACCAGCCAAATCGAACAATTAAAACCAAATCCGTCGGTTCAATTCAACCTTGCGTCGATCGACGCACACCCTTGCGTCGTTCGACGTACGACCAAAATTCTCAGAAATTGGTTCGCGATCGTTACAAATATTATGATGCATTTGATTGAGGTTTGGATTGATGTGATTATGATTGGTTGTGTAATTTGAGTGTTGCTCGTGTTATTGGATGTCTGTGTTGACGTTTTTGGTGCAGGAGATCGATACATCGCGTCCTGGAAGCGAGTCATGAGAGGATAGGCTCGTGCTCTTCGACAATGCGACGGGCGTCGATCGACACCATTGCTTGGTGTAGATCAACACCAGGGTTGTTGTGTCGTCGACACCAGGGTTATGTGTCGATCGACACAAGTGTTGTGTATCGATCGACACAAATGTTGTGTATCGATCGACACCAGGAGGGGTGTCGATCGACACAGAGTCTGGAACTTGATTTCTCGTATTGTTTATTGTGTTGTTCATTTTTTATTGATCGTTTGGTATTATGGTATTTTTTTACGCCTGTGTGTATAGCCTGTAGATAGAATGACCGTCTCACTGAGTATTTGTGATAATACTCACGCATCTCGTTATGCCATGTGATGCAGGTTAAGAAAATGTGTGATCGTGGAATCATGGCTGGAAAGAGAAGATGATCTAGAGTCTCGCTTGGTTATCTTTATGTGATTGTTTATAACCGCTAGGTTGCTGGTTTATGGAATTGGTTTAATTGTTGAATTGAATTGGTTTCTATTGGTTAATTGAATTGGTTATTAGATTTAATGGATGATTCGTTGTTGAGTTGATTTCCGTTAGATGTTTGATTGGTGTTTGCAAATGTTGAGAATTAGTATTTATGGGAATACTAATTTGATTACGTAAAAAAAAACGGGTCAAATTATTTCATTTTCTCATTTTATTATTATTTTAATTATAAAAACTTCTATTAAAACCTTGCAATGGACTGCTCTTACACTGATAGAATCTTTATACGGAGGTTGAAGCTATAGCCTATAGAATAGAGGTTTGTAAACAATATACAAATTAATTCCTGGCCAAGCTAGGAGGGGCTAGGGCCCAAAGAGGCAAAGACCTTCATAGTTCATACATATATATTTGAGTATGTTTTAAAATAATGAGACTAAAGTGAAGCACATGAAACACATGAAATGGTTGCAAGTTGCAACTATTGAGCCCAGTTCTTCATGTCCAATGCATACAAATTTACAAGTACAGAGAATATGTCAAGTGACCCATTAAGACAAAAAACAGCAACAATGTTTAGCTATTAAGTCAGCAAAACTATTCGAGTTTTCCTTCAACATCACCACTTTGATTAGGCCCAATTCAATAACTTCCACAACATTCTAATTCCTTCTTTTTTGCTTTTTAAAGTATGACTTTCCTTTCCTTAATGATTTTTTTGTTCTTTTGAACTTTTAATCCCTTCCTCTTGCTTACAGTCTGTACCGATCAAACCAGCTGTAAACGGATTGGTTTGATTGTTCATACCTGAACCAGATTAGATTAGTCATGGTTAGTTTGTCTCCACGACGTTGCATGCATCCTACAATCATTTCATTTTACTATATAGTTTTAATTCTACATGTTATTGATTTTATGCATATCTTATACATACAGAGCTGGTCATGGTTACAAGCGAGCCCAGCTTGGGTCTGTGCTCATTTATAAAATTATTTATTTGAAAGGCTTATTTTGGAGAAAAAAGTCATTAGCTCTGCTAATAATTTTGTTATAATATGGAGAGGGAGTTGATGGTTCAAACTTCAAAAGATCAATTTTGTTTTTCTCTTTTGATATATCAAGAATTAATAGCCAAACAAACAATTTCTGTTTGGAACCACTAAGAGTTCAGGATCCGGTCTGCCTACATATAATATTTGGTGACGTTTTCTGAAAATGCTTTGTGATGAAAAATTGATTTTGTTAATAAGTATTTTAAATTGATAGACGATCTTCAGATGCATTGTACCTAGCAATTGCAATGCTTAGTCCTAAAGTAAGATTATATTTTTTTTAAATTGCTAAAAGAGTGTGGTAGTCAAATATATTAGCGAACTACAGTTTGCATATTATATCTTATTTTAAGTAAGTTTCACATACCTATACACGCATGCACATTCATGCATATATATAGTGATATCTTTAAACCGAGTTATATTTTGAGTTGGTGGCATAATTGTTGTTAAAGCTCCACACTATACTGATTAAATCCTGCCCTAATATGATACGTTTTGGACCACATATAGGTATTTTGATTGATGTTCTACTTATGCTGATTATTGCTTTATACAATTTTATCCCAATATGTATCAACTTATGATCCTCTCTAAACAAACGATTTGCTACTAAGAGAGATCCGTTTTGTAAAGTTATATTTTTATTTTATTTTTACGTAGGCATTGAATATTTATGCAAAGAGTTGGATTGAATTTTTGAGTGAGAGTCGAGTAATTGTTCGATAAAGTTTTATCAATTAATCACAACACTTTTACTATAAAGCATGTGCAAATTCGTGTCAGAAACTCAATAATACGACACGATATCGATGCCCATATTATATTTCTATATTATCAAATATATAAAGAGGTTGTTTCTCATAAAAATCAAATACTGTCCATTTTATTGGACTTTGAGTTTTTGACTTCTAGGCAACCAATTGCAAATATACCATGATCCACGTCATATATTGTCAAAGTAAGTAAGTATGAAATATCAAGAAAAAACGATTTAGTGAAATGTCAATATTCAAAATATTGTAGAACAGCCTAGAAAAAGGTTGAACATAACTAATACTAATTCGTTATAACTTTGTATGGGTCCAACGGACCGTTAATGGAACTTATTTAGGTTTTGTCGGTAACAAAAGAAGAAACAATCGAAAGAAAACAACAATTTTAAATTAGAAGTAAAAGATTGCACATAACTGCAATCGTGGAAAATGTAAACGACGTTAAGCATGATAATAAAATTAAAAATTTTGGGACACCCACTCATCTCCCAGAACTAAAGAGGAAAATACTAAAAAAAAGCAATTTGAAAATTACTTTCTATTTTGTAACAATGCATATTTTCGTAAGATGTTTTGGTATTGTTATGTTCATATTATAAAAAGCTGTTTTATCGAGAAATCAAACTAATACATTTAACCAAAAAACGAAGAATTAAATCTCGAAAACAAGTATTTGTGTAAATTATAAATCGGTCTGAAAAATGTATACTCAGTTCCGCACAAACACACAAAATATATATGAAAATGCATTGTACTATGTTTTATACTAAACCAACATAAGCAATATGTTTTCAAAATTATAGAGACCATTAAATTATATGATTCCCCGGGTAACAAAATTACCTCTCAGCCTCCTCTTTTTCTCAAATTTTTTTTTACCTCTTTTTCCATTGATTAGATAAAAACTCTTGTTTGATTTTTTTCTACTAAGCTTCACTGCAAACCAATAGAAAACTACATAAATAACGAAGCAAAAGACGTATAAATTAGTAAAAACAGAGTTCTAACCAAACTCAAAAACACAATAAATAAATCTGGAGAGGAAATAAGAATGTTGATAACATATTCATCATAACACATAAAACCCACATATTGGCAAAAATAAAAAATTCTAAATATTGTGTTGAATTATTCAGCTTCAGGCCGCCAAAACAAAAGTTAGGAGAATTACGGATTACAAAACATGTTTTGGTTACAAGATGGTATAGCATGTCAACTACATAATTATTTGGATCAAATTTAATCGATTAACCAGTCTTACGAACTAAATATAGAAAAATTGATCCTAGTTTCGTCATAAATTTTGTTTTTATAAGATCCCCATACTATTGTGTTATTATAGTAAAATTACATAATAATAATATTGCTATTTACATCAGTGATGTTCTAAACACAAGTGTAAAGAAAGTTAAGATAAACAAATTATAATATGGTATTTTTTTTTTTGAAAAAAAATTATAATGTGATATTTTTGATACATATAACTTGTTATTTATGATTTTGCCATTTTTACGTAAATTAAGATTGGAGAATATATCCTCGTCAACTATATCAGAATTTATTAAACTTTTATTTATTATTTTGCCATTTTTAAATGATCCTAAATTAGTATTTGACAACTCAAACGAAAAAGGTACTATACCAAACTTGTGTAGTTACTTATTTCTTTTCTGCGACACAACAAAAAGAAATAAAAAAAAAAGTCAAAAGGGGTGGCAAAAATGTGTAAAAGAAGAGAGGTAGTAAACAATCAATTATGGCATGTGAGTTATATAAAAGACACAAAGCGGACACTCTTCTCTTCACCACCGCCACGACCCAATTGCCCAATTTGCTTATTCATCGGTACTATTTTCTTATCCGCTAATTACAATTTCCCCTTTGAAAGGTCAAACCTCTTAACACCTTTCACGTGTTTTTTATTTTTCTTTACACCACCCAACTCAAAAGAAAAAACAAAAGTCAAATCTATGTTCCTCGTTCCTTCTATAAAGAAAATAATACTAATCTATATAAACTTAAATAGAGACAGCTAATTTTCTCTTTTTGGCATATATATAATACTATTTTTATTTGTATATTCCGTGTTTTGACCTTTTTAATAATTGTGTGAATTTTTGCAATCTCCTTTATATTTAAACCCCAACCTCCTCCTCTCTCTTCTTCCTAACTTATTCAAACCAATTCACATCTTCCCAAACCCAACTACTACGCATTGTAGCAAGAAAATACATATAAAATTCGTTTTTGTTCATCAGCATCTTTGATCAATATATTCATTTATCTTGCTTCTCATCAAATTCACAACCTCTTCATTATTTTTCCGGAGAGTCAATGGATGAAGAGATCGAGATTCCTCCGTTCTTTCTTTGCCCCATCTCTCTAGAGATCATGAAAGATCCGGTGATAGTCTCTACCGGAATAACTTACGACAGAGACAGCATCGAGAAATGGCTCTTTTCCAGCAAGAAGAACTCGTGTCCGGTCACCAAACAAGACATAACCGACGCAGATCTCACTCCAAACCACACTCTTCGCCGTCTCATCCAATCTTGGTGTACCCTAAACGCCTCCTACGGTGTAGAGAGGATCCCAACACCGAGACCTCCGATCTGTAAATCTGAGATCGAAAAGCTCATAAAAGTTTCAGCCTCTTCTCATCAAAACAAGGTCAAGTGTCTCAAACGACTACGCCAGATTGTGTCGGAGATCGCGACCAACCAGCGGTGTTTGGAGGCTGCGGGAGTACCCGAGTTCTTGGCCACCATCGTAAGCAACAACGACTTGGAAAATGGGTTTGAGTCTTTGGCCGACGAAGCTCTAAGCTTACTCTACCATCTCCAGACCTCAGAGACAGTCCTCAAGAATCTTTTAAACAGCAAGAAAGGTAACGATATCGTAAAGTCATTGACGACGATCATGCAGCGAGGGATCTACGAGTCGAGAGCCTATGCAACTTTGCTTCTCAAGAACATTCTTGAAGTAGCGGATCCAATGCAGATTATGAGTTTGAAGCAAGAGGTTTTCATTGAGGTCGTCCAGATCTTGGACGACCAGATCTCTCACAAGGCAACAAAAGCCGCGATGCATATATTGGTAAACATATGTCCATGGGGAAGGAACAGACACAAGGCCGTGGATGCTGGAGCGATCTCTGTGATAATCGAGCTTCTCATGGATGAGAGCTTTTCGTCAGAGAGAAGAGGTCCAGAGATGGCGATGGTGGTTCTTGATATGTTGTGTCAGTGTGCGGAAGGACGAGCCGAGTTCTTGAACCATGGTGCAGCCATAGCTGTGGTGTGCAAGAAGATATTGAGGGTTTCGCAGACGGCAAGCGATAGAGCTGTTAGGGTTTTGTTGTCAGTGGGAAAGTTCTGCGCGACACCGGCTTTGCTTAACGAAATGTTGCAGTTGGGGGTTGTAGCCAAGATGTGTCTTGTGCTTCAGGTTAGCTGTGGGAGCAAGACTAAAGATAAAGCAAAGGAGTTGCTTAAGTTACACGCTAGGGTTTGGAAGGACTCACCTTGTATCCCAAGAAACATGATTCTTGCATATCCCTCATGATGAAAACCATACAGACAACAAACGAGTCCGATTCTCAGTGAGTGCAAACACTTTTATGAGAGTTATTCTTCGTATGTTGTTGAAAAGACTAGTGGAATATTCATATAATTTATTCAAATATGTTTAGTTTTCTTTTTAATACTGAATTTTGATGTTCATCATGTAGATAGTAGTGAAAATTGTTCATCAAATTATTAGTTTTTTTTGGGAAAAAAACTGCAAAAAATATCAATAAAATCACAGGTTACATGGCTATTGATCTCTTGCATGTTCATTTTTGTGAAAGGCTTTTATTCGTTTTTCTTTTATATATCCCTTCTCACTTTTTCTGAACCAGTAAATGGTTATCCGACTCCTATTAAAAAAAATGGTTATCCGAATAATTCATATATATATATAGATAAAAACCATAAATAAGATGCATATACCAGTTTTACAATATCCATATTTAGATCAAAATGTTCTAGTGTTCAATTTACCAATTGATTGAACGCACGTTACCTCGATTTATTTTACTGCAATAATCTTTGTATAGTACTGTATAACAAACTAGGGCACGTGGTATTGGTATGGTAGGTAGTACATTTACAAAAATGAAAAATGTTATCATAGGGTACCAAAATAACATAATGAAAACAAACATTTTTCAGATTGCATCTGGTTGAAATTTTATTATTCCAAAATTAATTCATTATCTTATAATAAAACATAGAATTTGCATCTCATCTGATGACTCAAATTCTCATTGACCAACGAAACTAGAGACGTCAAATTACTACTGGACGCAGTCGATAGTGAAGACCACAATACATGAAAAATATATAGAATATAAAAAAAAAACCGCCACCCAAAAGGAAATTTCTTTTTTTTTGTCGTCACCCAAAAATAAAAACAGAGAAGTTGTCACATAAGAAGAATATAGGAGCAGGCCAGTATTGAATCACACTAACCCACCCAAATCACATAAAATAGTTAAAAGTTATAACCCAGTAAAAATATGCCCATTGTTTTTTAATGGGTGTGTATATATAATAAGCAAAGAAATAGTGATCACTTTCTATTTTATTTAATAAATTAGAGAAGTGGTCATATATTGCGAGCAGTTCACAAAATCTAGATGATGTGTTTTAAAAGTACAAAAACTGGTCCAGACTGGACCACCGTTGTAGTTGTAGTTGTAGTTGAACAGCACACATAAGGATTCATAATTCATGAGTAATTTAATTTAAACATAAAAGTCTTCGACTTTATAAATAAACCAGTTGTATTTCTCAACCATCCCAAACACCTCCCTAGTTCCTAGCTAACTTATTAGTATTAGTTTTATAATATTAACCTATATTATTATTATTATTACTACTAAAACTCGAAAACCCCCTTCCGAAATCGTGGATCGTGGGAGTAAAGAACCTCCGACTACATATTTTTATAAAGTTTTGGTGTTAACATAACCAACAATACAATTTGCTTTCGACACAAATGCATATGAACATAAACCCATAATCATTACATTACTAATGGATTTTAAAGCATAATTATTATCGATTCTCAAACTGAGGTAACCCAAATCAGACTTAGAAAGAAAATGTAACTTTATGATGCATTAATAATCATAAAACAATGTTTTTTGAAAATATGCAATCTTTAGATGTTTTAGTAACTATATAACGATTAAGACGTAACCCTAAAATGCATTAATAACCATAAAACATATTTTTTGAAAAGACGCACGCATTCTTAGATGCTTTAATAACTATAAAACGGGTTTTTGTTGTTGTTGAAAAGACGCAATCCTTAATGCATTACTAACCATAAAACAATCTTTTTTCGAAAAGGTGCAACCCTTAACTATAAACAATTTTTTATAAGCCGTAACTCTTGGATGTGTTAATAACCATAAAATAATTTTTTCGAAAGGACACAACCCTAAAATGTTTAATAACCATAAAATGATTTTTTTAAAGACATATATAACTCTAGAATGTATTTTTTAAGGATTGCTATGATTAATTCGAAAAGATGTGGCCCTTAGATGCATGAAAAACCATAAAACGGTTTTTATAAGACAACAACTCTAGGATGTATTAATAACTATAAAACAATTTTTTTCCGAAAAGACGTAACCCTTGGAAATAACCATAAAGCGGTTATACCCAAAAGACACAATTTTGGAAATAAAACGATTATTTTAGAAATGACACAACCATAAAACGGTTATATACACTAATACACACAACCCATTTTCGAGAAAAATATAGTTGGAAATTTTATTAATTTTAATATTTTGAAGCCATATGTATTTCTTAGACAATTATTAAACTTAAGAACTCACTACATGCACCACTCATTTTCGAGAAAAATATAGTTGAAAATTTCAATAGATTTTATATTTAAAATTTGCCATGAAATCTGCATTGTCTACAAAAATCCAAAATTCTTTACATAGATCAAATTTTTTTGGAACTTTATGAATAGTAGAAAGATCAATACTTTTGAATAATTTGAAAATAGTAGAGTAGCGCTTTTTTTATGCTTAAGTGAATTATGGAAAATAAAATAACCCAACCCGTAATTTAAAAATTTTCCCTTCCGGATTATTATTATCACAAATAATAATTTTCAACGGGTCAACAACACAAACTGCGGAAAACAATACAAGAAATAACCAATAATAACATTCAATAAATCCAATACTTTATTGAAACCACTAATCCAATTCAATCCATAATCCATAATCCAATAAACACTTAACAACAATTCCAGAATTATTATAACCCTAGCAATTCTAACAAGCTCATAAAGCAACCAACACGAGACTCTAGATCATCTCCTCTTTCCGGCCACGATTCCAGGATCACACCTACTCTTTACCTGCATCACATGGTTATACGAGATGCGTGAGTATTATCACAAATACTCAGTGAGACGGTCATCCCATCTACTAGGCTATACACACAGGCATAAGAAAATGATACGATACCAGGATGAACACTCAACGAGACATAGCACGAGCAATCAAACAAGAATCACACAAACTACACGTGCGTCGATCGACACACAACCCTGGTGTCGATCTATGCACTGCCCTCGTGTGTCGATCGACACAAAGCACTTGTGTCGATCGACGCAGAGCACTTGCGTCGATCGACGCATCAACACAGACCCAAGAATCGAACGTATCCTCACATGGTTCGACTCTTGGTCACATCACAATCGATTCCCTGCACAAATCCACTCAAAAACAACACGAAATACACCCAATAACAGCAAGCAAACGCATCCTATCAATCCTTTTACCCATATAAGCCATGGTCACGCACGCACCTTGATCTGGAAAAGAAAAGGAAGGAAAAGGATGAAAAGCTACGAAGAACACCAAGATCTACACTCCCCTCACGAGAAATCACTCTAAGAACAATCTCCCAAGCCTCCTAGACGAATCTCCTCTCACAAATCTCTCTCGAAACTCTCTAGAACTTTTCTGAAACTTTCTGGAACACTAAGAGCCTTAAAAAATGCGACCACCCTCTATTTATAGAGAAGCCCTAGGATTTTTACCCTAACCGGCTCGTAAACCGACAACTTAAATCGAACCGACCGGTTTGATTTAACCTTGCATCGACCGACGTACACCACTCGCGTCGATCGACGCACGACCAAAAATCACACTTTTTGGTTCGCGGTCGTTACAACTCTCTCCCACTAACACGGATTCGACCTCGAATCACGCAATACCGTCTCGCTATGGTCTACTCACCTGATATCACCCCTCTGACCCAACTCGGCCAGCTAAACGGATATCACACTCCTGTTCCCATCTAGCCAGCATCCCCCTGAGATCAACACCCGATCCCAGAACTCAACTAGTCTCATACTAGCCACATTGCACCGTTTCACCACGGCTATAATCCGTATACACCACGTAACGCTCACCCAGCTCGGGTAACGCCTACACTAGTGTACTTATCAACATCTCCTTCAGCTTCTTGAAACTCTCCTCGCAAGCTGAAGACCACACAAAAGGAATATCCTTCCCCGTCAGCTTTGTCATCGACTGCGCCATACTCGCAAAAGCCTTGACGAACCTCCTATAGTAACTCGCCAACCCGAGAAAACTCTGGATCTCGTTGGCATTCCTCGGTCTAGGCCACCCTTTGATAGCCTCAATCTTAGCCGGATCTAAAGAAAATCCATCTGCAGACACCACATGGCCAAGAAAACTCATCTCTCGCTGCCAGAAACTGCACTTACTCAACTTCGAGTACAGCTTCTGCTCCCGCAGTTTCTCCAGAACCACTCTCAAATGCACCTCGTGCTCCTCAGGACTCCTCGAATACACCAGAATATCATCAATGAAGATGATCACAAACACATCCAGATACTCCTGGAACACCCCGTTCATTAACCTCATGAACGCTGCTGGCGCATTTGTCAACCCGAAAAGCATCACCACGAACTCATAATGTCCATACCTCGTCCTGAAAGCAGTCTTCCTTACATCTGCCTCATCAATAGGAATCTGATTTTAACCCGAAGCCAAATCAATCTTGGAGAACTAGGTAGCCTCCCACAACTGATCCAATAACTCATCAATACTCGGGAAAGGATACCTGTTCTTCACAGTGACCCGGTGAAGTCCCCAGTAATCGATGCACAACCGAAAACTCCCATCATTCTTCTTCACGAACAACACCGGCGCTTTCCACGGTGAAACACGGGCCGTATGAAACTCTTACCCAACAAATCATCCAACTGCTTCTTCAACTCTGCCATCTCTGCTGGAGCCATACGGTAAGGCGACTTGGATATCGGAGTAGTTCCAGGTTCAACCTCAATCATAAAAGGATCCGACCGAGCCGGCGATAATCCCTGTAACGACTGGAAAATATTCTAGAAGTCTCGAACAACTCGAATATCCCCAACTGTAACCTCTCCAACAGACTCTGGCATCACTATCATCACCAAATAAGCCTCGCTACCCTTCTCAATCAGTTACTCAGCCTGAATCTCCGAAATCCCCAGACTCTCGGAAGTCGGCCTCACTCCCTCGTAAACCAACCTCCCCGCCTCTCGCTCAAACACCACTCGTCCCCGATGACAATCTAGATGGACTCTGTACCGATCTAGCCAATCCATCTCGAGGATGACATCGTACAACTCCACCGGACTAATGATCAAATCTGATGGCATCAACTCTCCCGCCACCAGAACATCCACACCACAAGCTCGCTCGAAAGTAGCCAAGGACTTATCGCCACCAACCTTAACTACTCCCGGCTGCTCAGCGGAATCGTTCTGGATTCCCCTGTTCTCCGCACACTTCGGAGTAATGAAGATATTCGTAGCTCCAGAATAAAAAAAACGTGTGACTCACATCCACCCACGACTAAGGTCCCTGCACAAATTCCATGTGCTTAAGAACCCTAACACTCCAGAACATACTCACAACTTCCAAACAGACAAACATTCGAACACCATAAGAATTTAAGAAGTCAAATCTGGAATTACCTGTGATCGGTCTGGCGCTAAAACCTCCTGCCTCCACCGAAGTAAATACCCGCGGTACCGCTGCAATCTGAGCCACCGGCTGTACCACCGTCACCGCCATCTGCTGCAGCTTGGGATACATGGACTTGATATGCCCCGGCTCTCTACAGTGATAGCACACCTGAGCTCCCCGTGACTCGCTCCTCTTTAGGTAGCTCGCTACCCAGTGATCTATGCTCCCACACCCGAAGCATCCCGAACCACCCTGACTGGCTCCTGAAGTGCTCTCTTACTTCCTCTTTTGTCTCTGCGCAGGCTTACCGCCCCTGCTTAGACCGACCTGCAACTACGACCTTCTCTGGTGCTGCACTGGTGAGCTAACCACCACAGCCTACTCTCTCAAATCCTTCTCAATCGCAGCAGTTGTCTCAACCAACTCCGTCCTCATGGCGAACCTGCTCGCTCTACAGCGAGTCCTCAGATTTGGTCGAAGTCCCCTCAGGAACCTTTTCACCTAGGCCGGCTCGCCCTCCAGACCCTTACTGGCATACACTAGAAGCCGATTGAACTCCTCATCGAACTCCCGGACCGATCGGCTACCCTGAGCCAACTTCAAGAATCGCAACTCCTAGCGATCCACCGCCTCCTGCAGAAAGTACTTGGCGTTGAACTCCGCCACAAAATCCTCTCAGGTCATACCAGCCTGAGCTCTCCTAGCCACCACACCTCGCCACCAGAGATGTGCATCACCGTCAAGGTAATGAATTGCTAGATCCACCCGGTATCCCACTGGACACTTTAGAGACTGGAAATTCTGCTCCAATCTACTCCTCCAAATGTCTGCCTCCTCAGGCTTGGCACCACCTGAGAAGAACCCGGTGCCAATCCTCTGCATCTGCTCCATCATCCTAAGGTACGATGGGAGCTCCTCAGAAATCACCATACTCGGCTGCACCCCAGCCATATCCGGCTGCACCCCAGCCAAACCTGGCTGCACCCCAGCCACACCCGGCTTCACTCCAGCCACACCCGGCTGAACACCAGTCATACCTGAACACTAGCCAAACCTGGCTGCACTCCCGGAGCCTGAACAAGAGCCGGCACCCCACCTCGTAACCGCTCCAGAATCAACTGTAGCAAACTCACCAGACAATCATCTCGATCCTGGGCAAAACCTGCGGCAGCACCCTCACCTGGGCCACCGGCACCAACGGCCACAATGGGACCCACACCAGCCCCACCAGCCTTCACACTGCTACTCGCAGTGGCCACACCGATAGACCCCTCCTGATACGCCTACGAATCGGCCACCTGCTTCCGCGTGGTCTCCTGGGCCACATCCGCGGCAGCAGAATCACTCTCTAATCCTCGCCCGCGCACACGACCTCCTCGGCCTCCACGTCCCCCATGACCTCTGCCTCTAGTACCTCTCGCCATCTCACTCTGCACTACCCAACAGAACTAAGCATTCTAGAAAAACAGTCAAACAAAACTTACCGTGGAATCTCATTGAAGGCTCGGAGAAGATGATCTAGGACTCCAAACCCACACAACAATCAATCGACTAACTCATATAATCAATCAATCATTCACCCGCCCTAGAACCATAAGGGCTCTGATACCAAACTGAAACAACCTAACCCGTAAGTTAAAAATTTTCCCTTCCGGATTATTATTATCACAAATAATAATCTTCAACAGGTCAACAACACAAACTGCAGAAAACAATACAAGAAATAACCAATAACAACATTCAATAAATCCCATACTTTATTGAAACCACTAATCCAATTCAATCTATAATCCATAATCCAATAAACACTCAACAACAATTCCAGAATTACTAACACCCTAGCAATTCTAACAAGCTCATAAAGCAACCAACATGAGACTCTAGATCATCTCTTCTTTTCGGCCACGATTCCACGAACACACCTACTCTTTACCTGCATCACATGGTTATACGAGATGCGTGAGTATTATCACAAATACTCAGTGAGACGGTCATCCCATCTACTAGGCTATACACACATGCATAAGAAAATGATACGATACCACGATGAACACTCAACGAGACATAGCACGAGCAATCAAACAAGAATCACACAAACTACACGTGCGTCGATCGACATACCACCCTGGTGTCGATCGATGCACTGCCCTCGTGTGTCGATTGATGCAGAGCACTTGCGTCGATCGACCATCGACACAGACCCAAGAATCGAACCTATCCTCACATGGTTCAACTCTTGGTCACATCACAATCGATTTCCTGCACAAATCCACTCAAAAACAACACGAAATACACCCAATAACAGCAAGCAAACATATCCTATCAATCCCTTTAGCCAGATAAGCCATGGTCACACACTCACCTTGGATCTGGAAAAGAAAAGGAAGAAAAAGGATGAAAAGCTACAAAAAACGCGAAGAACGACTCCTCAACACCGAGATCTACACTCCCCTCACAAGAAATCACTCCAAGAACGATCTCCCAAGCCTCCTAGACGAATCTCCTCTCACAAATCTCTCTGGAAAATTTCTGGAACTTTTCTGAAAATTTCTGGAATTCTAAAAGCCCTCAAAAACGCGCCCACCCTCTATTTATAGAGAAGCCTTAGGGTTTTCACCCTAACCAGTCCGCAAACCGATAACTTAAATCCAACTGACCGGTTCGATTTAACTTTGCGCCGATCGACGCACACCACCTGCGTCGATCGACGCACGACCAAAAATCACATTTTTTGGTTCGCGGTCGTTACAGAAAAATCTAAAATTCTGTACATATATCAAATTTTTTTGAAAATAATAGAGTAGCGTTTTTTTTTTCTTATGCTTAAGTGAATTATAAAACAATAACCATGGTTAACAAAATGTTCAATAGGAAAAAGTTTAAACATACATATATAGGCCAAACAGTTTTTTTTCCCCAAAAGGACGCAACTTTTCAAAATAACCATAAAACGGTTATTTCGAAAAGATAGAACTTTTGAATATAACCATAAAACGGTTATTTCGAAAAGACGCAACTCTTGATGAAACAATTATAAGGAAAAGACATAATTCTTGAAAACGGTTATAATGAAAAGACGTAACTCCTGACAAAGCAGACTTATCGAAAAGATGCAACACTTACAAATAACTATAAAGCAGGTTTTGTCGAAAAACGCAATCTTTGATACTAACCATAATGCCGTTTTTTTTCAAAAAAAACTTACCTTAGAATAAATCTATAAATGTAAAACGGTTTTCCAAAAAGAAAAAATCAAAAATATTCATTTGTTTGACTTTGCTATTATATATATAGATGAAAATAATAACGTAATTGCTATCATCAATTATCTATTTGGTGATTAATTAACTCTTTTTTTTGTTAAAAGATCTCAATAATAATAATTTTGCTACTCAAAGTTATGTATTACAATTTATATATATTTTATTTATACAAGTTAAGAACAAATATCTACTACATAAAAATTAATAATTCTTACTAATATCGTTATTGTGTATTCACTAAGATTTAAACAGAATAGAAACACATGTTGTAATAAATGTATATATATATATACATACTTTTTAATATCGTTATATATACATCTATCGATATAACTTTTTTTGATTATCTGTTTTTTTTTTTATTGTCTGTTATAGTGTTATATGCTACGTTGCATGGAAACGTGAAAAAGTGGCGTTTCCGTTTCCGAAACGTTTCGGAAACGGAATTTCGGAAACGGAAACGCGACGAAAACGCGAGGAAACGCGTTTTCTAAATATTCTGATTTGAAAACGTTTTGGAAACGCGGCCGGAAACGTGTTTCCGAAATTGGAAACGCGAATTTTGGTTTTTGAAGCAAATTTAATAAATATTTTGAAAATATAGGGATTTGTTTGTTATTTTTAATAAGTTTTAAAACCTAATTATTAAATACTAATACATTATTTTTCTCTAATCGTCACCGTAACCTAAAAACGTAGAAGAATCGAATAGATAAACAAGGTATTTTTTCTAATTACAGTAGATTTGTTATTGATTATTGAAATTGTGAAGTCGTATATAAAAACGAAGTGTTTTTTGTTCGAGTCGGATTAGATTTGTGTTGTTTCAAATATTTTAAAACTATTGATAATTTTTGTTTCATGATATATATATATATATATATATATATATACACACGTTTCCAAAACGTTTCCGTTTTCTGTTTTTTAAAGAAAAATCGTTTCCGCGTTTCCTAACGTTTCGCTTCCACATTTCCGTTTCCGTTTCCATGCAGCTTAGGTTATATGTAATACTATCGTTATTCCGTAGGACTTGGAGTAGTAATTACGACTACCAAAATTTATTGCTATATTAACGTCAATTTCCGTGAACAATAATTTTCGAATGTATACATTTTGGTGGATGAGGAGAAGCCCCATATCCACGTATTTATATACATCCATGCCTTTTGTTTTGATCCATATATATGTATTAGAGATTATCCACGCAATGCGTAGATTTAAAAATTAATATGATAAAATAAATAACAGTTTTATTTTATTAATTATTTATGTATTTAATATTATAAAAAATTATTGTTGTGCTAAATAATTATGTTGGTTAAAAAATTAAACATTTAGAGCAAGTTGTTGAATATATACAATATTATATGTGAAATAATAGACTATTTATTAATAAAAATTACAGCGTATGCATATAGAAAATACATTCTTTTACACAAATCCACAACTTGTATGTATTTAATTTATAAGTATTTACTATGGTTCCTTAAAAAATTGATTGGTAGTCTTTTTCCTTGCATCCAATACGTTTGTTAAAAAAATCTATTAATCAGATAAGTTGTAGTATATTTTGCTTCTATGGAGACATTTGCAATATTTCAACAGAGATATTAAAATGCATATTTGTGTTTTATTTCGTTAGAACCTTAAATTGTAAGAAAAAAATAATTGAAATTTGATTGTATTTTTTTGTCTTATTCTTTTTATCTCTTTTCTATGATTTTAATCTTTCACATAGATACATTTGTAAAAAAAAAAATTTCGGATTGACAGTTTGTGGAAGAGTAAGATTTCTTTTCGAGAGTATTGGTTAGAAGATGATTAACAACTTTATCATTCTAACAATCATAAAATTCATAAAATCACAAATTAATTTTCTCACACCATTTTTTGTGTTAATATTACAATTCTTTTTATTAAAACTTTTTGTATTTTTTGTTTTAAAATCTTAGTTACCTATCTAAAGTTTTAATTTTTTTTGTATAGTATATTACTGGATTAAATGAATAAAGTTTTTATATTTTTTCAAACTGTTAAAAGTTTATAATAACACGTTTAATTTGAAATTATAATTTTTGATGGATATCAAAAAAAAAAAAAAACTTAAATTGGTCAATAATTTATACACAACTTATATTAAACTTAGCTATTAAATTGTAAGAGTTAATTGTTAAAGTTATTAAAAACACTTAATATTTTTATTTTTAATAAATAAATCAAAAATACAAATGTCTCATAATTTGGATTTTGAAAAATTTTAAAATATTATTTAAGATATTTGAGAATAATTTGATTCAAATACACACGCCGGTATATGCATGCAGTACATTATCATAAATGTGTGGGCCGGGCGTGAAGGACCAAACGATTTTGACGCCGCAAATATAGACTTGTTTCTCTTTTCGATCGTTGGATCATATTATTATTTCACGAAAGAGAGAGGTAGAGAGAGGTTATTTCACTGCAACGTATGGTTTAAACTTAAAGCTGAAATGAATATATACCATGTGATTATAAAATACTACTAAAATCCATAAGGACTTAGCATAGACACGTAACTACGTAAACGCCCACTCTACGCATATGCTGTTAACCTTTGACCCGCTCACTATTATTCTTTCTTCTTTAAAAATAATACTAATAAATTTTGTGAATAAATTCAACCAATGATTTTGACAAATTAATAAACTATTTTCCCACGTAATTTCTAAACCAATCAATAATTTGCAGATAAAACTTAAAGCATGTCTGTCAGTCTGTGTCCCATATAAATTTATTGACACATATAGTTAGACCTAAAATTTTAAAGCACATTCAAAATAACAAAAATAGCCTATGGAAAAGAAAAAAAAATAGTGGGTTTCTCCAAGTTTGATAGTATGGAAGATACCAAATTATATAACTTATCCTATGATATGGAAACAGTCCCACTCTTGTTTAGGAGTGTTTACCCCTTGATAAGTTTACTTGTCTAAAAAAAAAAAAAGAAGAAAATAAAAACAAGACAAAATAAAATAGGACGAGAATAAGATTGGCCTGCGAAAGTAAGTGGATCTAGTCAATAAGCTCCCATCCAAAATAATAGAGTTAAAGAACAAAGTCAGAATAAGGGCCCATGTGGTAATCGTCACGAAAATGCAATTAGTTTCATAGTCAATTCATTTCAATTCAGTTAAACTGAAGATAACACTTTTGTAATTGTCACTTTAAAAAAAAAAAAAAAACCTATGCAGACAATTAAAATTAATCTCATGTACACAATGCTAGCAAGATATCTCATATGCGGTTGCTTGTACCGTTGGATTGTCCGTTTAATGCTTCGTCGGTATGTCTCTGTCCAAGGGTATGTCTTGATTTTCTGCTCAGGTTCAGGTTTAAAATTGGTTTGTGTCCACCCAACTTAAGTTTGTATACAAAATGACACTAGTAGAACAACATACTTGAACTATTTTTCACTGTCGTATCAAATCATCAACCAGATAGTATTAACCTAACCCTGGTTTCACTGAGCACGAACTTCCCCCTTTGGTTACAAGTCCTAAATTCATAACCTGAGAGCTTGTTCAGAGTAGGCCAGGGCACGGAGTGAATATCCAACAAAAATTCGGTATCCGCGATCCGCTCCGTCTTTTACGGATAATTATTTTTTCGATCCGATCCGATAAATTTAAGATATCTGAAAATTCAGATATCCGACTTTTAATTTTTAGGATATCCGCGAAGATCCGATCCGTTCTGAAACAACCCAACCCGTAAATTTAAAAAAAAATTCCTTTTGGATTATTATTATCACAAATAATAATCTTCAACGGGTCAACACAATACGCAGAAACAATTCAACCATAACAATATTCAATAAATCTCATACTTTATTGAAACCTACTAAACCAATTCAATCCAATAATATCAAAATCCAAATAAAACATTCAACAACACTAACCAAATAACAATCCAACATAGTTCCAGAATTACTAGCAACCTAGCAATTCACTAAACAACATCAAACAATCGAGTCCCTAGACCATCTCTCCTTCCTCGCCACGATTCCACGATCACACCTTCTCTTTACCTGCATCACATGGTTATACGAGATGCGTGAGTATTATCACAAATACTCAGTGAGACAGTCATCCCATCTACAAGGCTATACACACATGCATAAGGAAATTGATACAATACCAGGATGAACACGCAACAAGGTAAAACACGAACAAACAACACATGTTCGCCAAAACTTGCCATGGGTCCATCGACACAAGTACTGTGTGTCGATCGATGCACTCTGTATAGATCGACACAAGCCCTTGTGTCGATCGACGCATCAACACAGAACCTGGAAATCGAGCCTATCTTCTAATGGCTCGATTCCAAACGATTAACCTGCACAAATCCACTCAAAACAACACGAAATACACCAAGCAACAACAATCACACGCATCCTATCAACCCTTTTACCCAGATAAGCCATGGTCACGCACTCACCTCAGATCTGGAAGGAAAAGGATGAGAAAAGGATGAAAACCAAGAAGAATGACCCCCAATGCCGAGATCTACATTCTTCTCACGAGATATCACTCCAAAAACGATCTCCCAAGCCTCCTCGACGAATCTCCTCTCACAAATCTCTCTGGAAACTCTCTGGAACTTTTTTGAAACTTTCTGGAACTCTAAAAGTCTCAAAAATGTGGCCACAATCCTATTTATAGGGAAGCCCTAGGGTTTCACCCTAAACCGACCCGCAAACCGACACTTAAATCGAACCGATCCGGTTCGACTTAACCTTGCATCGATCGACGCACGACCAAAATTCACAAAAATTGGTTCGCGGTCGTTACAATTCTCCCCCACTAACACTGATTCGACCTCAAATCACCCGACACCGTCTCCCTAAGGTTTACACTCCCGCCCAAAACCCGACCAGATTCTCCCGGAAACATCAACAATGCGACGCACCGTGATCTAGATTAGGGCTGACAAATTGATCACGCAACAATCAAACAAAAACATGCACAACCAACGCCGATATATATGTTTACCAGAGTCGTCTGACCCGAGGTTCCAAACGCAAGTAAAACCCAAGACTAGACGTCCACTTACACATCCCTATCAACACTCCTGACCACCCGACCAGCACCACTCGAGATCACACCCGATCCCCGAGTTCCACTGGTCTCACACTAGTCTCACAACTAGTCACATTGCACCGTCTCACTACGGATACAATCCTGACCAAACCCGGTCAGTACCACCTGAGATCATCTCCCGATCTCAATCACATAACACCGTCTCACTCTTGCTACCATCCTGACCAAACCCGGTCAACACCACCTGCATTATCTCCCAATCTCAATCACATAACACCGTCTCACTACGGCTACCCTACTGACCAACCCGGTCAACACCACCTGAGATCATCTCCCGATCTCAATCACATAACACTGTCTCACTACGGTTACCATCTTGACAAAACCCGGTCAGCACCACCTGAGATCATCTCTCGATCTCAATCACATAACACCGTCTCACTACGGCTACCAACCTGACCAATCCGGTCAGCACCACCTGAGATCCACTCCCGATCCCTGAAGTTTGTCTAGTCTCATACTTACAATCACACTACAGACACTATTGCTCATACTCATATCTATATACACCACCCCGCTCTCAGGATCATCACCCTTTGAGCTCTCGATGTATATCATACCCCTCCCACCTTCAAAACCCCCGTCAATCCAGCTCTCGGTATGCTCCAACCCCTCCCACTATCGAAACACACAGTCCATCGAGCTATCGGCTGCAAAGGAATCACACATCCTCTACAGAGATCCCTGTCCCTCAAAGTATATACAAGGAGACCACCATCCCCTGGAGAGAACCTCACTGTCCCCTCAAATATATCTAGAAGAACCATTATCCCCTGGAGCAATCACTCTGTAACGTGCATCATATGCACCTTAGTGCCCATCTCAGCCTGGAACGCCCTCCAGAACTCTAAAGTAAACCTCGAATCCTTGTCTAACACAATACTCGCTGGCACCCCGTGCAACCTCACTATCTCCTGCACATACTTCTTAGCCAACACCGCTGCTCCGTCGATCTTCTTGATGGTAAGAAAATGTGCTTACTTCGTCAGACGATCCACAATCACCCAAATTGCATCATATGTTCGCGACACTGGCAACCCCGTCACAAAGTCCATGGTAATCATGTCCCACTTCCACTCCGGAATGGGCAAACTCTGCAACATACCACTCGAAACCTGATGCTCTGCCTTCACTAACTGGCATACGTTGCACGCTGCAACCTAGTTAGCGACATCCTTCTTCATCCCGACCTAGTGATAATACCGCTTTAGATCACGATACATCTTGGTCGCTCCCGGATGAATCGACAACATGCTCGCATGAGCCTCTCTCAGGATCTCCTGCTTCAGATCCTTATCCTTGGGCACACACACCCGCCCGTTCACAAGTATCGTCCCGTTCGCAGAGACCAGATACTTTGAACCTGCAACCTTAGAAGCATCCATCAAATCCTGATCCTTCTCCTGAGCTACCCGAATCCTGCTCAGCAAATCTGCTTGGTTAGCTGCCTCTAAACCCAACGGCTCCTGTGAAATAACACATAATCTCAACGTACCAATCTCGCTCACCAGAGCCTCCATATCCCGCTCCTGATCTGAAGCAACTCTCTTCCGACTCAATGCATCTGCAACCAGATTAGCCTTACCCGGATGATCCCCAATCTCCAGATCGTAATCCGCTACCAACTCTATCCAGCGCCTCTATCTCTGGTTCAGCTCATCGACTGTGCCATATTTGCAAATCTCTTGACGAGCCTCCGATAATAACCCGCCAACCTAAGAAAACTCTGGATCTCGGTGGCATTCCTCGGTCTAGGCCACCCTCGGATAGCCTCAATCTTAGCCAGATCCACAGAAACTTCTTCTACAGACACCACGTGGCCAAGAAAACTCATCTTTCGCTGCCAGAAACTGCACTTGCACAACTTCGCGTACAGCTTCTGCTCCCATAGCTTCTCAAGAACTACTCTCAAATGCACCTCATGGTCCTCAGGACTTTTCGAATACACGAGAATATCAATAATGAAGATGATCAGAAACACATCCAGATACTCTTGGAACACCCCGTTCATCAACCTCATGAACACTGTTGGCGCATTCGTCAACCCGAAAGGCATCACCACAAACTCATAATGCCCATACAACGTCCTAAAAGCAGTCTTTCTAACATTTGTCTCGTCGATAGGAATCTGATGGTAACCCGAAACCAAATCAATCTTGGAGAAGCAAGTAGCCCCTCGCAACTGATCCAACAACTTTTCAATATGCGGCAGAGGATACATGTTCTTCATAGTGACTTAGTTAAGCCCCCGGTAATCGATGCATAACCAGAAACTTCCATCCTTCTTTTTCACAAATAATACCGGCGCTCTCCACGATGAAACACTAGGCCGGATAAATCCCTTACCCAATAAATCGTCCAAGTTCTTCTTCAGCTCTACCATCTCTGCTAGAGCCATACGGTAAGGTGCCTTGGATATGGGAATCGTCCCCGACTCCAACTCAATCGTAAAAGGATCAGATCGAGACGGCGATAATCCCTACAACGACTAGAAAACATCCTGGAAATCCCGAACAACTCGAATATCTCCAGCTGCAACCTCTCCAACAAACTGTGGCATCACTATCGTCTCCAAATACGCCTCGCAGCCCTTGTTTATCAGCTGCTCAACCTGAATCGCCGAAATCATCAAACTCCCGGAAGTCGGCCTCACTTCCTGGTAAACCAACCTCCCCGCCTCACGCTCAAACACCACTCGTCCTCGACGACAATCCAGATGGACTCTGTACCAATCCAGCCAATCCATCCCGAGGATGACATCGTACAACTCTATCGGACTAATGATCAATTCTGCTGGCATCAACTCTCCCACCACCAGAACATCCACACCACAAGCCCACCCGAAAGTAGCCAAGGACTTGCCACCAGCAACCTTAACTATTCCCGGCTGCTCACCAGAATCGCTCGAAATTCCGCTACTCTCCGCACACTCCGAAGTAATGAAGCCATTTGTAGCTCAAGAATCAAACAAAACGTGGGACTCACATCCGCCCACTACTAAGGTTCGCGTACAAAACTCATGTGCTTAAGAAACCTAACACTCTAGCACAGAATCACAATTCCAAATGGACTAAAATTCAAACACCAAAAAAATTTAAAAGTCAAATCAGGAATTTACCTGTGATCGGTCTGGCGCTGGAACCTCCCACCTCCACCGAAGTGAATACCCGCGGTGGCACTGCAATCTGGGCCACCGGCTGTACCACCGCCACCCCCATCTGCTGCAGCTTAGGACACCTGGACTTGATGTGCCCCGGCTCCCTGCAGTGATAGCAAACCTGAACTCCTCGTGCCTCGCTTTTCTTCGGGCAGCTCGCTACCCGGTGATCCATGCTGCCACACCCAAAGCATCCCAAACCACCCTGACCGCCCTGACTCGGTCCCGAAGTGCTCTCCCACTTCTTCTTCTGTCCCTGCGCAGGCTTGCCTCTCCTGCTCGGACCCTCCTGATGCTGCGACCTCCTCGGCTGCTGAACCGGTGGACTAACCACCAGCGTCTACTCTTTCAGGTCCTCCTCAATCGCAGCAGCTCTCTCCACCAACTCTGCCCTCGTGGCGAACCTGCTCACTCTACAGGAAAATCCTCAGATCTGGTCGAAATCCCCTCAGGAACCTCTTCACCTGGGCCTGCTCACCCTCCAGACCCCTACCAGCATGCACCATAAGTTGACCAAACTCCTCGTCAAACTCCCGGACCGTCTGGCTACCCTGTGTCAGCTCCAAGAATCGCAACTCCAATTGATCCACCGCCTCCTACGGAAAGTACTTGGCGTTGAACTCCACCACAGAATCCTCTCAGACCATACCCGCCTGAGCTCTCCTAGCCACCACACCTCGCCACTAGAGATGTGCATCATCATCAAGGTAATGAATCGCTGGTCCACCCGGTATCCCTGTGGACACCTGAGAGACTGGAAGTTGTGCTCTAATCTACTCCTCCACAAGTCTGCCTCCTCAGGTTTGGCACCACCCGAGAAGAACCCGGTGCTAATCCTCTGCATCTGCTCCATCATCCTAAGATATGATAGGAGCTCCTCAGCAACCGCCACACCCGGCTGCACACCAGCCCTCACCGGTTGAACACCAGCCACACCTGGTTGCACACTAGCCACTTCTGGCTGAACTCCAGCCACACCTAGCTGCACACCAGCCACTCCTAGCTGAACTCTGTAATTCAAAGAATCACGTTTTCATTGTTGGACGGTGAAAGAAGGTGGTTTAATGGAGATATGTTGAAAACAAAGTAAAAAAGAATGGCTTGGTTAATTTGTCAACAACTACTTCTCACCTACCTCTCAAACTCCTCCTATAAATACATGGTGCTTCTTCACGTTCAAGATCATCCCAAAAACAAAAACAAGAGAGAGTAGAGAAGAAAAAGAGTGAGCAAGAAGAGGGAAAGAAAAATATCTTTCTTGTGAGGAATTTTTTTTTTTGTAATTTTCTTACGTGTATTTGGGGTCGGGTGTGAGTTGAGAGCTTGTAAAATTTCTCGGGTTGATAATAAAAGATCTGTAGCAGGTCCAGAGACGTAGGAAAAATTAGCCGAACTCCGTTAACAAATCGTGTATGTGTTTTCATAATCGTTTCCAAATTTGACCGCTTATTTCCTAACAATTGGTATCAGAGCTTGAGTTACGGTGATCGGTTAAATTTCGGCAGATTGAATTTTGTCGGTAACATCGGTTTGTCGATGAAGGTGTTTTAATACACGGTGGTTCTAGAAACGATGGGAGACGAAGATGGTTCTGCACATAGTATCGGGAAATTTGACGGTATGAATTACGCATTTTGGAGAATGCAAATTGAAGATTATCTGTACGGAAGGAAGCTCCATCAACCACTAAGCAAGAAGCCTGAAAAAATGGATCATGAAGAGTGGAATCTTCTCGACAGACAAGTTCTCGGTGTTATAGATTAACACTGTCGAAAAACATTGCTCACAACGTTGCGAAGGAGAAGACCACAGGAGGACTCATGAAAGTTCTCTCGGATATGTATGAGAAACCTTTGGCGAATAATAAGGTGTTTCTCATGAAGAAACTCTTTCATTTGAAGATGGAAGAAGGTGGCCTGGTTGCCGCACATGTGAACGAATTCAACACAATTGTCAACCAACTATCATTGGTTGAAATCGAGTTTGATGATGAAGTGCGAGCACTGATTTTGCTGGCATCTTTGCCAAATAGTTGGGAGCCAATGAGGGCAGCGGTTAGTAATTCTGTCGGTACTCAGAAGCTTAAGTTCAATGATGTTAGAGATTGTATCTTTGCTGAGGAAGTTCGTAGGATAGACTCTGGTGAGACATCAACGAGCTCTGCTTTCAATATGGAAAACAGAGGTAGAGACCAAGACAGAAATAACCGGAGCAGAGGAAGATCAAAATCAAGGAATGGACGGGGTCAATCCAAATTCAGACAGTCTACTGAGTGCTGGAATTGTGGAAAGACGGGCCACATTAAAAGAAATTATCGAGCACCACCGAAGAAAGATGACAACAAAGGAGGCGGAGCCAATGCAGTGACACGTGAAATTGCTGATGCATTGGTAGTGTCTGTTGATTCCCCGAGAATAAGTGAAGCTCGTGATGCAGCTACAAATACCACCAAAGCATCAATCTCCTATGTTGATAGCCCAGTCGATTCATGGGTTCTTGACTCAGGAGCGTCATTCCACACCACGCCGCACCACAACATTATGGAGAATTATGTTGCGAGAAATTACGAAAAGGTATATCTTGCTGATGGATTACCTTTGGACATAGTTGGTATTGGAAATATCAACTTGAAGATGTCAGACGGACGTGTGTGGAAGATTACAAAGGTTAGACACGTGCCAAAGTTGATGCGAAATCTAATCTCAGTAGGTCAACTTGATGATACGGGGCACGATGTCAACTTTGGTGGTGGCACCTGGAGAGTCAGGAAAGGTTCCATGGTGGTGGCTAGAGGTCATAAAAGAGGCACTCTTTATATGACGACAAGTTATCAAAACACTGTTGCTGTTGTCGAAAATGCCAAACAGACTAAGTTCTGGCATTGTAGGTTGGGGCACATGAGTGAGAAAGGGATGAAACTCATGGTGGATAATGGCGCTCTTCAGGATCTGAAGACGGTGGATCATCAGATGTGTGAAAGTTGCATTTTTGGAAAGCAGAAACGAGTTAGTTTCTCTAAAGGAGGAAGATAGCCAAAATCTGAGAAGTTAGAGTTGGTGCACACTGATGTGTGGGGACCCGCTCCTGTTGCATCGATGGGAGGTTCGTACTACTATGTGACCTCTATTGATGACTCCACAAGGAAGGTGTGGGTTTACTTCATGAAGAACAAACATGAAGTGTTTTCGGTTTTCAGAAGATGGAAAGCTATGGTTGAGATTGAGACGAATCTCAAGTTGAAGTGTCTAAGGTATGATAATGGTGGAGAATACATCAGCGACGAGTTCAAGAGATATTGCACTGATAATGGGATCAAGATGGAGAAGACTATTCCTGGAACGCCTTAACAGAATGGAATAGCGGAAAGGATGAACCGAACCCTGAATGAGCGTGCAAGGAGCATGAGATTGCATTGTGGATTGCCGAAGATGTTTTGGGCAGATGCAATCAGTACGACAAGCTTCTTAATAAACAGAGGACCGTCTGTACCGTTGGGATTTAAGATCCCTGAAGAAGTTTGGAGGGGCAAGAAAGTAAATCTTTCTTATCTTAAAGTATTTGGATGCTTAGCTTATGTTCATGTTGATGATGCTGCAAGAAGTAAACTTGACTCCAAATCCAAGAAGTGTTACTTCATCGGTTACAGTAACACGGAGTTTGGTTACCGGTTTTGGGATGATGAAAATCGAAAGATCATCTGCAGCAAAAATATTGTGTTCAACAAAGAAGTGTTGTACAAGGATAAGCTAAGAGAAGGCTCGGAGAAGAGAGAGCCTGGAGCTGTTGACTTAGGAGATATCTTAATACCGGAGTTACAACAGGATACCGCAACAGCAGAAGAAGAAATTTCTCAAGACGAGAGTGGTGAGGATGAAGAGAATGATGATTCTAAAGTGGTCCCATATACACCAGTTACGGAGTTACGACGGTCAAGTAGAATCATCAGAAAACCTGTAAGATTTTCTCCATCGCTCAACTACATTCTCCTCACATATAGAGGCGAGCCTGAATGTTATGAAGAGGCTATGCAAGTTGATGAGTCAATCAAGTGGGAGCTTGCAATGAATGACGAGATGGACTCGTTGTCATCCAATCACACATGGGAGTTAGCAGATTTGCCTAAGAATAAAAAGGCATTGCATAACAAATGGGTCTACCGAATAAAAGAAGAACCTGATGGGAGTAAACGCTATAAGGCGAGGCTTATTGTGAAGGAATTCCAACAAAAAGAAGGCATTGACTACACTGAAATTTTTTCTCCTATAGTCAAGCTGGTGACCATTAGAATGGTTCTTGGGCTGGTAGCACAAGAAGATTTGCATCTTCAGCAGATGGATGTAAAGACTGCATTTCTTCACGGTGATTTGGATGAGGAAATTTATATGAAGCAACCCAAAAGCTTTGAGATCAAAGGGAAAGAAAGCCTTGCTTGCAAGCTGAAAAGAAGTTTGTATGGCTTGAAACAAGCTCCAAGACAGTGGTATAAAAGGTTTGACGGCTTTATTAAAGGTGTCGGTTTCTTGAGGTGTGAAGCTGACCACTGTTGTTACTTCAAGAGGTTTGAAGAGTCCTACTTGATATTGCTCCTATATGTCGATGACATGTTGATAGTAGGAGCAGACTTGCATGAGATCAATAGCTTGAAGACAAACTCTCAGAAGAGTTTGCGATGAAAGACCTTGGAGAAGCAAGACAGATTCTTGGGATGAGAATCAGTAGAAAAAAGGTGGGGCTAAGGCTATCACAAGAGAAGTATGTAAAGAAAGTCCTCAAGAGGTTTAACATGGATGACGCAAAGCCAGTCAGTACTCCTATGGCAAGTCATTTTCGGTTATCCAGATAATAGTCTCCAAAGACAGAAGACGAGATGGCATATATGGATAAGGTTCCATATGCTTCTGCTATAGGTAGCCTGATGTACGCGATGATATGTACAAGGCCAGACATTGCACATGCTGTGGGAGTCGTCAGCAGATTTATGAGCAATCCAGGAAAGGAACATTGGGAAGCCGTAAAGTGGATCTTCAGATATCTGAAAGGAAATCCAAGTATATCACTATGTTTCACGAAGTCTGATACGGGATTGCAGGGATATGTTGATGCTGACAATGGAGGTGACGTTGATAGCACGAAGAGCACAACCGGATATGTCTACACTTTTGGTGGTACTGCAATTTGTTGGGTTTCAAAGTTGCAGAAAATTGTATCTCTATCAAGCTGTGTAGCTGAGTATGTTGCGGTAACGGAGGCAACAAAAGAGATGATGTGGTTACAGTCTTTTCTACAATAGCTAGGCCATGATCAAGGAAAAAGTGTGTTGTATTGTGATAGTAAGAGTGCCATTGATTTGGCAAAGAATCTGGTTTACCATGCTCAGACGAAGCACATACATCGTCAGTATCATTTCATCAGATCAGCGTTAGAAGATAAAATGTTGGTGCTTGAGAAGATCCTAGGAAGTCAGAATCCGGCAGACATGCTGACGAAGGTCGTACCGTATGATAAGCTGAGGTTGTGTACAACCTCAGTTGGTTTGTTGGAGTAACAAGCTGAGAAGACCTGCTACATTGATCAAGGTGTGAAGACAGATTGAAATCAGTCTTCAAGTGGGAGATTGTAAGTCAAAGAATCACGTTTTCATTGTTGGACGGTGAAAGAAGGTGGTTAAATGGAGATATGGTGAAAACAAAGTAAAAAAGAATGGCTTGGTTATTTTGTCAACAACTACTTCTTACCTACCTCTCAAACTCCTCCTATAAATACATGGTGCTTCTTCACGTTCAAGATCATCCCAAAAACAAAAACAAGAGATAACAAGAGAAGAAAAAGAGTGAGCAAGAGAGAAAGAAAAATATCTTTCTTGTGAGAAAATCTTTTTTTGTAAGAAAATTAAGTATAATTTTCTTGAGTGTATTTGGGGTCGGGTGTGAGTTGAGAGCTTGTAAAATTTCTTGGGTTGATAATAAAATATATGTAGAAGGTCCGGAGACGTAGGCAAAGTTGGCCGAACTCCGTTAACAAATCGTGTATGTATTTTCGTAATCGTTTCCAAATTTGACCACTTATTTCCTAACAAACTCCAGCCACACCTGGCTGCACCCCCGGAGCCTGACCCAGAGCCGGCATTCCACCTGGTAACCGCTCCAGAATCAACTGTAGTAGACTCGCCAGACGATCATCTCGATCCTAGGCAAACCCTGCGGCAGCACCCCCACCCGGGCCCACCGCACCACCGGTCACAACGGGACCCACACTAGCCCCACCAGTCCTCACACTGGTACTCATAGCGGCCCCACCCACGGACCCCTCCTGAAGCATCTGCGAGTCAGCAACCTGCTCCCGCATGGTCTCCTGGGCCACACTCGCGGCGTCAGACTCAATCACAAGTCCTCGCCCGCGCCCACGTCCACCACGACCACCTCGGTCTCCACGGCCCCCACGACCTCTGCCTCTAGCAACTCTCGCCATCTCACTCTGCACTACCCAGCAGAATACTAAGAATACTAGAAAAACATAAAGTCACCAAACACATACCGTGGAATCTCATTGAAAGCTCGGAGAAGATGATCTAGAACTCAAAACCCACACAACAATCAATCGACTAACTCACATAATCAATCAATCACTACACCTGCCCTAGAACCAACCTGGCTCTGATACCAAACTGAAACAACCCAACCCGTAAATTTTTAAAAAGTTTTTCCTTTCGGATTATTATTATCACAAATAATAATCCTCAATGGGTCAACACAATACGCGGAAACAATTCAACCATTAACCCATAACAATATTCAATAAATCTCATACTTTATTGAAACCTACTAAACCAATTCAATCCAATAATATCAAAATCCAAATAAAACATTCAACAACACTAACCAAATAACAATCCAATATAGTTCCAGAATTACTAGCAACCTAGCAATTCAGTAAACAACATCAAACAATTGAGTCCCTAGATTATCTCCTCTTCTTCGCCACGATCCCACGATCACACCTTGTCTTTACCTGCATCACATGGTTATACGAGATGCGTGAGTATTATCACAAATACTCAGTGAGGCGGTCATCCAATCTACAAGGCTATACACACAAGCATAAAGAAATTGATACTATACCAGGATGAACACACAACAAGGTAAAACACGAACAAAAAACACATGTTCGCCAAAACTGGCCATGCGTCCATCGACACAAACACTGTGTGTCGATCGATGCAATCTGTGTCGATCAACACAAGCCCTTGTGTCGATCGGCGCATCAACACAGAACCTGGAAATCGAGCCTATCTTCTAATGGCTCGATTCCAAACGATTCACCTGCACAAATCCAGTCAAAACAACACAAAATACACCAAGCAACAACAATCAAACGCATCCTATCAACCCCTTTACCCAGATAAGCCATAGTCACGCACTCACCTCAGATCTGGACGGAAAAGGATGAGAAAAACATGAAAATCACGAAGAATGACTCCCCAACGCCGAGATTTACACGCTCTTCACAAGAAATCACTCCAAGAACGATCTCCCAAGCCTCCTAGACGAATCTCCTCTCACAAATCTCTCTGGAAACTCTCTGGAACTTTTCTGAAACTTTATGGAACTCTAAAAGTCCTAAAAATGCGGCCACACCCCTATTTATAGGAAAGCCCTAGGGTTTCACCCTAAATCGGCCCGCAAACCGACATTTAAATCGAACCGATCCGGTTCGATTTAACCTTGCGTTGATCGACGCACGACCAAAATTCACAAAAATTGGTTCGCGGTTGTTACAAGTTATAAATCAAAAATCAAAAAATTTTTTAGATATTTGCGTATATTCGATCTGATCCATTAAAATTTTAATTGTTATTTATTTATTTTATTATTTAATCATAATAAAAATCAATAATTTAACAAAAATGTATGAGTTAAGTATAATTTTTTACGCTCGTAAATCTATAATAACAAAAAAACAATAACTATTCATAAACATTAAATATATACTTTATACTATAATATATTTAACAGATCGGATTGGATATTCAGTTTTTCTAAAATGATATTTACAATTTGCTTTGTTTTCTATGGATACTTAAATTCGATATTTGCTTTGCTTTGAAATTTTACGGATATCCAGATTCATCGGATCGGATTGTAACAAATAACAAATCGAAGCGAATTTGACGGATTTTTTGCCCAACCCTAGTTCAGAGAATCAACAGGGTTCTTTCTTTTTGTAGATGTAGCTCACTTTCATTCATGTGATGACCTGATTTCTGATACCTCGGTATCTGTTCTCAAATATAACCATAACTTCTTGTTACCCACCATAAGGATCTATCCTCAAAACGTAGCCATAACGATGTCAAGAACACACAACAAATGCCATTCTCATGTCTGTCTCACTTGAAAAATTAGATGCCATGAGTATCACTGTTTACAGCTCTGGCTACGAAGATGGACTGCTTACACTCTCACTAATGTGACATTTAAAACTATAAAGCTAATAAGTGACCTCTGAAAGCAATTGCACAAGATAAGAACAAATGGCTACGCAGCAACAAACATGAAACATGATGATTAACATTATTATTTTCCTTTAAACATAAACATTATAAACCACAAAGAAACATAGGTGAAATGGGAAATGAGATGACACACTACAAAAATCGGACTAACACGACAAAACTTTCAACCACAACTTTTATTGTATATCCTCACTAATAAACAGCTCTAAGCTACAAATTTTATCACCTTTTAACTCTAAAGCTTGGTTTAGAGTTCCAACTATTGATCTCGTTTTCCATTAAATTAAGGATTTTAATCCCTTCTACACAAAAATTAATACCTGTTGTTTCTGCTACTCAACAACTCCACCACAGCTGAAACCACTCCTTTCCCCTCCACCGTTATGTCCAAACTCGGATCCTCTATCTTCCTATTCAGCAGCTTGTCCACCTCTCCCCGTAATCTCTGCACAAACATATATCCATCTCACATCACAAAACACATGAAGACCAAGAAAGATTTGAGAGAGAAAATTCAATTTACCTGTATCAGTTCCAATACGTTCTTCGAGGCTGAGAAATGGAGATACCCTCCCAACATCTCTATACCTTCCCCAGTTTTGCTTGGGATAAGATTGCCACCAAACATAAGCAGTGCGTAATCTGATATGTTTGTTGAGTCCCGGATGTAAACGCTTGTCGTCTTCACCTTTTCGCTGTAAACCAAGTACGGCAACGAAAAGAGATTCACTCTTGCGTTAACAGATCCAGGGTGAATATCAACTTTACCCAACTCTTTAGTGTAGAACGCAGTGCGCTTCCCTCTTCTTTTGCATTGCACAACATTTGGGTACAGTCCCGCACATAAAACCGAGCTTATCATCTCCATATCATGGCTGTATTGGTTGTATGCCTGAAATAGCACCATGTACATACAAAATGTCAGTAGTATTAGATTATATCAGTGTTTCAAAATATCATTAGGACTGGTTCTTGACGCTTACATTTGGCCCCCTTGATTTGTCTACGAACCCTATATCTGATAGAAGATCAAGGAACTGGTTTCTCATATCCTCTATCATCCGTAGGGTTACCGGGGACAGAAAGTTCTGCCAACAAAATTCTTTTTCGTTTCCACCACGCTTTGCATCCCGATATCCCTCAAATGCCTTAACAAGAGCAATGTGATCACTGAACAACACAGAAATGTCAATCTTTTCTGCAAGAAACAGAACTCAGTGACCTGATTGATTAACTGAGTGAAAATAAAGTAAATAGCCTCTAGGTCATACCTGCAGGAATCACCAGCAAAATATCTTTTGGCTTCATCAGCTTCTTCTTTCCTATTTAATGGCAAGACAAATGGGCTACGATATGCCAGAGCAGCGGCAATTGTCAGAGCAGGATTGATGCATTGGAAGATAGTTCCAATTAGAAGCATCTTTCCTATATTTGGGTCTACAGGTAGAGTGCAAAGGTGGCAACCTGTAACATGATGATTTCAATTCAAAGTATAGCATAGATTAGAAACTATAACAGAAACATCTAAAATGATAAAGACAAACGAGGTAGTGCTCACCAAGGGGTGTAAGCTCTTCCATGTCATCTAAAGCCCCGATTGTTTTGAGAAGTTCAATAGCATTCTCGACAGCAAGAGCATCTGGCGGCTGAAGTGCCTTTGCCAAGAATGATCCTATGGATCCAACATGCAAACTTTTGATATGCAAGCTTAACTCTTGCAATGGAGTCCGTATTATTTCTGGTAACTGGTACTGTGGGAAGGCATCATAGATAACTTTTGGATACAACCTATAACAAACTCCAGCTTGAACACGTCCAGCACGACCTCGTCGCTACATTTGTACCAAAGTCCCAGAGAAAACAACGGGTTTTAGGATTTTTTCAAGTATAACTATGATTTGGCAGCGGTACTTAGATCGTTGAATAAAAAGGATATTGACTACTGATTGGGGATTTGGGTGTTAGTTGAATACCTGGTGAGCTGAAGCCTTTGAAATCCATGATGGCAAGAGACATGCCACCTTGTTCAAAGCATCATAGCTGGTTTCCTTTGCTTTACCGCAATCCACAACATAAACAACATCATCAATTGTAATGCTACTCTCAGCAATGTTTGTAGCCAAAACTATTTTCCTACAAAGGCAGAACACGCACTCAGAAAAAGTGCTACTAAGCACTATGATAAAACAAGAATCAATAGCTCATAGGGCTAACCGCTTGTTAGGAGGTGGGCGGTCAAAAATTTCGCGTTGATTAACCGTTGGCATTGAACCATGTAGAGGGAGAATTAAGAACTTGCTAGAATCTCCAAGCAGGTTGTTCCCTTTAATTTTTTCAAGCAGATTCGAGATCTCATCCCAGCCAGTGAGAAAAACAAGAATGGCCCCACCACCTTCACGACGACAAATATGTTCAATTGTTGCCTCAACCTACGACCAAGTTTCAACGACAAATTCATAATGAGAACCTCCATTAACAGATTCTATGAACTAGATTTTAGCTGGAAGTTACCAAGAGGGTAGAACAAAACTCATACCAGATCCAAATCAATCTGTGCACCAGACCATGCTTCGAGAGAGAGTCTTGTGGCCGAGCTATAAATTTTATAGTGGGCATTGATGTCAAGATCCTTAAAAAATAAAACACTTGGTAAAGCAGATTTCAAGCTTTCACAGTAAAACATATTCTTGTATGCTTCAGCCTTTGAAGATGAAAAAAATGCAAGAGTTCAAGTATGCTGCAGTTATTTAACTACTATAGAGACACTTTTAGTCACTGAGCCTATAAATCTCACAATAAAGTATAATATTTTGGAGAACAATGTGTATATCAGCAAGATATGAAAATAAAAACAATTCTTAAGGCTAGTTAAATCAGACTACTGAACCAGACTTGAATGGAACACAGATGAATTTGAGAAATAGCATTATTACACAACTCGGTATACACATCGTTCGTATCAGTATCTACATACATTTTTCAAACATTGGTATCAGAATCAAGCATGCTTCTTTTTCTAAGGAACAACTTCCCAATTGCAAGTAACAATTCATCAGAAGAATAGTGGGGAAACAAATTTCAAAACATCTTCTGGAAAACTATCTTATTTCAGATCAGAGGAAATTTGTTCTATAATGGGTGACTCAAAACTGTATCAAGGCATTTAAAATGTTCATCTGATAAGGTGTATACAATTATTGTATTACAATATCTCTTGGTATGATGTTATATGTTTATGAAACAACTTTCACAGGCTAGCCTTTAACATTTATTTTTCCTTGAGATGTTAATTGAGTCTATATTCTCTAATGAAACTCTGTCTTGATAATTAAAGTTTAGTCTACCTGGGCATATAGATGCTAAGTTCGATTCATATTTCTGTAAATTTACCATCTCCACAATCTTGGCTTTTGCCACTTTCGAGGATTTTTAACCATATTCTATCCAGATATAACGTTATCATATTTCAATAGTATTTTTCTTGGTTTCCATTGGGATGTAAAGTCATACCTCAAACAGTGTAGTCAGGTCGTCTTTCTTGGATTCTGACTCTCTTCTTCTACCTCTCGAACTACCTTGATAATTCCCTGAGTCAGACGACTTAATACTATAGCGACTTTTCTCCAGTACATCTTCCAGGAATAACTCTGCCACAGGGAATGTGAACCCCTGGCAATAAGGTTAAAAGAGATGAGTCACAAATATCAAATCATAAACAAGACAATGGATATGTGCCTAGTCTTACCGGAATGTGCATAGTTGGAGAATTCCCAAAATATGTTGAGAACAAGTCAGCGTTAATCGTAGCACTCATCAGAATAAGACGTAAATCTGGGCGTCGAGGAAGGAGATCGCGTAGTATGATTAGTAGGAAATCCTCATTCATGCCTCTCTCATGAATTTCATCCACAAGCAAATGGCTTATGCTAGTTAAATTAGGATCCTCAATCTGCATTTCAACAATTGATTTGACACAGTACGATTTCAAAACTACAAAGTATAAAATATCATAGTTCAACTAAAATGTGATGAGGAATGAGTATAGAATAATTATATCTCACCAGCCGCCGGAGTAAAACACCAGTTGTGCAAAATAGCAATCGTGTTTGATCAGAACGCTTTGATTCTAGACGAATCTGATAACCCACAGATTCACCAAGGGATTCACCCCTTTCAGTAGATATACGAGATGCAACAGATATGGCAGATATACGCCGAGGTTGTGTGCAAATTATGTTACAATCAGCACCTCTTAGGGATGATATCTCTTCTTCCAATATAAATTGAGGAAGTTGTGTTGTTTTCCCACACCCTGTCTCTCCTGAAACTACCAATACCTGAAAAAAAAAAAAAAACACAGTACACACTATTAGTGCAAGATCAACACTGCTCAAAGAAATAGCTTGAGAATATTATTGGAGTGGAAAATAGCTGATGGGGCAGAAGAAAAAACATACAAAACGATTACCTGATTTTGTGAAACAGAGTTAAGAAACTCCTCTTTCATTTTAAAAGCAGGTAGCTTTTCTCTGAAAGCTTGCAGTGCTTTTACACTGTCAGTTGCCTGTGTTGAAACAGTTATAATCGATGTTATGTCCAGAATCTACATATCCTATAATGTATAAAGTTTGCTTTAGCCATATGTACCTTAAGCTTTTCCTGCCTTTCCTTGAGTGCAACACTGAATTTTTCTTTCTCAGGAAAATCCGACAGTTTGGAAGCAGAATCAGGTCTTTTCAAGCCAAGAGTTGTTGTACGATCCTGTTGATCATTAAATCCTGAAGTAGATGCACTTGAAGACCCTGATTCTTGTGTCGTTTTCAAAAGACTTCCAAGTTTCTTCTCAGTTTCTGTGGACATTTTAATCTACAAGAAAAGCGACTTAAGCATTTCAGCAGCCAACTCTGGGTATAAATTTACTTACTAGTGTTCATTTCTATTACCTCTTTCTGAGTGGATCCATGCCGTTCATCAAGATCCACCCGATAATCTGGCAAAGGAACTTTGCTAACAACAAGAGCCTTCCCTTTATTGTACGCATGGCTGTCTTTCCAAAAAGGAAAACAAAATTCATGACCTACTCTCAATATGAAAACTAAAGAAGTACTCATAGCAAAAAAAATGCATGGTTTATAGATAAGTTTGAAGACGGAATATGTTACAACAACTAAATCATGTAACATATAGCTCAATCATCTGGTTACACAGCAGCATAAATGATCAGGAAAGCGTAAAATACACGAGACAAGATGGACTTACAAGTAAAGTCCCATCTGATAAGCCATATCAGATAGTGTTTGCTGATCTGCCCTGCTAAAATTACGCTTTATTACCATCTCTTGTTCTCCTCCTGTTTTCATCTGCTCAATCTTGTTCCAGTATTCATTCTCATCAAGAACTTCCATCTGAAATGAACAAAGTCAAATTCACTCACCCAATACTGCTAGATAAAAAGATTAGCATCACCAATTCAATCTAATTACTAATATTTTACAGACTGCGACACAGGAAAGAAATCAATCAGAAACTTTACGGAAGAGCTGAATCTAGACCTATAGCTTATTCTGGAACTAAATTTGACCAAAACGATCAAACTCTGTGTAGTAAACACAAGTATCGATAGCTTAAGGAAGCTCCAGAATTCAACTCAAATCTGCTCATCTCCGAATTCATCTTTCTAATTGAATTCCAGTATCTATATCTAAAAGTCGAACAATGTGACCATACCTCAGCTTGTTGCTGGCGCAAACGCTCAGCTCTCCACACCGGATCCCACCATCTCTGTTCCCCACGGCCGCCGCCACGGCCACCAGCACCGCCACCGCCGCCTCCGCGTCCACCACGGCGACCTCCACCGCGACCGGATGCAAAACCGCCGCCTCGGCGACCACCCTGAGAATTAGGACCGTGAGGAGGCATAGCAGCGATCTGGAAGAGAGGAGGAAGAGGAAAGGGTTTGGAAGAGAAAGGAAGGAGGAAGCGAAGTGTGGAGAAAGGAGAGAGGCAGAGGAATGACAGTTGTTGTTGCATTCGTAAAATCCTTTGCAATGGGGTTTCAACTAGTTCAAATCGCACTCACATTTTCTTTTTTTTGTATGGAGTGTGTTATTAAAAAACTATCTAAATATTTACATTCATTTTAATATAATTTCACAAATACATATATTATTAATTTAAATCTAATTAAAATATAATATTTTAATATTTAAACATTATATAATATAATATTTAAATTATGAATATTTATTGATATTAATTACTTTATAAAAATTATATTTATGTTTATTTAAATACCACATGAGATTTTTAACATAGCATATTAAATTAATTAGAATGTTTTGATTGATTAATTTAGTTATTGTGTATTTTAAAATTTTCATTGAGTGACATATCAAATTTTTTCACTTATTATCTTTTTAATTAATATATAAAAGATATTGTTTCATATTATTTGTTTTGTAATAATTATGTTATAAATAACAGTAACTAGAATGATAGATTATTTGGTGATGCAAAACATTAAGTACATGTTCAAGTTTGAATTTTATAACAACAAGCAATTAGTTTGGCCAATCACAAAGATTAATGTCTGGTTGCTCCAACTTCTTAGGTATTTTTTTTTTAGTAAACTGAGGACTTGTGTTTTAGATGATTGATTGTCTTCGAACAATCGTCAGTTTGAATTCACTTGTCATCTAATAAGACTATGCCGCTACGATTAATTACATCATTCTCGTCCAGAAGAAACTTAAATCCTGACAAATGGATAAAACATGGAGGACCTGAGAGTAACCACATGTTCATCCTCTACGCATATGAGCACTGAGTTCACCAACCTGATCATCTGCTTCAACAATATCGTCAGAGAGACAGACAACATCAAGCTTCTGCTTCAGGATATTTATGGCATTCAATACCAGCTGTAAAGCCTTCACTGCACCTGTAGATTCAACAGTGAATATAAAATTGTCGTCTTTCGGATGGATCTCAATGAGCTCTTTTCCCCATGACTTATGCTTTCTTGATCATTTCTTCATCGTATGTGTATGCTTCCGCATTAACTACCACAACCTATCAGGTGTCTGCAGGCCCGTGCTTATAGGGTTACAAAAAAGGCATTTGCCTAGGGCCTCCAAATAATATATACATTTTGGGGCCTCATTTTCCAATATATCAGTTATAGTGCAGTGGCTGTGTTAAATTTTGGAGGGCCTCTACTCAATTCCCCATCCGGGTTTGAAACATGGAAACCTTCTTTAAGATAAATTTTTTGCTTCTAGTGTTATTATTTGTTTTTTTTCTCAGTTTATTGTTTTTTATTAAAATCCTAAGATCCTATATTCTTCTTTCCTCTGTTTGTTTTCTTCATATATTGTTGAGAAAAGTACTCAAATAGCATAGAAAAGTTGTTATACTACTAGAATAACATACATCTTTTGGAAATTACTCAAAAGTTTTTAAAGCCTAGTAAATTACAATAAACACCCTTGGTTATTTTTTTTAATTGAGGTTATTCATAATTAAAAAATAATTAACTAATCCACGTCACTAATCACTGTTCCACGTCAATAATAAGATTAACCGTGTTAACCAGTCGGCAAAGGAAACTCAAAGGACGGAAAAATAAAAACTTCGTGTGTTGTCGTCGAAACTCTCTAGTCGATTTCTGAGAAACATTCACCGCCGTTGTCGTCGAAACGTCTGCTCTGTATTTTCACAGTCAAAGGTGAGTATAAACAGAGGAGTGGGGATTCTTTTGAGTATAATCTAAGGAATCGAAGGTGTTTGTCGCTTATTAACGGTATTGTGGCTGATTTATTATTATGTGGCGGCATGTTTATCGTTGCTAGTGGCTGTTTAAGTTATTTATTACGGCTGATTTATTGTTATGCTATGGCTGATTTATTATGTGCAATTGTGGCTTAGTTTGTGTTACGTTGCGGCTGATTTATATGTTCAATTGTGGCTGAGTTTGTGTTGTGTTGCGGCTGATTTATATGTGCAATTGCAATTGTGGCTGAGTTTGTGTTATGTTGCGGCTGATTTATGTGCCGTTGTGGCTGAGTTTGTGTTTGGTTGCGGCTGGTTTATTTGTTTGTTGTGACTGAGTTTGAATTTTGTTGCGGCTGATTTATCATTAATATGTTATGTCTTTTATGTTCAGATGGCTATTTCTGAAGATCAAGCAAGGGATTACCCTCCAAGACTATACGCTGAAGGGGCTTCTAATCTTGAAAATAAAAAAATTAATCACAATGTCCATTTGGGAGACTTCCCTCAAGTCAGAGACGCAATAGGACATGATGTGTGGGAACACATGAAGCAGTTTCCTCTTGGAGTAGTTGCTAAGCTAGCTGATAGCCAATTCGTGTGGTGTGGGAAGACTGTACACTATCTACTATGTAGACAACTGCGAGTACATAAGAAGGAGATTTGGTCTCTTGTTGTTGATCAACCTCTCAGGTTTAGCTTAATCGAATTTGGTGTGCTCACGGGTCTAAACACAGGTCCACTGCCAACCGAAAGTTTTGAACCTGAGCAATACAAAACGTTCTGGGAGGAGTTGAATATGCCGCTTGGGGTAGGACCCAAGTTAGATGAACTGAGGCCAGCATTAGAGGTCTGTCGAGGCTGGAGTTTTGAAAAGCGGAAATGGTTAGGGCTGTTGCTTCTTCAAGCCATGGGACTTTATGGCTTGCATCATAATTCTAGAATACCCTTTGAAAATGCAAAAAGAGTATTCGACGATGAAGCCTTGAGGACTTATCCGTGGGGTTGGACTGCATTCGAAGTTCTGGTTGGTTCAATTAAGATGTTGAATCCACAAGGAAAGTCGTACACCGTTAGCGGCATGAAGGACGTGTTGCTGGTTTGGGCGTATGAAGCTGTGATTTGCTTCGGAGAGCGTTTTGGAAGAGTAGTCAATGAGAACGAAATTCCTCTTTTGCGATGGGGTGGAACTCGTACACGTAAAAGTCTTACTACAGCCATATCTGAGGAGATCTGAGATCATGGTGAGGTAAGAATATTGACTTGGCTGAGTTATAAATCATTTGATGTCTGACTTATGAGTTACTTGATGGCTGAGTTATGAATCATTTGATGTCTGACTTATGAGTTACTTGATGGCTGATTACTATGCAGGTGCGTGTGAAGAAAATAGTTATGAAGGAGGCTGTAGAAGAGCTATTTCCGCAGTGATCGAGTGAAGAAAATGACCCACAACTTGTAAATCTGATAACAGACATACATGCGGAAAGGTTTGTTAGAGGTTTTTGGGATGTGAAGAGCAATGAGAACAAGAAAAAATGAAGGCTGCAGTTTCGTTAGATTCCGAGCAACCCCCCGCAAAAAAGCGGAAGAAAGCTAAGAAAAACCAGGAAGTAAGCAACAGTGAGATTGTGTTGTCGCATGGTAGTGAGGAGGATATGGGGAAAGAGACGGATTTGACGACCGTAGTGAATATCCTGGAAAATCTTGTCAGAAGATTTGACAACTTTGACAACTTTGCTAGCAGAATAGAGAGTGTTGAGTCGCAGTTAACCGCCTATAACACAAAATTTGGAGAGATGTCAGATTTGAAGAAGATTATTGGTGATACAGTCCGAGCTGCTGTGGAAGAAAGAGTTGCATCTATTGAGAATGATCGGATGCAAATGAGAGAGCGTCTGAAGGCTCTCGAGGCACGGAACAGTTCCCAAAAGGATGATAACGTCTCAAAAGTCAACAACATCCCGCAGAAATCCGTTAATAGTCCAAAGGTACGTTACAGCTGAGTTATGTTTATTTTTGACGACTGAGTTATGGTTCCATCACGACTGATTTATTTTTATTAGTCTCGGCTGAGTTGTGTTTATATGTTAATACAAGCGAATAAGGATGAGTTTAAAAGTCCTGAACCAGTCAACAACCTCCTGATAGCCTCAAATGTACGTTACAGCTGATTTATGTTTATTTTTGATGGCTGAGTAATGGTTACTTTTGACGGCTGAGTTATAGTTACATAACGACAGATTTATTCTTATTATTCTGGCTGAGTTATGTTTATATGTTAATACAGCTTAAAAGTCCTGAACCAGTTCATATGAACAAAGTGAAATTGAATATCAAAGATCCTAAGGTTACTGATTTGCAAAAGAAACTGGCTGAGGAGTTTGGTAATGACGAAAAAACAGTTGATTTCGTTACTATTTCTCCTTCTAAGAAAAATAAATTGGCTGAGGCAAATAAGCAGGAGCCTGAGGTTAAAAAGCAGAAGGAGACCGCTGCTTTAAAGAAGAAGGAGGCCGCTGATTTAAAAAATAACAGGGACCACTAAGAAGGACAACGAAGAATCGTAAAGGCGACGACGATCCGAAACCTACAGAAGTGACTATCCCACCATCGAACAATACAATAAGAATACCTTTTACAAAGAAGAAACAGATTGGAAACGACAGTGAGACCAACAAAATTATCGAGAAAAATAACAAATTGTTGCCGGAGTCTGATGAGGAAGAAGAGGAAAGGAATAGGTCTGAGAGAATTAAGGCTTATCGGGAGTCAAGTGTTCAATTATCTCCTGATGGGTTTTCAGCGAGACTAGCAAATCCTCAAGCACGAGTTTTTCCTTATATTGGAAACAATGGAACGACGTGCATGAGAAAAAATTATGAACCTTCACCGGCAATCTATGATCCTCTCTCACCTGCTGATCTGGCTAAAGTGGATAAACTTTTGGATCACCTAAAGCCATTCAAGTATGACCCTTTAGAGCATGTGTTAATACAGCTATTAGCAATATTTGCCTAAACTAACTTGTGTTTAATTGTTTTAGGGACGTTCCACTTACTGAGGCTGCTGATGATATCGAGTTCTACATAATTCACATAACTGAGAGAAAGTATTGGCCAAATCCAATTTATGGATGGTTGTTTGATAATGTAAGTATACTGTTGGGGCTGAGTTAAATATACTTAATGTCTGAGTTATTTATTATATGTCTGAGTTATGTAGGCTTAAGTATGCTTTATGTCTAAGTTATATATTATATGGGGCTGAGTTAAGTTTAATTTTGGGCTGACTTGATTCTCTTTGTACAACATATTGCTGCGTATATGAGACTCCTCATAAAAAAATCCAAGCGAATTGGATTTTTGGATGCTTGGTTTACTTCAGGATGGTGTATTGATTACCCACAGTTCAAGATCAAACCAAAGATGTTTAAGTTCAAAGGTGCTGGGTATGAGGCGTTAGTAAACGGCAAAATTCCCCCAGACATGCCAACAAACAAGAAGTGGTTAGAAGATGTCGATCACTTGTACGGAGTTCTACAAACTGGAGGAGATCATTGGGTGACATTTCATGTGGACCTTCTTAAGGAGAAGATCGATGCTTATGATCCCATCATTAGACAGGTAACACCCGAAAGTGAACAGAAAATACTAAATGCATTTAGGCCGTTAACGCAAATGATCCCTGCAATGATGAACGAATTAGTTCCTGCCAATCTCTGAGTACCTAGATTCAAGCAATTTCCGTTTCGAAGGAAGAAAGGCAAATACATCCCACAAAACGACCAAGTTGGCTACTGTGGGGTGTATGCATTGAAGTTTGTCGAGTGTCTAGCGCTTGGTCTAACTTTCGATGGGATAAATGATGCGAATATTCAGGGTATACGGGTAAAGATGGCATCAGAGATCCTCCATGAAGGAACTTTTAATATGTTTGGGCAGTTCGAGACATGAACCCGTTTATTATATTGTATTTGACTTATGCATGATAAGCTTTCATTAAAAGTGTAAATTAAATAGAGTCCCAATTAAGATTATCTAAACATACCCTAAACATACCCTAACATACCCTAAACATACCCTAAATTAAATAATGTTGAGGTATAGGTTCTCTTACAACTATCTAAACATACCCTAACATCGTGTGTATATAACTCAGTACTTTAAACCTATACAATATGAATGGTATCTAATTGGTGAGATAAATAATGTTGAGGTATAGGTTCTCTTACAACTATCTAAACATACCCTAACATCGTGTGTATATAACTCAATACTTTATAAAGTTACGTTGAAACTCTTATAACCTAAACCTAAACTATCTGAATGGTATCTAATTGATAAGTGTTCACTCTAACGAACTCGATACATAAACCCTAAACCCAAATTTATGACATTCCCAAACCATGTCATAAGTCAGCCATTAGGTGCATATAAGTCAGCCATTAGGTGGAAGTGCATATAAGTCAGCCATTAGGTGCATATAATTCAGCCATTAGATGCATATAAGTCAGCCATTAGTTACATATAAGTCAGCCATTAGATGCATATAAGTCAGCCATTAGGTGCATATAAGTCAGCCGCAACGTGTAATTTATCTCGCAATGTTTCATATTTCGGCGGAAAAAAAAAACAATATTTATTCAATTTTATCTCGCGACGTTTCGTATTTCTATATATCTGTATATATCTACCTTCTCGTAAACCTTGTCTCTCCCATCACATTCTATCCAACACTGTTTTCTCCCTTCTCTGTAATCTATCTGTTTCATATTCCTTTTCGACATGTCGGTTGTCCCACACTGTAGTTTCAAGTTAATAAGCAGTGTCGATGCCATATTATACTCTGCTGATCGGGATCACCTTCCCGTTCTAAACCCTAGTATTGGTATTATTGATAAAACAACCATCACGTGGTTCAAATTTTTACACGAGCTCTCGAAGGCGATCCCGGAGATTCTTCGAGAAGGTTGGGTTCATGAGTGGCCGACTTACCGCTTCATTCCCGATTATTTTAAGGAACGATGGTTTCTTAAACTCGTTGTAAGCCAACACTAATATCTTTCTTTCCCGATCATTTTATCAACAAAAATAATATTTCTTTTTTTTGTAGCGGAAATACAGATGGGAACCGAGACACACTTTGACGATTTAGACACATTTTAATCTGGTGGCTAGAACGCTATTTCGTACTCAAATGCGCACGTTAAGGAGGATATGGGCGCATGGTGGCGAGAAGCCAGATTGGATAAACACTATAGTTTGGACGAATCTGGTCGATATGTTTGAAGAGTTTGGCCCTGATAATTTTGGTTTTTGAATGTAATTTAGTTATGAGACCCTTTAGTTATTTGTGTTTTGAATGTTTAAACTAGCCGTATCTTTTATGTTTTGAATGTTTAAACCATTCGTATCTTTTGTGTTTTGAATGTTTAAACAAGCCGTATGTTTTGTGTTTTGAATGTATAAATCAGCCGTATAGATAAGCTAAACTGACAAGTTATTTGTTTTTTGAATATTTAAACCAATAAGTCAGCCGCTTCTTTTGCACAAATCAGTCATAACTTAGCCGAAACACGAATTCGTCACTCTTAAGTCAGTCGCTTCTTTGCACAATCAGTCTGAATTAATTCATTTATTATGCGTGTGTATATGTACATAATCAGACATATTTTGTTAATATCGAGACGCTAAACTGACGGTCAAAAGCGCATTAAAATTTACTTTTTTGGTTGATCAGTCATAAGTCAGCCTTTACTCAAAATATACAAACAATTGTTTTTCGTAACTACTCAGTAACCGAAGAGTCGCTATTTAATCCATTTAAACACTCATTAACTTAGTCATAAACCCTAGTTGTTTTTCTACTCAGTTACCAAATAATTGTTTTTCGTGACTATTAATGAGAGTAAAGGCTGACTAACACATAAGTCAGCCTTTACTTAGTAACCAAAGAGTTGCTATTAAATTGTTTTAAATCTATAAATACTATCTCTTTAGTGTTTCATTAACCTTATATCTCTAGAGAAATTTACTCAAATTTGTAGTGAAATCATAAATCAGCCGTACTATATCCACTTTGTAATGGAAGTATTCCCTCTTACCGCCCTACCTAAAGAAATCCAAGCCTTAGTGGCCGAACGTGTGGCCGCTAACTCTGTTGCAGATCTATATAGATTGAGAGCAACATGCAAGTCTATGAAGGAACTAACAGACCGGCCCGGAGTGTACGCATCTATAGATGTGTTTACCTTCCCTTCGTACATACATCTATCTAACTTGGTGATGCAAGTTTGCTACGCTAATGGAAACCCGAGGACACTGTTCTTAGAGGGTGTACAGAAGTTCTTCACGTTCGACCTCCAAGATGAAGGCATTGCTTTGATTAAGAGAGTAGCAGATGCAGGATTCGAGCGTGCTTTGTACACATATGCAATGATACGCAAGGTATTTTGGAATACTGAGGAGTATTTCTCTCTTTTCACAAGGGAATCTGTTCAGAGGATAAGCAAGATTGTTAGATCTCTGGACTGGGGTTGGGGAACGTCTCACACTGATGCGTTTCTAACGAAGAAGTATGAGTTCATGTCAAAGGAAATAACCTTGTTCTATAATTGCACATGTACTCCATTGATGGACCGAGATTGGGATCTTTGGTACATTGAAGACAGTAAGGAGAACAATTTGTGTGACCACTGTTTTTGGATCAAAGAGTTAGGTCTTTTTTACCGTGATTTTAAGCCGATTATATATTGGCCGGACACTAGGCTTTGGGTGTTGTAATATAAACTACTGTTTCCTCCTTTATAATGTAATTCATATCAGTTATGTATTTTTAGTACTCTAATGCTTTGTTTCTTCGTTTATGACTTCACTTTTGACACGCATGAGACAAGTCAGCCTTCTGTTAAATATAATTCAGCCGTGTAGTAAATATAAGTCAGCCGTTTATAAATATAAGTCAGATTTTTCCTTCCAATAACTCCGACTTTCCACGATTTCGTCACTGGTAAGTCAGACAATTTACGCACGCGATAATTTGAATTTGCTATAAGTCAGCCGTGTAGTACCTATAGGTCAGCCGTAAAGTTAACCTCAAATTACACTTTTTTAAATTTACAATTTAATTGAATAAATATGGCATGTGAATATATGTACGTAATCATATTATGCACACGTTTGGTACTCTCGAGATGCTAAACTGACGAGTTATATGTATTTTTATAGTATTTTTGGCAACTACTCAGTAACCGAACAATTTCAGTAACCGAACACTTTCGTTTTTTTCTATAAATACCAAGTGAACACTCAGTAACCGAACATTCGTTTTTATTAACTTTGAACTTGTTTTATCCTTTTGCAATCTCAAATACAAGTTAGTTTTTCCTTATTCTCCAAGTATATGTAAGTGACGTTTTTGCAACTTGATTTGTTTATATGTTTACATTATATATTAACATCCTATTTTCGATATACATGCAACATCAATGGCAGAATCGAAGAAGATGATGAAGCGTCCAGTGGAGGATGACCATGGACCAAATGCTGTTAAAAAGGCCAGAAGGGAAATTGAGGACCATTACAAGACGTTGATCCTCTCGCTCAAGGAACAGATGAAATCAAAAGCTGAATTGCATGATGCTTTGGTGGAAGTGAAATCTATTTCTGCGAAAATGGATTTGCTTGAAGAATTTATCGGAAAGGAAAAGGTTGACTTCTTTGCTGAGTTGGACAAACTTGCAGCAGAACTCGTTGAAGCCGAAGAAAAGATGTATATCGCCAGCGTTGAAGAACTTGATTGGATGAAGTTTCATGCAAAATAGGGATATATGTTTATCTAATTCTTATGTTTATCTAATGCTTATGTTTTAGTAGTGTTATGGTTATGTATTTTTAGTACTCTAATGCTTATCAATTAAAGCTACCTTCGTTTGAATACAAACAGAGGAGTGGGGATTCTTTTGAATATAATCTGAGGAATCGAAGGTGTTTGTCGCTTATTAATGGTATTGTGGCTGATTTATTATTCTGTGGCGGCTTATTTATCGTTGCTAGTGGCTGTTTAAGTTATTTACTGCGGCTGATTTATTGTTATGCTATGGCTGATTTATATGTGCAATTGTGGCTTAGTTTGTGTTACGTTGCGGCTGATTTATATGTTCAAATGTGGCTGAATATAAATTCTTCATAATAACTCAGCCTAACATTTGATATAACTTAGCCGAAACTTCGTTCATGACTTCACTTTTGACACGCATTAGATAAGTCAGCCGTGTATTAAATATATTATAAGTCCGTCGTGTAGCACCTATAGGTCAGCCGTGAAGTTAGCCTTAAATTACATATTTTTAAATTTAAATAATAGAGAATATATGATTTATTATGGCGTCTGAATACGTAATCATATTGAAATTAATACTCTCGAGACGCTAAATTGACGAGTTATATTGCTTCCTATATTAGGAGTAATGATTGAACTTTTAGGAACTTTAATATTTTGGTCAGCCTTAACACGTTTATTTCACTTATAACTCAGTCATAACTCAGCCTAAACTAAACACTCAGTAACCGAACAGTTTTTAATTGTATTTTTGGTAACTACTCAGTAACCGAACAGTTTTTAATTGTATTTTTGGTAACTACTCAGTAACCGAACAGTTTCTAATATATATTTTTTGTTTTTTTCTATAAATACCAAGTGAACACTCAGTAACCGAATATTCGTTTTTATTAACTTTGAACTTGTTTTATCCTTTTTCAATCTCAAATACAAGTTAGTTTTTCCTTGTTCTCCTAGTATATGTAATTCACGTTTTTGTAACTTGATTTGTTTATATGTTTACATTATATATTAACATCCTATTTTCGATATGCATGCAGCATCAATGGCAGAATCGAAGAAGATGATGAAGCATCCAATGAAGGATGACCATGGACCAAATGATTTTAAAAAGGCCAGAAGGGAAACCGAGGAGAATTACAAGTCGTTGCTCCTCTTGGTCAAGGAACAGATAAAAGCTAAAGCTGAATTGCATGATGCTATGATGGAAGTGAAATCTATTAATGCGAAAATGGATTTGCTTGAAGAAATTATGGGGACGGAAAAGTTTGACTTCTTTGCTGAGTTGGACAAACTTGCAGCAGAACTCGTTGAAGCCGAAGAAAAGATGGCCAAAGTCGAAGTTCCAGAAATTGATTGGCTGAAGCTTGAAGCAAAATATATGGTTGACTAAATGTGTATCTAATACTTATGTTTATGTAATGCTTATGTTTTAGTACTCTAATGTTTATGTATTTTTAGTACTCTAATGCAGAATTTGTTTCTTTTATCATAACTCAGCCTAAACTTCGTTTATGACTCAGCCTAACTTTTGACATAACTTAGCCTAAACTTTGTTTATGACTCAGCCTAACCTTTAACATAACTCAGCCTAAACTTCGTTTATAACTCAGCCTAATCTTTAGCATAACTCAGCCTAAACGTCGTTTATAACTTCACTTTTGACATGCATGAGATAAGTCAGCCGTGTTTAAAATATAAGTCAGGCGTGTAGTTTCTATAAGTTTAGCCGTGTATTTAAAATAATTCAGCCGTGTAGTATGTACGTAATCATATTACGCACACGTTTGGTACTCTCGAGACGTTTCTTTCAAACTCTTCTTACGTAAAATAAGTCAGTTATATGGCTCCCTATACTAGGAGTGAAACAACCCGACCCAAAAATTCAAAATTTTTCCCTCCAGATTATTATCATCACAGATAATAATCCTCAATGGGTCAACAACCAAGCAACGCGGAACAATAAACATTAACAACATTTCCAGTTTCACAACTCCATACTTTATTAAATAGCAAACCAGTTCAACCAATCAACCAATATCAATAAACAATATCTAATGACTAACAACCTAACAATTCCATAGAATAACAATCCAAGTGAGACCCTAAATCATCTCTTCTTCCTCGCCACGATTCCACGATCACAATTTCTCTTTACCTGCAACACATGGCAAAAAGAGTTGCGTGAGTATTATCACAAATACTCAGCGACGCGGTCATCCCGTCTACAGGCTATTTAAATACAAGTATAAACAACCAACACAATACCAGGATGATCACAGAACAAGCATACACGACTAAGCAACAAAATCAGTCCAGAATACACTGTGTCGATCGACAGGACTCACTGTGTCGATCGACACAACCACTAGGTGTCGATGATCAGTGACCCCATGTCGATCGACAGGATCCACTGTGTCGATCGACACAAACACTAGGTGTCGAAGAACACAGGCCCCGTGCCGATCGACACACCACCTCGGTGTCGATCGACACGACGTCGCAGAACCCAGAATCGAGTCAATCCTCACACGACTCGAATCTGATGCGATCTGTCGAGTCTCCTGCACCAATCCACACACAAAACACACGAAAACCACCAAGCAATCGTATTCCATTGGCCCCCTATACTTATACGAGCCTACAGTCACGTACTCACCTTGATTAGGATTGAAAAGGATGAAGAACGCGAAGAACGAGCGAAGAACACCAAGAACAGCCTCTGATTCCGTCCTCACAGACCCGAAATCAGCACAACAACAACCTCCTTCTCGTTCTATCTCCACTCACGATCAAATCCCCCAAGAACAAATTTCCAGAAATCACCCAACCCTTGATTCCTGACAATCCTCCCAATTCTCTGGTTTTCTCTCTGAAATTCGGCCAACCCCAGAGAAAAACGCGACTGACCCCTTAAATACCCGTGCCCTAGGGTTTCCCTAAACCGATCGCCAAACCGCGCGATCAAGAACCGAACCTGTCGGTCCAATTTTAACCCGTGTCGAACGACATACACCTCTGTGTCGATCGACACACCCACCAAAATTCTACTTTTTGGTTCACGGGTGTTAGAATTCTCCCCCACTAACACGGATTCGACCTCGAATCCTGCGACACCGTCGCACTATGGTCACAAATACCGGACCCGAACCCGGCTGACCTTTTGAGATCACACTCGAACCACATAACCCCGTCTCACTAAAGTTCGCACTTCCGTCTAAAACCCGACTAGATTTCCCCGGAATATCCACGATGCAACGTCCCCTGGTCCCGATCAGGGCTGCCCGATTAACCGCCCAACAATCAAACAAGAACATGCACGACCAACCGGTGACCCCGAATTGGACCAAATGATCGCACAACAATCAAACAAGAACATGTATGACCAACGGCGCTACATATATTACCAGGGTTGTCCGAACCTAGTTCCAAACGTTAGCAAAACCTTAGATTCGACATCCAATCCACTCTCTTGACCCTCGGTCAACACCACTCGAGATCACACCTGATCCTCGAGCTCTACCAGGCTCATACTAGCCCCATTGCACCGTCTCACCACGGCTGTAATCCTGACCCCACCCGGTTAGCACCACCTGAGATCCACTCCCGATCCCCGAAATTCATCCAGTCTCATGCTTACAACCACATTACAGATACTATTGCTCATACTCATATCTATATACAACACCCTGCTCTCAGGATCGTCACCCTTTGAGCTCTCGATGTATATCACACCTCTCCACCTTCAGGACCGCCGTCCATCCAGCTCTCGGTATGCTCCAGCCCCCCCACTCTCAGGACACACAGTCCATCAAGCTATCGGCTGCAGAGGAATCACACATCCCCTGGAGAGGCTTCGGCCCCTCAAAGTATATGCAACGGAACCACTTTCCCCCGGAGAGAACATCACTGTCCACTCAAGTATACCCAGGAGACTCACGATCCCCTGGGGCAATCACTCTGTAACATGCATCTTAGGCACCTGTCGACTGAAATCACCTCTCATGGTCATCCGAAACAACCCAATCACCAGGGTGTTTCACAGAGTCCCTGGAAAGACAGTCCTAACTCACATAAGACTTCTATTCCTGACTCTTCCTAGGAAATAGGCAGGTTCTAACTCACATAAAACCCATATTTCCCAGCGCCATCTGGGGAATCACAAGTCCTAACTCACATAGAACCTTATCCACAGATAATCCTACTAGAACATGGACAGCCCTAACTCACATAGAACTTCCATTTCTAGTCTCCCTAGCCGATAGACAAGCTCTAACTCACATAGAACTCTATCGCTAGACCTCCACATGACCTACCAGTCATCACAAATCCATGACATCACCAGTCATACCAATACATGACGCACCCGTCAATCTCATAAAATACACGTCTTAACGCACATTTAATAAGGCAACTCATCTTATTAAATCCCCAAAATGTATACTCGTTACAACACAACAAAATACAATATCACAACATAGCAACATGCTAATACAGACTCTGAAAACCAGAAAAAGAGCTCAAGCCACCGCTTGCTTCTCGAACCACTTCGAAAACTTCGTCTTCATCAACGCCTCTGGTTCCCAAACCTCCTCCTCAATACCGTCACAGTCCCACATGACTCTCACCAACGGTATACTCTTCCGGCGCAACACCTTGATCCTCCTCTCGAGAATCCTCACAGGCCTCGCCGCCAAATTCATGTTGGGTTGAAGATCCTCCGGAATCCTAGTCAACACCTCCTCAGACTTATGTAGACACTTCCGCAGCATCGAAACATGGAAGACCCTGTGAAAAGCCTTCATACTCTGAGGTAACTCCAACCGATAAGCCACCGGTCCGACCCGCTCCACAACCTTGAACGGACCCATAAACCTCGGACTCAGCTTATTCTCCGAAATGGATCTGTTAGGACCCCTCAACATAGCTGCCTTGAGATACACCCTATCTCCCAGCTCAAACTCCAGCTCCTTCCGTCTCCTATCGGCGTAACTCTTCTGCCGATCCTGAGCCTCTCTCATGTTCAGCCTCAAGACACGGATCTTCTCCGTCGTCTCCTGAACAAAGTCTGCACCAAACATGCTCCTCTCCCCCACTTGAGTCCAGCATAATGGTGTCCTACACGGCCTCCCATACAGAGCCTCATATGGAGCCATCCCAATACTCGCCTGATAGCTGTTGTTGTACGCAAACTCTACCTGGTTCAGATGATCCGCCCAATGACCACCATAATCCAGTACACACATCCTCAGCAAATCCTCCAATGTCCGAGTCATCGTCTCAGACTGCCCATCCGTCTGAGGATGATACGCGGTACTCATATGCACCTTAGTGCCCATCTCAGACTGAAAAGCTCTCCAGGACTTTGAAGTAAACCTCGGATCCCTGTCTGACACAATACTTGCTGGCACCCCGTGAAGCCTCACTATCTCACGCACATACTTCCTAGCCAACACCACCGCTCCGTCGGTCTTCTTGATGGCCAGAAAATGTGCTGACTTGGTCAGACGATCCACAATAACCCATATCGCATCATATGTCCGCGACACTGGCAGTCCTGTCACGAAATCCATCGTGATCATATCCCACTTCCACTCCGGAATAGGTAAACTATGCAATAACCCGCTCGGGACCTGATGCTCAGCCTTCACCAGCTGACACACGTTGCACGCTGCAACCCAGCTAGCTACATCCCTCTTCATCCCGACCCAGTGATAATACCGTTTTAAGTCCCGATACATCTTGGTCGCTCCCGGATGAATTGATAACATACTCGAATGAGCCTCCCTCAGGATCTCTTGTCTCAGATCCTCATCCTTGGGTACACAAACCCGCCCGTTCACCAGTATCATCCCACTCGCTGAGACTACATACTCTGAACCGGCCGCCTGAGAAGCGTCAATCAAACCCTGATCCTTCTCCTGTGCAACCCGAATCCTACTCAACAGATCTGCCTGGTTAGCTGCCTCCAACCCCAACGACTCCTGTGAGATCACACACAACCTCAACGTGCTGATATCGCTCACCAGAGCTTCCATATCTCGCTCCTGATCTGAAGCTGCCCTCTTCCGACTCAACGTATCTGCAACCAGATTAGCCTTACCCGGATGGTACCCAATCTCCAGGTCATAGTCTGCAACTAACTCCATCCAGCGCCTCTGTCTCTGGTTCAGCTCCGGCTGAGTGAAGAAATACTTCAGACTCTTGTGGTCTGTGAATATCTGCACCTTCCCGCCATACAGATAAGACCTCCAGATCTTAAGTGCAAAGATAACTGCAGCCAACTCCATGTCATGGGTAGGGTAATTGCACTCGTGCTTCCTCAACTGCCTAGAAGCATACACAATCACCTTCCCCTGCTGCATCAGCACACAACCCAGACCAACTCCCGAAGCGTCTGTATACACCACATAAGGCTCACCCGGCTCGGGTAACGCCAAAACAGGTGTACTGGTCAGCATCTCCTTCAGCTTCCCGAAACTCTCCTCACAAGCTGAAGACCAAACAAAAGGGACATCCTTCCCTGTTAGCTTCGTCATCGACTGCGCCATACTCGCGAATCCCTTGACGAACCTCTGGTAATAACCTGCCAACCCAAGAAAACTCCTGATCTCGGTGGCGTTCCTCGGTCTAGGCCAACCTCTGATAGCCTCTATCTTAGACGGATCCACAGACACTCCCTCTGCAGACACAACGTGGCCAAGAAAGCTCATCTCTCACTGCCAGAAACTGCACTTACTCAACTTCGCGTACAGCTTCTGCTCCCGCAGCTTCTCCAGAACCAACCTCAGATGCACCTCGTGCTCCCATGGATTCCTCGAATATACCAGAATATCATAAATGAAGATGATCACGAACACATCCAGATACTCCTGGAATACCCCGTTCATCAACCGCATGAACGCTGCTGGTGCATTCGTTAAACCAAACGGCATCACCAAAAACTCATAATGCCCGTACCTCGTCCGAAAGGCCGTCTTCCTGACGTCCGCCTCATCGATCGGAATCTGATGGTAACCCAACGCCAAGTCTATCTTGGAGAACCAAGTAGCCCCTCGCAACTGATCCAACAACTCATCAATGCGCGGCAGAGGATACCTGTTCTTCACAGTGACTCGGTTAAGCCCCCGATAGTCGATACACAACCGGAAACTCCCATCATTCTTCTTCACAAACAACACCGGTGCTCCCCACGGTGAAACACTAGGCCGGATGAAACCCTTCCCCAACAGATCATCCAGCTGCTTCTTCAGCTCTGCCATCTCTGCTGGAGCCATACGGTAAGGTGCCTTGGATATCGGAGCTGTTCCGGGTTCCAACTCAATCGTAAATGGATCCGACCGCGACGGTGGCAAACCCAACAACGATTGGAACACTTCCTGAAAATCCCGAACGACCTGGATATCCCCAACTGCAACCTCTCCAATAGCCTCTGGCATCACTATCGTCGCCAGATACGCCTCACAGCCTTTCCCAATCAACTGCTCGGCCTGTATCGCTGAAATCATAAGACTTCCGGAAGTCGGTCTCAACCCCTGAAACACCAACCTCCCAGCCTCTCGCTCAAACACTACACGTCCTCGATGATAATCCAAATGGACCTTGTACCGATCCAACCAATCAATACCCAGGATGACATCGTACAACTCCATCGGACTAATGACCAGATCTGCTGGCATCAACTCTCCCGCCACCAGAAGATCCACACCACGAGCCCGCCCGAAAGTAGCTGACGTTCTCCCACCAGCAACCTTAACTACTCCCGGCTGCTCCCCAGAATCGCTCCGGATCCCGCTGCCCTCCGCACACTCCGGAGTGATGAAGCTATTCGTAGCTCCCGAATCAAATAACACGTGGGACTCACACCCGCCGACAACTAAGGTCCCTGCACAAATCTCATGTGCTTTAAGACCCGACACTCTAACGCAGACTCACAATTTCAAACTGACTAAAATTCAATCCACAAGAATTTAAAAGAAAAAGTCAAGTCGGAACAATACCTGTGATCGGTCTGGCGCTAGAGCCGCCCGCCTCAGCCGAAGTAAATACCCGTGGCGTCGCTGCGATCTAGGCCAACGGCTGGACCGCCAATGGCTGCACTGCGGCCACCGCCATCTGCTGCAGCTTCGGACACTTGGGCTTGATATACCCTGGCTCCCTGCAGTGGTAGCACACCTGGGCACCCCGAATCTCCGTCCTCTTCGGGCAACTGGCCACCTTGTGATCCATGCTTCCACACCCAAAGCATCCCGGACCACTCTGTCCTCTCTGACTGGCCCCAGAAGTGCTCTCCCACTTCCTCTTCTGACCCTGCGCAGACTTGCCGCCCCTGCTCGATCCCGTCTGCTGCTGAGATCTCCTCGGTTGCTGCTGCTGCTGCACCGGTGGACTAACCACCACAACCTGCTCCCTGAGGTCCTCCTCAATCGCAGCCGCAGTCTCAACCAGCTCCGCCCTCATGGCAAACTTACTCGCCCTGCAGCGAGTCCTCAGCTCAGCTCGAAGTCCCCCGAGGAACCTCCTCACCTGGGCCTGTTCGCCCTCCATGCCTCTACCAGCATGTACCAGGAGTCTACTGAACTCCAAATCAAACTCCCTCACGGTCCGATCCCCCTGAGTCAGGTTCAGGAACCTCGACTCCATCCTGTCCACCGCCTCCTGCGGGAAATACTTGGCATTAAACTCAGCCAAGAAATCCTCCCAGACCATCTCGGCCTGCACCCGCCTAGTCTCAACGCCTCTCCACCAGAGATGCACATCACCATCCAAATAGTGCACTGCTAGGTCTACTCTGTATCCCTCTGGACACCTGATCGAGCGAAAGTTATGCTCCAATCTCCGCCGCCACTCATCGGCCTCCTCTGGCTTGGCACCACCTGAGAAAAACCCGGTGCCAATCCTCTGCATCTGCTCCATCATCCTCAGGTAGGATGGGAGCTCCTCCGCAACCGCCACAACCGGCTGCACCTCAGCCACACCCAGCTGACCATCCGCCACTACTGGCTGAACACCAACCACTCCCGGCTGAACCCCAGCCTCCACTGGCTATACTCCTGGAGCCTGACCCGGAGCCGGTACCCCACCTGGTAACCGCACTAGGATCAACTGCAGCAAAACCGCCAGGCGATCATCTCGGTCCTGAGCCACACCTGCGGGAGCACCCCCACCTGGGCCTGCCGCATCAGCAACTACACCGGGACCCACACTAGCCCCATCAGCCCTCACATTGACACTCGTAGAAGCCAGACCCACGGACCCCTCCTGAAACGCCTGAGAGTCTGCCACCTGCTCCTGCGTGGTCTCCTGGGCCACACTCGCAGTTACCGACTAACTCTCGAGCCTTCGCCCGTGCCCACGACCAGCACGACCTCCACGGCCCCCACGACCTCTGCCTCTAGCACCTCTAGCCATAATTCTGCACTCACAGCAGATTACTAAGTACTAGAACAAAAACAGAAATCATACAACACTTACCGTGGAATCTCATTGAAGGCTCGGAAGAGGTGATCTAAGACTCCATACCCACACAACAATCAATCAATTAACTTCCTAATCAATCAATTGCACCTGCCCTGAAACCGCTAGGGCTCTGATACCAAACTGAAACGACCCGACCCAAAAATTCAAAATTTTTCCCTCCAGATTATTATCATCACAGATAATAATCCTCAATGGGTCAACAACCAAGCAACGCGGAACAATAAACATTAACAATATTTCCAGTTTCAAAACTCCATACTTTATTAAATAGCAAACCAGTTCAACCAATCAACCAATATCAATAAACAATATCTAATGACTAACAACCTAACAATTCCATAGAATAACAATCCAAGTGAGACCCTAAATCATCTCTTCTTCCTCGCCACGATTCCACGATCACAATTTCTCTTTACCTGCAACACATGGCAAAAAGAGTTGCGTGAGTATTATCACAAATACTCAGCGACGCGGTCATCCCGTCTACAGGCTATTTAAATACAAGTATAAACAACCAACACAATACCAGGATGATCACAGAACAAGCATACACGACCAAGCAACAAAACCAGTCCAGAATACACTGTGTCGATCGACAGGACTCACTGTGTCGATCGACACAACCACTAGGTGTCGATGATCAGTGACCCCATGTCGATCGACAGGATCCACTGTGTCGATCGACACAACCACTAGGTGTCGAAGAACACAGGCCCCGTGCCGATCGACACACCACCTCGGTGTCGATCGACACGACGTCGCAGAACCCAGAATCGAGTCAATCCTCACACGACTCGAATCTGATGCGATCTGTCGAGTCTCCTGCACCAATCCACACACAAAACACACGAAAACCACCAAGCAATCGTATTCCATTGGCCCATTATACTTATATGAGCCTACGGTCACGTACTCACCTTGATTAGGATTGAAAAGGATGAAGAACGCGAAGAACGAGCGAAGAACACCAAGAACAGCCTCTGATTCCGTCCTCACAGACCCAAAATCAGCACAGCAACAACCTCCTTCTCGTTCTATCTCCACTCACGATCAAATCCCCCAAGAACAAATTCCCAGAAATCACCCAACCCTTGATTCCTGACAATCCTCCCAATTCTCTGGTTTTCTCTCTGAAATTCGGCCAACCCCAGAGAAAAACGCAACTGACCCCTTAAATACCCATGCCCTAGGGTTTCTCTAAACCGATCGCCAAACCGCGCGATCAAGAACCGAACTTGTCGGTCCAATTTCAACCTGTGTCGATCGACATACACCTATGTGTCGATCGACACACCCACCAAAATTCCACTTTTTGGTTCACGGGTGTTACAAGGAGTAATGATTAATCTTTTGGGAAATCTAATCTTTTGGGAAATCTAATCGATTGGGAACTCTAATCATTTTTAAATATTATTTGTTTTAAAATATTATGATTTGTTTTTAAAAGGCAAAGTTACAAAAAATGACCCATAAAATCTTGCGAAACCAAAACTTCTGATCTCCATCCATCACCTATCATGACCTCTCCGTCACGATCCCCAAATCATTCACCGGATTCTTCCTTTGCTGACTTCATGAAAGAAGATCCATGTAAGTCTCTTCGACTTCCTCTGTTCAAGATTTTTCACCGTATTTTCTCTTTCCATTTCTATATGAACCATGTAGAGAGTATACTCCATAAATAAGAGGAGGATTACGAACAACACTCATAAACTTAGGGTTTTTCTTATCTCGAAACTCCTTTTCCAACTTCTACAATGGCGGATCAAGTATGTAAATCTCCTACAAACCCACATTTCTATCAACCTCTTCTTCCCGGCTTCCACTCCCACCTCGTATGTAATCTCCCTTCTTCCCTCCCTCTCTCTCTCTCTGTATATATAGATATATATATATATATATATATATATATATATCTCAATGTCTTTCTTCTTCTTTACGGTTTGTGTTTGTTGTAGAGCAGTCCGGTGAAATTTTTCTCAAAATACATAGAAGGAAGAAACGAAAGAAATATGATAGAGCTTAAGTAGGACGCGTGTGAGAAAACATGGAAAGTTAAGATGGAAGGTCGGAGACTCACCTTTGGATGGAAAGAGTTCGCAGTTGCTCATTCCGAGTCGGAGACTTCATCATTTTCAGACACGAAGAAGATTTTTTGTTCCATGTCACTGGTCTTGGACCTAGTTGTTGTGAGATTCAATATGTACAGTCTAGCAACAACGTCGATGATGATGATGATGTGGAGGGGGAGGAGGAGGAGGAGGAGCATGACAACATATCCACAAAACATAGCAGCAAAGAGAAGAAGAGAAAAACCGGTGAGAGTAGTCAAAGTAGAGTGTCATCTACACTAAGTGAAAATCGATTTGTGACACTAACTGTCACACCAGCTAATCTCAAAGATTCTAGACTTGTAAGTTTAAGTAAACTCTCTTGAAGGAGTTTTGTTCCCTTATTTTTTTCGTTATTGATGCTTTGTCAAGAGCTTATTGTCTCTTTCTTATGCAGCATATTCCAGTGAGCTTCACTAGGGCTCACCAGATGGAAAAAGCATGAGGGAAGGAGATTACTCTTTTAGACAAGCATGGAGTAGAGTGACCAGTGTATCTATGCGTGGCAGACATACATATGAGGTTGCGCTTTGATTCAGGGGTTAGAGAATTCATCAAGGCTATTGGCGTTAAGGCGTACGAATCTTTTGTGCTGGAGTTGGTTTGGAAAGACAAAGCATCTCTTCCTATGCTCAAGTTCTGCTCCAATATCAAGGCATGATGCCTCTAGTTTCCACCCAAGTTGTTTAATAACTATGGCTTGTTTTAGTGAACTCATAATCTATGTAGTATGGATCCGATGACTAGCTAGTTTTCTCTCTCTAGCTATATAATAACTATGACTTATTTTAATGAACTTATATCTTGTTTGTAGCAAATAATCTTTATAACCTTATAGATTAAGTACCACAATTTGCCAAATTTGAATATGCCATAGACTACTCGAGAAGTCTACATAACTCAGTCGTATTATAATCATAACTCAGTCGTTTATTGACAATCAGCTGTATTGTAATAATAAGTCAGTCGTTTATTGACAATAATTCAAGCTTACTTTACGGCTGATTTATCGCTGTAACAAAAACATAAATCAGCCTAACTAAGATATACCGCAGCTTTGTCGTGTATATAACTCAGCCAAACCTCAAACATACCTTAAAATCGAGATAAATAATGTTGAGGTATAGGTTCTTTTACAACTATCTAAACATACCCTAACATCGTGTGTATATAACTCAGTACTTTAAACCTATACAATATGAATGGTATCTAATTGGTGAGATAAATAATGTTGAGGTGTATGTTCTCTTTCAACTATCTAAACATACCCTAAACATACCCTAACATCGTGTGTATATAACTCAGTACTTTATAAAGTTACGTTGAAGCTCTTATAACCTAAACCTAGACTATCTGAATGGTATCTAATTGTTAAGATATATGTTCTTTTTGAACTTGCGAGTGGTCACTCTAAAGAACTCGATACATAAACCCTAAACCCAAATTTATGACATTCCCAAACTATGCCATAAGTCAGCCATTAGGTGCATATAAGTCATCCATTAGGTGGAGGTGCATATAAGTCAGCCATTAGTTGCATTTAAGTCAGCCATTAGATGCATATAAGTAAGCCATTAGGTGCATATAAGTCAGCCGCAACGTGTAATTTATCTCGCGACGTTTCGTATTTCGGCGGGAAAAAAAACATTATTTATTCAATTTTATCTCGCGATGTTTCGTACTCTCGAGACGCTATACTGATAGTTATATGGCTCCCTATACTAGGAGTAATGATTAATCTTTTGGGAGCTCTAATCTTTTTTAAATATTATTTGTTTAAAATATTATGATTTGTTTTTAAAATATTACGCGTTTGGACGAGTTACCATAACTCAGTCGTATTGTAATCATAACTCAGTCGTTTATTGACAATCGCTGAATTGTAATCATAAGTCAGTCGTTTATTGACAATAATTCAATCTTTACGGCTGATTTATCGCATTAACAAAAACACAAATCCATACATATCCAAACAACACTTTTAAATCGGACAAGTTTTTGCATTATGCCCAGACTGTTTACAACGAGAACATGTGTGTCGTTTCCTAGGACGTTTGTTCTCAAGGGCAACTTCTAAAGCAGATTTCATCATATTTTTCTTAGGCCTTCCTGGTTGTTGACGAACAAGCGGGGGCAAGCATGGTTGGTTAGCAACGTTATTTGGAACTTGGAGCGCTAAATCTATCGGCATGATCGACTCGCTGTATGCGTTTACCAAATAACTGCTGTTGTAGTAAGGACTACACAAGGATATACGACAAATTTTTCTGTCCTCGGCAGCTGCGATTGCATGCACGCATGGTAATTTTTCGTGTTCGAAACGCCAACATGTGTATTTTGTCGTTTCCAAATTCACAATATGCAAAGACGATCCATATGTAACTTCCGTGTGATAAGGATCAATCTTTTGTACCGTCATAAATCTGGCGACAATGACACGGCCCTATTTAAAATACATAAAAAAATTAAAAAACATTATGGCTGGCTTATCATAAAGGTTGGGTTATGGAACAATAACGACTGACTTATGAACTGCAATGGCTGACTTACATGTAGTAGTTTCTCGACACCACGCGAAAGCGTGGTTAGCTGCGATTTCGCTTCCTCTCTCCATTCTTCAAACCATTTGGTCATCATAATCCGTATCGATTCTAATAGTCGAACAATGTGAAGACTTCTAGCATTTGACAGTGCTCTGTTCATTGATTCCGCTATGTTCGTAGTCATCAAATTGTACCTTTGGCCCGGGAAATGAACACGCCCCCACAGTCGGAAATCAACTCTTTGGAGGTAGCCATGAAGTTCAGGATTAATCGCTTCAATCTCCTCGAACATCATAGTAAGTCAGAAACCCTAAAACAGTTTCCCGCTTTCTTCACCAGGCGAAAGACATCTTTTCCTTTGTACCGTTGCAAAATGTTCTTATATAAATGGTAAGTGCAAATTCCACAATAAGCCAACGGAAACACATTTCCAATTGCTTTTCCTATCGAATTATGCATGTCCGAGATAATTGCAAGAGCCTCATCGTCAGGAATCAAAATTTTTAGTTGCGTAAAAAACCAGTGTCATGACTCATCATTTTCAGTGTCAACCACACCGAAGGCTATTGGGAAAATTTGAAAGTTACCATCCTGAGTTAGTGCTATGAGAAGTGTTCCTTTGTATTTACCATTAAGAAACGTACCATCGACAATGACAACTTTGCGCATGAAAGGAAACCCATTTATGCTCGCACCAAACGCAAGGAACACATACATAAATCTTCCAAACTCATCAATTTGAAGACGCGTAACCGTACCCGGATTTGCCCTTCTTATCATATATAGGTAAGGAGGCAAGTCTTCAAACCCACTCTCAGGAGTTCCCATATCGCTTTTCCTTGCAAAGTTTAGCGTCCTATGTGATTTCCAATAATCCATTTGTCCACACGGAAAACGTAAAGTACAAGTAAATCAGCTCTAATAAACAAATAAGTCAGCTGCAACGTACCAATAAATTAGCTGAAATAGAAGTCAGTCGCAACGTACTAATAAATCAGCTGTAATATACAAATAAGTCAGCCAAAACGTACTAAAAAATCAGCTGTACTATACAAATAAGTCAGCCAAAACGTACTAAAAAATAAGCTGTACTATACAAATAAGTCAGCTGCAACGTACTAGTAATTATCTTTACACCAAAATGCTTATTGATAGTTATTTCGACACTCTTAGGTCGAACTGACGGACCAACGTCGCCGAGATAATCCCTGTACAACTGGCCTAAAATATCTGGTGTTGCTTGTCGAGATCGATTAGAACACTCAGTTACAGAACATGTATGCTCCGAATCGTAAATACGAACATAAAATACCGGTAATTCCCCTTGTGTAGAAGCACGAACTCTCCAGAGACATCCATCAACCCAACACTTAAAAATGAGTGTGTCCGAATTGGATACGTCTACATCAAAATTAAATTGATCTCTCACCGTAAGAAGTTTCAGTCATTTCTTCTAATCGGCTTTACTCTCGTATTGTTGCCCTACCGCGAGGTTTAGCGAAAACATCTCCAACCTTAGAACCTTTGAATTCCTTTCTGATCCGCTCATCGACATGTTCTGAGCTCTCTTCTTAGGCGGTAGCGTCGGTGAATCTTCGTCTTGTGTTGGAGACTCACCGTATGAACTGAAGTTATCATCTTCAGATGAAGCACCATCCGAGTCGTCGAACATATCAAATCGGCTTTCAAATTCATCATCTTCTTCGTCTTGTTCGCCTACTTCGTCTTCTCCGCCTACTTCGTATTATTCACCTTCCATTTTACTTGCGCAATCCATGTCTTCATCGTCGCGTTTATCTTCGTATTTTGTTTCAACACCAGGAAAATTATCATTATTGAAACCACCGTAATTTTCGTATGTAGATTCTACTTTTGAGCCATAACTGAATAACCTTTTCTTCTTCTCTCTCACTTCGTCATTCCGACTAATTTCGCTCTCTTTTTTCTCCGTAATCTCTACACAGAGACATAGTTGTTCGAATTTCCTTAGGCTTAGAAAACCTATCAACTGTCGAGTATTGGAGACGTAAAATGGTGGAGTATCGTGCGCCATTGTTTTCAAAGTTTTATTCAAGAACATGTAGCTCAGCTGAATCTGATGGCTCGACTCGTTCAATCCGTAATCATCGAGTACCAACTTTGCAAGTTCGTCGTGTGTTGTTTCATCATTTAAATACAGAACTCTACACCCTCTACCGTCGGCGTTGAATACGTATCTATTTTTCTTGACCCAATTACCGGAAACAATAATTACCGGATACATAAGATCTCGAACAAAGATCAATGAAAAAAATATAATGAGGAAGGAAAATAGATGAAGAGGGTGACGATTAAGTTTCTGGGTATCAGATGATAAAGAAGGTAAATAGATGATGAAGAAGAAGACACGGCGTCACAACATAAAACTCTAACGATGACATGGAAAATGACATAGAAAATAGGAGCTGATGACATGGAAAATCGGATTTGATGTCATTAATTTTTTGCTTATATGGCAAGTGAGCCACAAAACGAAAACGTAAATCAGCCTAACTAAATCAGTCATCAAATGCATATGTAAGTCAGTTGCAACGTGAATACTATTTCAGTAATAAAAACAACAAAAATCGAGTTCGAAAAGAGGCCATAAAAAGGCGTAAATCAGCTGGAAAATATTATGTCAGCTGTATCGTCAAATAAATCAGCCGTCAAATGAATGTTATTGTAGTAATTAATCTTTCGCTAATAAATCAGACGTAATAAGGCCGAGTTTACTATTAATCAAGCTAAACACGGCTGATTTACGCTAATTATACTTAAAATCAGCCATAACTACCTTTCATAGGTAAGTCGTCCGTTTAGTAACACAGCCAGTCGATGATCATTCCATCATCGTGAGAAACATATCTCAACCAGCCGATGTACAAATCAGCCGTCATATATGTATGTAAGTCAGCCATTAGCTCATAAATCAGGCAGATTTTTGTAAACTCAGCCATCACATAAATCTTAAGTCAGCCAGAAGATCTTAAATCAACCACGTTTTGTAACTCAGCCGTATCGTTTGGCTTATTTGTATATGTAAATCAGCCAATTTTTTTAAATCAGCCACATCGTATATATAACTCAGCCGTCAATACAGCCGTAATGCGTTACGGCTGAGTTCATTAATATACGTCAGCGATTTCCTATGTGGCGCCGGATTTTATCTGACGTGGCACTCAAAAGTAATGACATTCTTGTAATTAAGTTTTTTGTCAGAACGTAATTACAAGGACACGCTGGACATTTAAAATAAATCAATAATAAAAAAATATTTTATATACTTCTAGTAATATTACCTAATTTATGTGTCGTTTAAGTTAAGTTCCCTATTTTGTTTTCACTTTCTTTTTTCTTCAATTCTTCATGTATTTTATATTTCAAATAAAAAATTCTATCAATTTTCTTGCTAGTGGTGGGATTTTCTTTATAATTCTTTTATCAATTTTAATTTTATTTATATTCATAACTCTTCATGATAAAAATTAATATTGATGCTTGTTTAGTGTTTCCATTATATTAATAATATTCATATTTTACTTTTCTTTTGATTTTGCCAAAATTATTGAACTTATGGTACAAGAAAAATTGAATAGTTTAATTATCATATTTATAGAAAAGGAGTTGATTTGAAAAAACGTTTATGAAAATTTAGTCAAAATATTTATAGAAAAACAAAACAAAAAATATTATAAATTCGTCTTGGGTTTCTAGAAGTCTTGGCACGGCACTAGGTGTCTGGGCAAAAAAAACTTCTTAGGTATTAAAAACAAAATGTAGAAGTAAAATTGTATCTAGAAGCTTGTGAAAATTGTACTCATAATAGATAGATGTGATGGTGCGATACGATTTGCGTACAAAATGAGCGGGATGGACAAAATTAATAGTAGGGGCATAAAAAAAAAAAAGATTAAATGGTAAAATTACGAAGTGCGGTGCGGACAAAGTTAATAATGCAGGATAAGAAAAATAAAAGTTGATAGTGTATTGAATCAAACTTCATAAACTGCATAACTCTATCTACATGTTGCATGTAGCATTAGTGTAGAGGGCAGCCGTTGTATCGAAACGTAGTTGATACTAATTTTTAGGGCCTCATTTTTACAGTTTTGTTTAATTTAATTGGTAGTTTTTGAATTTTTTTTATTCAAACTAATTTTTGTGATAGTAAATATTATATTAAGTAGTTGGGCTAATTTGTTTCATCTACTTCATGTTAACGAGGTTCTAAACTCTAATACTCACCCATATATCTTTAACTATTTTTTTCTTATTTCAATTGTTTACGTTATCTTTCCTTTTTTCTTTGTATTCATATTGTTTTATAACATAATTTTTCTTAATTCATTTTTTTTATATTTTCTACATTACAATATAAATTTATAACTTGGCATTTTGTCACCAAATGCCTATTTCAACCACAAAACATAAACAAAACCAATTAATTAATTAAAAAAAATAACGTAATAATCAGACAAACATATGTATAAAACATAAACTGGTGAAATTGAGAAAACCAAGTATACCTAAAAACTAATGTTTTGATATCCGATCAGGGCGACGAATCGGGATATCGGCTGAGTGAACAGGTCACCGGGTCGATCCAGGTCGACCGTGGGTAAACCGTGAATGATGGATTTATTATTATTGTTTATATGTATATATATGTTTAAAAATATAAGAAGCTTTCATGTTCAAAATATGTAATTTCTTCAATCCCCTTACTACTAAAAAGGAAATGCTTTTATTAGTTTAAATTAGGTGTTTTAGTTTGGTTGGTTGTAAACTATGACATGGCATGGTTTGAGAGAAATGATGACATAGATACCAACTTAAGCTAATTAAATAGATACTAGGTGATTCTTCCGCGTACACGCGGATAAATTATTTATGTAGTTTTATTTTTAATTTTAGTCTTTAAAAATGTGAAATATGTAGTTGTTTTGAATTTTATTATAGCCATTGTTGTTGATTCTTTGTTGTTAATTTTTTTGGTCAATAATATCGTTTTTATTAATAATACCATTTAATTATTTTATATGTGTAAACGTGTCAAATCAAAATGTATAATAATTTAATACATTAGAGTTTTAAAAAACATGTTAAATTTATTTTGTCCGAATAACTTAAGTAGAATTTAGAATACAAGTAAATCATTTTATATTTTAAAACATTAAAATATATAATCATAAATTTTATACTTGAAACACAGATTAAAAAAAAATTGTTGCTTTCGAATTAAAAATGTTTTTATTATTTTCAAATTGTCTTGCGTTAAAAAAAAATTAAAAGAATAATTAAATTTGTTGTTATAAACTTGGGAAATTTTTTTCATAAACATATCAAATTATTTTTTAAAAATTTGCTAAGTCTTTATTATTTTTTTCAAAAAGAATATATATATTCTATAAAAAATTCTATAATTTTAGGGACAATTGCAAAAATACCATTTTTGGTGTGCACATTTACAAAAATGGCACTATGGATTGTCTATCTGCAAAAATGCCACTAATTATGATTTTTTAGAGCTTACATCTTAAAATTTTAAACTCCAAAAAATATTTTGATCCCTAAAAACCTATAAACTCAAAACTAAACCCTAATACAACATAGTTAACTCAAACATTAATGATATAATGGATAAATAATTTTGAAAAGATGTTATTTTTAAAAAGTGGCACTTCAAAGTGGTGTATCTTAAAATTTCTCATAATTTTATTATTACCATCTATTTCCGTCTGGATATATTTAATCATTTCATTGTTTTTGTGGTTCTTATATTTTGACAGACATGGGAGAGCTAGAGGAGATAGATGTTTAACCAAAACTTTAACATTGTTTATTCAGTAATCCATATTTATATTTTATTTGGAGACTTTGATAATTTTATTGCCTTTTCTTAGTTTCATGTTTAGATTTTAAAAAGCCAAACATGAAATCAATAACTAAAATGAGTTTTTTTTAGAATCCAAAGCAAACCGATATCTCCTACAGTTTCATGGTTCTCTCGTGAGGTTCTTACTTCTTGGTATTAGTAAAATATATAGATACAAATATTATTTTAGATATTTTAATTCACTCAAAAATTTAAGTTTTTCTTATAATTTTGTTTCTTATCCTCTCCACACAATCCTCTTTCTCATGTGTTTGTTTCTACATATATTATGATTGAGTTTCGATAATTTCAATTCCAAGTTTGAGATTTATTTGTTTCTATTATGGTTTACTAAATTTTTGCCTTTTTGGGGATCTACTCTTTTTTAGAAAGCAAAGGAAAAAACAGTAGAGTGAAAAATAGTAAGTTTTCATGATTTTTCTACGAAACTGTTAAACGTTTGCTCTATATTTATGTAAATGTTCTTCTTTCCATCTATTATGATTGTTAAAAGGTTTTGTATTTTAGGTTTCTCTATGGTTTGTATCTCACACAATAGATAATCAAAGATTTCAATATAAGGTAACCATGTGTGCTCTTTGTTTTTTTATAGGTATCTAAGCAGACTGTGATCGATTATGTTCCAAAGCATACCGAATTTGAAAATTGTTTTGGCATACGGCAAATATTAAGAAGTCCAACTTTGCGGAAATGTGCCTATGAGGAACGACTACTTCATCAATATTTTAATCTCGATAGAAATTATTTTTGAAGAGAGTTTGAGAATGTAAAAAAGAAGGTTAAGAGTATGCGGTATAATTCCGGAGATCTTCTTAAATAGTATTCTAACTTTGATGTTGAAGATTTGAGATATTCTCACTAAAAAATTTCAGTAATATGTTAGCAATTTTATCAAACTGAAGTGATTTTTCTTTTTATTTCGGTATAGAACTAAAATATAGGAATTAGTTATAAATATAGCTCACCATAGAGCTAAAATATAGGTATTAGTTATTTCAAGAAAAACTAATTTTTTGCACTTATAAAAAAATAGAAGATATATTAAAGGTTTAGTTATTTTAATAGACGTTTAAAAATATTGAAAATAATATCAGATTTTTAAAATAGAAAAGGAAATAAAAACAAATTGAAATAAAAGGTTTTATTATTTTTAGATAATGGAAAATTTAAACAAATATATTCGTACTATAATCTTTTTACTATTAAAAAGGAAGTGCTATTATTTAATCTCGTAGGTGTTTTCATTTAGTTAGGTTAAAAGTGTGATATGTCTTAAAAAACTGATGACAAGTTTTAAGAAAAATGGTGACATTGCTTAAGATAATATGTCATATTTTAATGTTGGGTTAATTAGCTCAATATTATGTTTTGAGTAAAGAATTAGAAAACTAACATGTCCATAATAGAATTTAGGTGAGTAGCATAAAGAAAAAATATTTGGACAAATTTTTTCATATTAAATTTAGTAATTATTGATGATAATAAAAATCAGTGGTGAAAAACATGGAAAGTAGGGGTTGTGAAGAATATAGAAAATAGAGGTTGTGGTGGATCTCGAAAAGCAAGGAGAAATACATATAGTTGACTATATTTGATTTTTTTTTATGATGTTGTAGTTAGCTATAAAGTATGTAGGGTTTTAGACGCTTCAAAACAAAGAAAAAGTCTTGTCTTTTGAGATTGCACTGTCCTCCAAATTCACATTGGTTTTTATTTTGTACGTCTATACAATAATCCCACGCCACGACATCTATGGCTAGTAGATTAAGCAAACATTTATGAATTCAATCAATTTGTTACTATAAATGAAGAGAGAAACTAATGATTAGTTTAGTTGATCAAAATCCGATCTCCTCCTCATTCCGTTACGAGATCGACCAATGCAGAATGAGCCTTAAAGATCTTGCCATTGAATTCATAAGCTTGGCTCTGTCCTTTTAGAAGAACGTGATAACCAATGCCAAATGCAGTCCACTGTCTCGCTAATGCTCCATTTCCATTTGCATAAAGGTGCCATGTGCTGGAAGCCGAAATCAGCTCATTCGACACACAAATAACATCACTTGCTTGAGGTTGTATGGACGTTAGGCAAAACAGAAACTAATGCACCATTTGTTGCTCAGCAAGAAAACCCAAAACAAACCCGAGAAGTGGAAACTACAATGTAGCAGGGCCTAATGAAAAAGCAAACTCCTCTTGGCGTGAAACAACACGTGATGAAGCAAAGATTTCCTCAAATGTCAACAACTCCGTAGGTAATACTATGCAGCAACGAAGAAACAAAAACAAAGGTGTTTCGGTGCTAGCATAAACCAAATGCAGAACTAGAGGATGAGATACATCACCAAGAGATTCGAAGAGATTCAACCCAGAAGTATTAAGCATCACCTGTAAAGGTGTGCAAACTGAACTGAACTCAGCTTCTGGTGAATCATACATCAGAGCCCCCAAAATGTGTGTGACATGTAGCTTGATTAAGCTCACAACAACATTGAACAACACCATCTCAGAATAAGGAATTGAGGTCTTGAAACCAGCAAAATTATTGCTGTACATAAGCCAAAATTCAACTGTTATAGTGGCTTGTTGCCTGACAAGAGAGATTAAATGAAACTAAGAGCTTGAATGCTCAACTATTGCAACATCTGCAATGACATAGAAACCATTAAAAGAACCATAAGCAAAAAGAGCTATCAATTGCAATCCTTCAAAGTTCACTACCTTCACATCAACTTTACAAATTAAAGATACCAAACTAACAAACTCTTCACAACATAACAATGAAACAATCTCGGATAGTGTGTTCCATAGCTTAGAGAGCACAAACATATCTCAACAGATTGAACTTCTTGGAGTTGCAAAAGATATTTGGAGATGATCATAAGCTCTGCCAAAATTAATCTCATGACAACAGAGATCAACGAATCCTCAAAACAACAAGCATTATCAAGCTTGACAATGAGGCTTAAACGCTGAACTAGAGCAGCAAGTGGAGTGGCTTGAAAGCCATCGAATGAGCCGGCAAATTCAAAAAGGCCATAGCAATCATCGTCCCAAAGGCTTAAGCAGAGTATAACGACTACAAACTTAAGAATGTCCCCCTGACTATGAAGACGTTGATACCTAAAGATACCTTCGGAATCTGTACACAGTTCTTCAATAACACCACAACATTCAATGGACGAATCAACAAAGAATCTAAAGCTTATTAATTTGCAGAGGCTAAGAAGGAGAATTAAGCAAGCTTTGATGCATTCTCTTGAAACCAACTGCCTTAAGACTGTGAAATCAGGATGATTAAGCAACACAATGAACCATCCATCATCAACTCCATATCCTAGATCTTGTTGAAAAATGTCTATGCAAATCTCCATCGCTCTAAGAACACATCCATTTTCAGAAATTCTCCATAACATAATAGCATCATTAACATAGAGATATCCATAATCTATATGCTTAGAGAGTGAGTTCATAAACCATGAGCATACCACAGGAGATTGTAAATCTGGTGGCCGGGGAAGTGAACCATATAGGAATATTGTTTGTAGCAGCAATCTCAACAAAGATGTTTCTCAAAACTCATTGACATCGATAATCTCTCCTGGTGAAGCAATAATCTCAACGAAACCATGAAACGAAGAAAAGAAATCCATCACAGAAGTAATCGCAGATCAAACGCAATCAATATCACCAAACCGTGATAAAACTAAGATCGACGAGATGCACCAAATAATCCATCAACTTCATTCTTTGATTTTCTTCCAAGCGTCACCATCGTTGCATTGATCCAACTAAATCGAAGTCGGAAATACGCATCAAACGTAAATCAAAGAAAATACATATTTATGTGAACGATTGCATGACTTCCTCTCTTGTTTCGCCGTAGGTAAGAATCGAAGCTCACAAGTAAGATTGAACCGAAGACGAAGCTCACATCAACGGATCTATAGCTTCTGATGTCAACCAAAACTCAAATCAAAACTCGGTCTCCCAATCAATCGGTGAAAGCAGAAGAGAATCAAAGGAATCGAACGAAAATCGGTGAAATTGATATCCAAATGTGCATGAAGAAATGATGAATCGATCTAGAATCACTGGTAACAAACACATAAACGAAGCGGAAGAGTTGGTTTTCCGGTGAAAACCCAGAAAATCGAAAGCAACAAAAAAATTGAATGAGAAAGAGAGGAAAAAGCCTAAAAAAAATTATTTCTCTGATACCATATTAGAATTTACTCTGATTCTCATTCATCATTAAATGATGTACAAGGTTCATATATATACTAAACCAATTAACTAAACCAGCTAACTAACCCAACTAAACCAAACTATACATTCTTACGGATTTTACGCGGTTTTTAGATGCGATTTAGGGTTTAATGGTTAATGTGATTGCTGGTTCTACGCGGTTTTTAGATGCGATTTACGAAGGTAATTTGGTAAGATTTGATTTTGTTTCTTAATTAGGTCTGTGAGAGAAGCAACACGATTTTGGAGACTAGTCTGATGAAATCTGGGATTTTTACCACAGAAGATAGGTATTTCTCTTAATTCTTTCTAAGCTTTTCTAAGCTTCTCTGTTTCTAACAAGTTTCTTTTATTCAGGAAATTTTTATTCTTGTTAGCGGTTGATGTTCTCCCATGATAAACTCAACCTAAGCAGAGAGTCTATTTTCCGTGCGGTGAACATTCTGGATCGATTCCTTTTCTTAGACAAAATCGTTACGCGGACAGAAATGTTGCTCGTGGGCATCTCCTGTCTTCTTTTAGCTATCAAACTCGAGGAGATGCACAAAGAAGGAGATCGAAGATGTGATGTATCTGGCTTCTCCTTCCACTCAGAACCCATTTTCTAGGACTCATGTTATGGAAATGGAACTAAGGATTCTTGGAGCTCTGGATTTTGATGTCATTTTGCCAATTAGGCTCTCAATTCCCAAATATTAGTCATATCTATAGAAAAAAAATTAGTTTAATAAACAGTTTATGAGAGTTTGGTTAAAAATTTTATAGAAAAAGAACAAGATTTTCATAGATTTCTTTTCTTGTTAATGTTTTAGTATTTTTTGTAGAACTACCGTTAAATAAAAACTTCTTTTTAAAAAAAAAAACCTTTTTTAACTCGCTTTGAGTCTCTAGAAGCCTTGGCACGGCACTGCTCGGAGATTCCACAATGGCTACGTACCTCCCTTCTCACCTCGTAGCCACATCTTTGGCATTTGAATTACAAAAATGACATTTTTTGTGTGCACATTTGCAATAATGCCACTTAGGGGTGTTTATTTGCAAAAATGCCACTAATTATAGATTTATAAATCTTAAAAAATGTTATGACCCCTAAACCCTCCTAAACCCTCAAAACTAAACCTTAATAGAACACAGTTAACCCAAACATAAATAATATAAAGAAAAAATAATTTTCAAAAAGTGGCATTTTTGCAAAGATTTCAAAAATGTGTCATTTTTGTAAAATGATATTATTTGAAATTTGTGTTGGCATTTGCCTCCAAGATCGCTGAAGAAAGGCTTATTATCTTACTTCTTTGGTTTTTTTTTTACCTCATTGACAGACATTTCTCTTACCTGTTTTTGCTTTTGAGAGGTCTTTGTGTAGTACTGATATTTCAGATCTCCTTCAAGAAAAAATAGAAGAGAACGGACAACAAAGGTTATATTATTTTACTTCACTAGTCTTTTTTTCTGTTTTTTGACAAACATTTCTTAGCTCAAACTCTCTGTGTTTTGCTTTTTTGATAGCTCTTTGTGCGCCCTTGCTCTTTCAAATCTCCTTAATGAAGAAGAGAATCTTCTTAATGAAGAGAATACACTTGGCCAAGTGAAGGCGACGAGCAAGAAGAGAAAGAGAGATATTATGCTCATAAAGAACCTTGAGACAGAGAGAAAAAGATTAATGTGGTGATCCTTGAGACATTCAGCCAAGTGTAATCCTTCTCAAACATTCTGAAAACACCTGACACCATATCTGAGTCTTAGATATTCCTTGGTAAAGACAAGTTACATTTTTGTGATCTACCAATATTTCAACACTTGTAATCCACTTCTTTTGTTGAATATTCTGTCTCATTCTAGTGCTTATAACGTCTTCACATGCAAGTTCTTTTACCAAACTCGCGACTCGAGAAACTTGAAAGCATCATCATGGTGAGTCAATCTTCGCCTTGGTCTCTGAAACCATTCAATCTTGAAGTCACGATGTCACTGTAACGCGACAAGAGACAAAATTATCCTACTAAGCAATACAAAACAGAGCCGTGAGCAACAGAAGAAGCCGGTGAAACAGACAATAGAATAAAACGAGGGTCTTCTACAGTTGGCCAGTGAACAAGAAGGCTCCTCCGACCAAAAGCATCTTCACCAAACTATAGCGTTCTTGAGCTTTCCTGATGGAAGAAAAGGTTCTAAGAGCAAGTTCTAAGAGAAGTCTTGCATCTCTATTTGAAGTTGCAAGCATTTTAGCCAATGTGTTGCGTCTACTAATTTCTATCTCTTACTCAGACTTGTGCGCCAGCTTCCACCTCTCCGACAGTCTCCTCATGGTCTACTTACTCACAGATGATTCCGGTGACTTGGAAGGCAAAGATCGACAGTGGTGTTTACGGCTAAATTCATTTCTTGCTCTTGAAATCACCGACATTAACTTTGATTCACTTGGAGAATCACTCCACGATGAGCTTTCCTCCCCTGCATAACCTCTAAACCTTGAACTATCATTGCCACAACTTGCCTTCATTTGTCTAGATACTATTCTGGCAATCGCTCTGGAATCTCTTGACTTTTGTCTAAAAGACTTACCTCTTCATTATCTTTCAAAAGCCTGTGATCTGCCCTGACCTCATCACAAGAAGAGCTCTACGATGGAAGAGTTCTATCAGTTCTCTGTGGCTTCCCAAGATTAGGTTTCAGAACAACAATCTCGATCGGTTTCAGACCACTTCTCTTTTTCAGTTGTTTCTTTGACAAGTGAATTGTATCATCGCATGGAACACACCTAGTATTATAATGGCTGGAATTAGCACCACCACCATGCCATTGAGGTGATCTTTGACTCTTCAAAGATGTGGCTTGAGTGTAGTGTGGTTTGAGAGCTATGTTTTGAAGATCGAGCAAATGTTTTGTGAATAATGAATCTGGGTGATGAAGAAACTTCAATAAGAGGTCCCTGTTGGAGTCTAGAGCCTCAAGAGTCTCGTTGAACTCTTTAGAATAACGCAGTTTCTCATCAGTCGATAGACGCTTAGCCTCCATGAACTTCTGCCGTATAAAAGCCATCTCTGCCTCAGTTAGATTAGCATTCACCTTCCTTTGATGCATACTTAAACTACTATTCTCCTTCTCTGCGTCCAAAACTTCAAAGACATCTTTGAATTCCTGCTCGTCCAATGAGCCCCTACTCCTTAAGAGATTTATGACCATGATATGTTTTCTTTCCACGAGCTTTTCGGACGCTATTGCCAATAGCCTATTGGCCTGCGTTGTTGATTCTCCAAAGACACGTGCGAGGAGAACTCTGAGGCGGCAGTCCATCAAGACCATCTATCTCGCTATAACGCTTGGTGATCTCCTTTTAGATTCATTGTGCATTGACATTTCTTGTGTTAACAAACTTTTCGTTGGAACTCCACTGGTTTAGTGAGCAGATTGCCTCCTCTTCATCAAGCGAGCAATCGACTTGTGCTTTTGAAAGTTTCTTTCTGGTCCTGGAAATGGATCCAACAATCAGAATGCGTTTCATTTTCTTAACACAAAAAATGAAATTGTGAAGGAGAGCTTAATTAGTAAAGCAAAATGTTATTGAGCAATCGTTACGTGTAGGGATGTTGTCGCGGCTAAAAAAACCCCTACCAGACCCGAACAACCCAAAACAAATCAGCCCAGAAAAACACATAAAATGAAAAATCCGAAAAAACTCATGTATAAATAGGGTAATCCGAAGAAAACCCTATATGCTTAGGGTTACCCGCGGGTGCCCAAATTTCTTTTTCTTTGTTTAAGAATTTTTTTTATATCACATTTTTTTTCTTTTCCTATTGGTGTGTAAAAATATATCAAAATGAATTTCTTTAAACATTGCATTTTCTTACAAAAAATTTAATAATTTTATTTTACCAATCCATACAACAAAAACAGAACAATTTTTTAGACATAGTTTTAGTAACTTACGAAATTTTACGTTTTGGCGGAAAATTTTACGTTTTTGGCGGAAAACACAGGAAACAAAAATTTATGTTTTTACGGACAATGGATATTACGTTTTGGCGCAAAATTTTTCATTTTTGGCGGAAAACACGGGAAACAAAAATTTATGTTTTTGACGGACAATGAGATATTATGTTTTGGTGGAAAAATTTTACGTTTTTGGCGGGATAATTTTACGTTTTCAGTGAAAAAAATATATAAAATTTTATGTTTTTGGCGGAAAAACATAATTTTATATTTTGTTAGAAAATCATACGCAAAAATACAAAAAAAAAAAAAATTGGGTTAGAAAACTGTGCTTTTATGTTTTGAATGGAAAAATGGATTTTAGCTTTTTGGTGGAATCATAAAATCACATTTTTGGCAAAAAAACATAAAATCATGTTTTTGACATTAAAATAATTAGTCTAATATTATTTTCAAAATTATCATAACTAAAACGTTTATCAATGGGTTTTTAAACTAAAAATAAAATTTAAAATAATTCATTATAAAATTATTTTAAGAGTATTGATTTTTTTTTAAATCTTACGAGTACCCTAAACCCAATAGGGTAATCCTATTTGAATTTGTGTATAATAGGTATCTGCCCTGTTTTGAACCCATATCTTTTTAAACAAAAAATTTAGGGTAATGGGTTTGAAAATTTTCCTAGGTTTATGATACCCATTGGGTAATTACCCATAGAGTAATTACCCATAGGGTAATTACCCATAGTTACGTGTATAATTAAGATATGATAAACCTGTTGAAAAAGTAACAAACAAGCAAATCCAATTATGACACTACCAAACAAATAAGGAGATTAGATTATTCTACAGAAAACAACATCACAACACAACAAAACAAGAGTGATGTTTTGTTTATTTTTTTTCTCCAGAGCTTATAAAAAAGTGAGTTAAGTTAACAAACATAAATTAAAAGTACATTCGTAATCTATTAGGGCATTGATGTTGAGCTACATTAGAAGATGATATGTTTTGGTTGCTGAGAAAATTTCCAGAGTTCTTGAGGAAATTCCACATTCGAGTAAATAAACTACAATTCCAAATTTCTAGAGTTCCAGTTTTTTCTTGGAAGTAAACATTGACGAAGAAAAGGAAAACGGAAGAGAGAGATGAGAGATTCTAACCTCGACAAGAACTGGGTGTTGTCGGAAACAAAATTAGATTTGACGAGAAGAAATACGTTCGCATCTTTCACTCACTCGTAATTGGAAGTAATGTTCTTTCGGGAAAACATTTCAAGTAATTTGAAATTTGAAGATAAGATAGTATTAATCTAGAAGAAGAAGAAGATGGTGGCGACTCTCTTGACATTGATAAATAAGTTTGATTTTTTTTTAAAACACTTGGCTTTGGTTGAAAGTTCAAATGCAGTTTAAAAACAAAAACAAATACCACAAATAAAGTTGAGATAATTACTAGAATAACCTTAACAAATTGCCTAATTATTAGAATAATTTTCACAAGTCTCAAAATACTAAAAAAAAGTTTATAAGACATAAAAACCAGGGTTATATTTTGTTATTACAAAAATGTCATTGTCATTTTTGACTTAAAAAAAAAAATTCAAAAACACAAAGACGCAAACGCGATCGCGGAGGATGTAGAAGCACCGGAGACGCGCTCGGCGGAGGTGTACTGCTAGATTTAGATAAAATCGGATTAAAAATCACAAACTAAGAAAAAAAACTTGAAATATTTTGATTTTTGGTTAGATAAAGAATATATGATGTTAGATATACTAGTTTTAGGCTAAATCCAGTTGAAAACAAGTTAAACTACAGTAAAAACGAGCTAAATACAGGTTGGCCGTCATTGTTAGGGTTTGACAGCTTCTGGGTTGGTGAAGAAGATGAAGGGTAAATTACGATTTTACCCTTTTTGAATAAGTCTACCACTACTATAAATAAATCTACCACTACTATAAATAAGTCTACCACATATTATAAATCTACCATTACTATAAATAAATCTACCACTACTATAAATAAGTCTACCACATATTATAAATCTACCACTACTACAAATAAGTCTACCACATATTGAAACGACCCGACCCAAAATTTCAAAAAATTTCCCTCCAGATTATTATCATCACATATAATAATTCTCAATGGGTCAACAACCAAGCAATGCGGAACAATAAAACATCAACGACATATTCCAATTTAACAAATCTCATACTTTATTAAATATCAACCCAGTTCAACCAATCAACCCATATGAATAAACAATATCCAATGACTAACAACCTAACAATTCCATAGAAATACAATCCAAGTGAGACCCTAAATCATCTCTTCTTCCTCGCCGCGATTCCACGATCACAATTTCTCTTTACCTGCAACACATGGCAAAAAAAGTTGCGTGAGTATTATCATAAATACTCAGCGACGCGGTCATCCCGTCTACAGGCTATTTAAATACAAGTATAAACAACCAACACAATACCAGGATGATCACAGAACAAGCATACACAACCAAGCAAACAAACCAATCCAGAATACACCGTGTCGATCGACAGGACTCACTGTGTCGATCGATACAACCACTAGGTGTCGACGATCAGTGACCCCGTGTCGATCGACAGGATCCACTGTGTCAATCGACACAACCACAAGGTGTCGAAGAACACAGGCCCCGTGTAGATCGACACACCACCTCGGTGTCGATCGACACGACGTCGCAGAACCCAGAATCGAGTCAATCCTCACACGACTCGAATCTGATGCGATCCGTCGAGTCTCCTGCATAAATCCACACACAAACACACGAAAACCACCAAGCAATCGTATTCCATTGGTCCCCTATACTTATACGAGCCTACGGTCACATACTCACCTTGATTGGGATTGAAAAGGATGAAGAACGCGAAGAACGAGCGAAGAACACTAAGACAGCCTCTAATTCCGTCCTCACAGACCCGAAATTAGCACATCAACAACCTCTTTCTCGTTCTATCTCCACTCACGATCAATTCTCCTCTAGGAAATCTCTCGAAAGCCTCAGAACTTCTGATTCTGCCTTTTATATCAAACCCTAGGGTTTCCGTAAACCGGCCAATTGGAACCAAACCCGACGGTCTGATTTCAACACGTGTCGATCGACATACACCACATGTGTCGATCGACATAACACCCAAAACCAGACTTCTCCTAAGTCCAACACTCACGTGTCGATCGACACACACACTCTGTGTCGATCGACACCCACCAAAAATCCACTTTTTGGTTCACGGGCGTTACAATTCTCCCCCACTAACACGGATTCGACCTCGAATCACGCGACACCGCCACACTACGGTCTCAAACACCTGACCCGCACCCGGCCAGTATCCTTCGAGATCACACTCGAATCCCACAACCCATCCTGCTAAGGCTAACACTCCCGCCTAAAATTCAGCCAGATTCACCCGGAACATCAACGATGCACGCCCCAGGTCCGGATTAGGGCTGCCCGATTGGCCGTCCAACAATCAAACAAGAACATGTCCGACCAACCGTTGACCCTGCATTGGACCAAATGATCGTACAACGATCAAACAAGAACATGTACGACCATCGGCGTAACATATGCTACCAGGATTGTCCGAACCGAATTCCCGGCTCTAGTAAAAACCCCAGACTCGACGTCCACCACACCCCTGGCCCTCAGCCAGCACCACTCGTGATCACACCTGATCCCTGAGTTCTACTAGGCTCACACTAGCCACATTGCACCGTCTCCCCACGGCTGCAATCCTGACCCCACCCGGTCAGCACCACCTGGGATCCACTCCCGATCCCCGAAGCTCATCCAGTCTCATACTCACGACCATGCTCAGACGCTACTGCTCCTAACTCATACTCATAACTCATAAACAAATACACCACACATATGCTCGCAGGATCGTCACCCCTTGAACGACAGTGTGCAGGAGACCCACCCGTCCCCTGGAGAGACCCACTATCCCTCCATGTATATATGTAGGGAACCCACCTGTCCCCTAGAGAGAACCACTAACTCTCGAGTATATGCAGAGAACCCACCCGTCCTTTGGAGAGATCCACTATCCCTCAGTATACAGGAACCCACCCGTTCCCTGGAGCAATACTCTGAAACGTGCATCATAAGCACCTGTCGACCAGAATCACCTTTCGTGGTCATCCGAAACAACCCAATCACCAGGGTATTTCACAGAGTCCCTGGAAAGACAGTCCTAACTCACATAAGACTTCTATTCCAGACTCCTCCTAGGAAATAGGCAGGTTCTAACTCACATAAAACCCCTATTTCCCAGCGCCATCTGGGGAATCACAAGTCCTAACTCACATAGAACCTTATCCCCAGATAATCCTACTAGAACATGGACAGCCCTAACTCACATAGAACTTCCATTTCTAGTCTCCCTAGCCGATAGACAAGCTCTAACTCACATAGAACTCTATCGCTAGCCTCCACATGACCTACCAGTCAATCAAAAATCCATGACATCACTAGTCATCTCATAAGAACACACGTCTTAACTACACATTTAATAAGGCAAACTAATCTTATTAAATCTCAAATTGTATACTCGTTACATCCACCACAAAATACAAATATCACAATCATAGCAACATGCTAGTACAGACTCTGAAAACCAGAAAAGAACTCAAGCCACCGCTTGCTTCTCGAACCACTTCGAGAACTTCCTCTTCATCGATGCTTCTGGTTCCCAAGTCTCCTACTCAATACCATCACAGTCCCACACGATTCTCACCAACGGTATACTCTTCCGGCGCAGCACCTTAATCCTCCTCAATCGCAGCCGCAGTCTCAACCAGCTCCGCCCTCAAGGCAAACCTACTCGCCCTGCAGCGAGTCCTCAACTCAGCTCGAAGTCCCCCGAGGAACCTCCTCACCTGGGCCTGCTCGCCCTCCATGCCTCTACCAGCATGCACCAGGAGTCTACTGAACTCCAAATCGAACTCCCTCACGGTCCGATCCCCCTGAGTCAGGTTCAGAAACCTCAAATCCATCCTGTCCACCGCCTCCTGCGGGAAATACTTGGCATTAAACTCAGCCAAAAAATCCTCCCAGACCATCTCGGCCTGCACCCGCCTAGTCTCAACGCCTCTCCACCAGAGATGCGCATCACCATCCAAATAGTGCACTGCTAGGTCTACTCTGTATCCCTCTAGACACCTGATCGAGCGAAAGTTACGCTCTAATCTCCGCCGCCACTCATCGGCCTCCTCCGGCTTGGCACCACCAGAGAAAAACCCGGTGCCAATCCGCTGCATCTGCTCCATCATCCTTAGGTAGGATGGGAGCTCCTCCGCAACCACCACAACTGGCTGCACCCCAGCCATACCCGGCTGAACACCCGCCACTACTGGCTGACCACCAGCCACTCCTGGAGCCTGACCCAGAGCCGGTACCCCACCTGGTAACCGCTCTAGGATCAACTGCAGCAAAACCGCCAGGCGATCATCTCGGTCCTGAGCCACACCTGTGGGAGCACCCCCACCTGGGCCTGCCGCACCAGCAACTACACCGGGACCCACACTAGCCCCATCAGCCCTCACACTGACACTCGTAGAAACCGGACCCACGGACCCCTCCTGAAACGCCTGAGAGTCTGCCACCTGCTCCTGCGTGGTCTCCTGGGCCACACTCGCGGCTACCGACTCACTCTCGAGCCCTCGCCCGCGCCCACAACCAGCACGACCTCTACGGCCCCCACGACTTCTGCCTCTAGCACCTCTAGCCATACTTCTGCACTCACAGCAGATTACTAAGTACTAGAACAAAACAGAAATCATACAACACTTACCGTGGAATCTCATTGAAGGCTCAGAAGAGATGATCTAAGACTCCATACCCACACAACAATCAATCAATTAACTTTCTAATCAATCAATTGCACCCGCCCTAGAACCGCTAGGGCTCTGATACCAAACTGAAACGATCCGACCCAAAATTTCAAAAAATTTCCCTTCAGATTATTATCATCACAGATAATAATTCTCAATGGGTCAACAACCAAGCAATGCGGAACAATAAAACATCAACGACATATTCCAATTTAACAAATCCCATACTTTATTAAATATCAACCCAGTTCAACCAATCAACCAATATGAATAAACAATATCCAATGACTAACAACCTAACGATTCCATAGAAATACAATCCAAGTGAGACCCTAAATCATCTCTTCTTCCTCGCCGCGATTCCACGATCACAATTTCTCTTTACCTGCAACACATGGCAAAAAAAGTTGCGTGAGTATTATCATAAATACTCAGCGACGCGGTCATCCCGTCTACAGGCTATTTAAATACAAGTATAAACAACCAACACAATACCAGGATGATCACAGAACAAGCATACACAACCAAGCAAACAAACCAGTCCAGAATACACCGTGTCGATCGACAGGACTCACTGTGTCGATCGACACAACCACTAGGTGTCGACGATCAGTGACCCCGTGTCGATCGACAGGATCCATTGTGTCGATCGACACAACCACAAGGTGTCGAAGAACACAGGCCCCGTGTCGATCGATACACCACCTCGGTGTCGATCGACACGACGTCGCAGAACCCAGAATCGAGTCAATCCTCACACGACTCGAATCTGATGCGATCCGTCGAGTCTCCTGCACAAATCCACACACAAACACACGAAAACCACCAAACAATCGTATTCCATTGGTCCCCTATACTTATACAAGCCTACGGTCACGCACTCACCTTGATTGGGATTGAAAAGGATGAAGAACGCGAAGAACGAGCGAAGAACACTAAGACAGCCTCTGATTCCGTCCTCACAGACCCGAAATCAGCACATCAACAACCTCTTTTTCGTTCTATCTCCACTCACGATCAATTCTCCTCTAGGAAATCTCTCGAAAGCCCCAAATTCTCTGATTTCAGAACTTCTCCCCAAAATCTCTCTGAAAAGTCTGATTCTCCAGAACAAAAATGGCCAGAACTTCTGATTTTGCCTTTTATATCGAACCCTAGGGTTTCCCAAAACCGGCCCACCAAACCGGCCAATTGGAACCAAACCCGACGGTCTGATTTCAACACGTGTCGATCGACATACACCACATGTGTCGATCGACATAACGCCCAAAACCCGACTTCTCCTAAGTCCAACACTCATGTGTCGATCGACACACACACTCTGTGTCGATCGACACCCACCAAAAATCCACTTTTTGGTTCACGGGCGTTACACATATCATATATCTACCACTACCACGACGATACAAATAAGTCTACCACATAAATCTACCGCCACTATAAAAAAATCTACCATCACGACGATCAACAAATATAAATCTACCAAGGAGAGTAATAAGTCTACTACATCATATAAATCTACCGCCACTATAAACAAGTCTACCATCTCGACGATCAATAAGTCTATCGTTCACAAAATTAAATCTACCACGACTATAAATAAGTCTATCGATCACAAAATTAACTCTACCACTACTATAATAAATCTACCATATATTATAAATCTACCACTACTATAAATAAGTCTACGATCGCGCGAACCATAATAAGTCTACCAATCAAAAAATTAACTCTACCACTACTACTAATAAGTCTATCACTCAACAATAAATCTACTACTACCATAAATAAGTCTACCATTGCGCGAACCATCAATAAGTCTACCGATCACAAAATTAAATATACCACTACTACTAATAAGTCTATCACTCAAAAATAAATCTACCACTACTATAAATAAGTTTACGACTGCATGAACCATCAATAAATCTACCGATCACAAAATTAAATCTACCACTACTAGAAATAAGTCTACCGATCACAAAATTAACTCTACCACTACTAGAAATAAATCTACCACATTTTATAAATCTACTACCACTATAAATAAGTCTACCATTGCGCGAACATTAATAAGTCTACCAACCACTTAATAAATCTACCATCACATGAACGGTAGATTTATTCGCTTTTGGCGGAAAAATCTTTGCTGCTCATTAATGGCAGTTTCGTAAATACGTTTTTTGTTATCAAAGGAAATAAGGGCAAAACAAGTTTTAAAAATCTTTCAAGATTATTTGAATAATTAGGAAAGATTAGGATTAAAATTGTCAAAAACCCCAATTATTAAGGTCATTCTAGTAAATTCCCCATTAAAGTTTTGTATTTTGATTTTCTTCCCTCGGTTCGATCCTCAACTAAACCGACCGGTACAATTGTAAATAGAGAACTATATGAACCGCGCACTCTCTATTATGAGATCAAGTTACCACTCAATCAAATAACAATCTCATGGCGTCTAAAAAAAACTTAGAATAAGCCTAGTAGTCTTGTCTCCAGAGACCCATCTCTCGACTAATAGTCGCAAACCAGATGTAACTATTGTTGCCCAAGCAGAGATCCCAACAACACTTGCCACTAACTCTTAAACTAAGAACACAAGAGATAACTTATTAACATTTATCTAGACTCGATGCAAAAGAGTAGAGAGAAACATGAAAATGGCTCATGATGTATACATATCAAATAAAGACACTGCAAGAGATTCAAGATTCCATATTGTGTCTTCAACTCACGCTACAACATGATCTTTGGTAATCAATCATGCTCAACTACCTTACTACAACCATCTAATTCATCAACACCAAACCAACAAAATCACATTCGAGCATACCACCTCATTACCGTTTTGTAACAAAGAACTTTTCCATTTTAACTCTTTGATCCAGCCATCTCTCGCTGCGCCTTCTCCGCAAAGAGCTTCGTAGCAACCATGTTATCCATAAAATACTCTCTGTAAGGATGATTCTTTGGGACAAGTTTCTTGAACTTTTCAAACTGTTTATCCGCCTCATCTTGCTTCTTAAGCACAGTGTATATAATCCCTTGGCAGAGATACGGCCTGAAATCTCTCGGTTCTTCCTTCACAAGCTCCTGATAAAGCTTCAATGCTTCGTTATGCTTCCCTTCAATGACCCGAATCTGCGCCACTAGTAGCTTGGAATCCCTCAAATCCTTACGATTCTTCTGTTTCTTGCACTTCTCCATTGCCTCCTGAATTTTCTTCTCCACAAGCCATAATCAAACCGTAATAGTCCTCGACACGAAGCGGATCTTTACAATATGGTACCTAAAGAAAAGAGATTTGAAATTTGATAAAGTGTTGAAAGAGAAACCTCAAAGATTCAACCTACAATTTCTTAGAAATCCATTAGAGAAGTTAGACCGGAAGAGTAGAGGAAAATGAGTTTTAAAACACGAAATTCAAGTATGAAAGACAAAAGATACTAATTTAATTTGTTAGCATTCAATCAATGTTTTCAGACCTGGACCGGACCGGCCGGTTCGACCGGTTGAACCACGACCCGACAAGGTTTCCGGTCTGGGTTTTAAGTGTTTTTCTTTATTTCTTCATCAATTCTTTAATCGTTTATTTATTATTATCATTTATCATCAATATAAATTAGCAAATTTTATGATCACTTTTCTATGAAAAATATTTAAAAGTTTAAAAATAAAAAATTAATTAAAATATACACTAAATATTTATTTTGATCACTATAATTACTTGATATATATTTTTATTTTATTTTTATATATATAAAACTATATAGATATATATAAATTTACTAAAATTCATTAATCAATTGACCCGCGATTAAACCACAGTTGATCCGGTTCAACCGACTGACCCAGTGACCCAGCTGGCACTCCGGTTCGTCATCCGGATCGAATTTAAAAACATTGAATTCAATAGTTCTTAACGTTTATAATCTATTTAGTTACCGAAAAAAGCGATGATGTATTTTGAAATAAAAACTCTTCTGCTCGTTTTCCAAAATACCTCTCATTTGTTTTTAAATACCTCTCATTTTGATGGTCATGGTCTCATAACATGTTTACTAACTCTAAGGTAGTTCTGTAATGGTGTTTCAATCAATTTGTTGATGTTATGGTTAAACCTGTATTCGTGATGGTCTGTTGTTGCTTGGCAACTAGCTTACAAGCTCCAAATGATCTTCAAATATATTATAAAGTATGATATATACGTCTTGTCTGTATTCTTACATCATGTATTCAGATTATATCTGTCTACCTAGTGTATATTAAAATAAACATTATGCAGGCATACAATGACGCATATAGTTCATTATAAGTTTATAACAACTGTCCAGCAGATTGTTTAATTCCTTGTGTAGTAACTAACTGGGCTGTTAAGAAGAAGACAATTTATGATTTGAGCTAGTTCGCGTATCTAATAAATATTTTTTCTTGTCAACAATAATTTATATAATACAAATGTTAGTGTCCGTGATTTAAATGGTTAAGTTTTGCATTTTTAGCAAAAAATTGTTTTTTTAAAAGAATTTCTATAAGTTTCGAGTTTGTGGAGAGCTTTCAAAGTCTTGAATCCGGAGAACTTAGCATTAAAATAAGATGATATTGCGACGTAGAAAAACCTAAACAAGCAAACTACAAGTTGCTTAAGTGACAAAATTAGTGAATGGACTTATAATAATCCTAAATAAAGAGGATACTTAAACGTACGATAATAACAACATTAATATGCGTAGCGACGAAGACGTTGACTTCAAACTAAATGACCGTAAAACTTCTTCGATCTTACCCACTGACTTTTCCCTACATTCCTTCATCATATCTAATATCTTAATAATATATACTACTTTTACTTGTCACAATATTGTTAAGTTTGTTATGAATAAGTGGAAGAAAAAAGGAATTGTGTTATCTTTATTCTATGAGAAATATAAGTATATATAAAAATACAAAATTTGGAGAAGAAGTATAACTTGGAGAAGAGGTAAGTCTAGAAGATTCTAGAATATGAGCCTATAATGGGCATCCATATAAATGGGTTTATAACACTCTCCGTTGGATGTCATTATAGTAAAAATATTTTTAATGCGCATAAAATGTTGCCTCATTAAAAATTTTACCAGGAAAACCCAATTGGGACAAAATCATGCTAAGGGAAAAAGAGAGCAACGCTCTATTTCTCCTCCTGATGAGTGCATTACTTGATATCTTTGTGACGACGTACCCAAATGTTGAACTTGCATCTTGAAAGTACTAACTGGAAGTGTCTTGGAAAATAAATCCGCCAAAGCTTCACTTGAACGAATCTGTAGAACATGTACATCACCTTTCTTCTGCAACTCATGGGTCTTTCAGATGATATATCTTAATCATTCTCTTTGTTTCTCTCAATATCATTCAAGTATATGATATTCATTTGGGAGATTGATAGACTTTCATATATCATTGTAATGATAACATTTCTCTTTAAGTGTCTATCATATGCGTGTCCTTTGATGTCTCGTTAAAAATATTTTCACAGAAAAATCCTATGGGATAAAAATTATGATAAGGAAAAAAGAGTACATCCACGCTCATCATTATATATCTCTCCCTCGGAAATTTTTTTTTCGGGAAATGAATTCCGACTCCCCCAGACTTAGCATTTGCTTGCCCACAAGCAAACATAAACTAAGAATGTGAAAGAGGTTTGAAAACGCAGAAACTTACCTTCCCTTGGAGCACCAGACCGATCCTTTCAACAAGTAATCCACATAATGCAAAACCAACTCAAAACCAGACCACCATGTACTTCTCCATAGACATTCGCAGCCTCCCAAATTTATCCACGACTTCTCAACATAACCCGCTAGTCCTCATTGCTGGGTCTCGTCCCAGATCTCAATGCCAAGAACCTTTTAGACTCATTCTCATACTATACCATGACTAGTGAACCATACAACCTTTGGTACTCTTTCTCTCCCCCAGACTTATTCGATTAAGAAACTCAAAAACAGTGCTTTCACTACTATTGTTCCTTGTGAGAAGATAGGGTCGTGAGATCGTTCGTCCTCTACATCCGTTCTAAGGGACTCAGACTGCTGCTTTTGAGCTCTAGGTGATCACCTCTTGAGTACTGACTCACTGGAATTTCATTTCCTCATCTTATACTCAAGAACTATCATATCACCCCAATCATTTTTTTTTTGTAACAAGGGAAAGGAGTACCATTACTTTCACTAAAAGTTGCACTTGTCAGATACGAATGAGGAGTCAAGCCCTATGAACACCAATCACCAAGGAGACCGCATAATTAGCTCGAACCCGGCGGATTATGCTAGAAGTAATAAATGTCTCTAGTTAACTAGTCAGCCTTAGGATTTTTTATTAGTCTAACATTGAAATCGATCCTGGAAGAATGGTCACACAACTGAAAGAGACAATCCACTAAACCAAAAGAAGGATCCTAGTTTCCAACTGACTATTTTGACTCAATAAAACGTTTTGGACTGACTCTCAAAAACAAACACAAAGTTAGCAACTACCTCCCCCAGACTTAAACAACACTGTCCCCAGTGTTATCAAGCATGAAGTTGGTGAAAGAACAGAAAAGAAAAAGAAAACACCAATTGAAAAGAACGAGAACTTACCTGTTACAGGGTGTGTCGATCGACACGAGTAGTCTGTGACGATCGACACACTGGTGTTTCTCGTCTCATCGTTCTTTTTTTTTTTTTTTGAATATCCTAAAACACTTAAAACCAAAACTAAAATTTAGTAAACAAAAGAAAAATAAAACAAAAATAAGTAGACTTACCAGTGGGTTGCCTCCCACTTAGCGCTTGTTTTCAGTCATTAGCTTGACTGTGTCAGAACTCAGCCTTTTGGTGGATCTTTGAGGGGTCTTATGTCTCCCTCATCCTTTGGATGGTCATTCTTTGTAGTCAGCATTGCTCCTTCAAACCTTCAAGGAACAACACTAGGAAGGAGTTTCATTGTGTTTTGGAGCATTTCTTGGACAATTTCCTCTCCTTTCTCCCTTAACTCTAAGGAGATGATGATTCTGAACTTGGAGAAAGGTTTGGAAATCTTTCTGCGCTTCACCTTGCAAGCAGTCAAGTCTTCATTAGATCGCAAAGAGGGCGAAGTCAAGGGTGAGGCACATGGGATCTTCTTCGTGTCATCTCCAAGTTCTGAACTCCGCTTTCCTCCATTTGTAATGGTCATACAAGAATTCTCCTTGACACGAACTGCTGGGTAGAAGACATCCTTGTTGATCTTTGAGAAGGAGATTCTCTGATTGGGAAAATCCACAATTGCACCCACAGTAGCAAGGAATGATGACCCAAGAATCAATGGTTTCTCGCTGTCCTTCTTCGTCTCCATGATGTGAAAATCCACCGGAACCAGACAATCTTCTACTTGAAGCATCAAGTCAGGAATGAACCCTTTTGAAAATGTTGAAGAAGAGTCAGCAAGCTCGAGAGACATCTTTGATGGTTGCAGATCCTTAATCCCCAACTTCCTTGCAACAGACTGAGACATGACATTCACATTAGCTCCAGTGTCACAGAGAAAATTCTTGAATTCCATACAATTGATTGAGCAAGGAACAATGAACATCCCTGGATTCGGTATCTTTTGCAACTTCCTCAGCGGTGGTTGAGCATGTCTCCCTTTATCCTCTGGTGTTTTGACACTAACAGCCCGTGGGTATGGAATCTTGGGCTTGTAAACCCTTTCCTCTAGTATGGCTGAAGGTTTCGAAGTGTTTGGACTCGTCTGGGACCCGTGTCGATCGACACAGTCCTTGTGTCGATCGATATGAGATTTTTGTGTCGACCTCGTGTCGACCTTGGTGAAAAATCACCGATTGCGTAAACTCTAGAATCGAGATTTTTGACCTGTGTCGATCGACACAAGCCTTCCATGTCGATCGACACGGTGTCTGGAACGCAAATTTCATCTCCTTTAACCTCCTCTTCACTCCCCAAAGTGATAGTATTAACGTGTAGTCTCGAGTTTGTGTCAGTCTTGCTTGGAAGAAAACCTTCTTGCCTCTTAATTGACTCCGCGGTTTGAGCAACTTGAATATCCAGCTTCTTGACATGGGCGTTCAAAGCTTCGAACTTCCCATTTAAGTTTTGGTACATAGCATCCATCTTCCCATTGAAGCTCACGGTCATCTTCTGTTGTCCCTCTAGAATCTGCTCCAGCATAGACTTCATCTCACTATCTGAAAACTTAGCTGCCGGTGCTTGATAAGAAGAATAACCATAATTCCTTTGGTAGTTGTTACTCTAAAACGACTTCTGAAAGTCATTCTTCTGATACTCTTGCTGATTACCATATCTCTGACCCTGAAAACCAGCTCCACCAACGTAGTTGACATCCTTTTCATCCTGATCTTCCTCTGGAATGAAAGTCTCTACCTCTTGAGCAAACTGAACCGTCTTTTTCCCCACTAGAAGGTAGTGTACAGAATCCAGCTTAGCCCTAAATTCAACAATTTGGCTTCCATCCATGTTACCGCCAAGCTTTTTCCTCTCAAAGTCTGCGTTCTTAGTACTATTGCTAGAAGCCAAATTCTCTATAAGCACAAGTGCATCCTCGGGATATCTAGTGTTGAAGTTCCCGTTGCTCGCAGCATCTAAAGCCATCTGGTACCTCCAATCAATCCCTCTGAAGAAGATACCCAGTAACTGAACATCCCTGAACCCATGATGAGGACAATCTCGCTGATATGCCTTGAATCGCACCCAGGAAGCCTTGAATACTTCAGTCGGTCCCTGCTTAAAAGTCGAGATCTTAGTCCTCAGATCCTCGGATCTCGCCTCGTCAAAGAAGTTGTTGAGGAAAGCATTCTTGGTGTCCTCCCAAGTAGTCAGCGAGCCTGGCTTCAGCTGTTTCAGCCAGTAAGCTGCTTCTCCACTAAGAGAATAGGGGAAAAGCTTGCAGTAAAGGTAATTGCTAGACACCCCATTAGCCTTGATGCTAGATGCTAGGTCCTTGAACCTCTCAATGTGGTCCATGGGGTGCTCAGAGGGAAGACCATGGAATGGGTGCTGAGCCACAAGTGAGAAGTAAGCAAGCTTTAGCTCAAAATCGCTCCTCTGGAATGTTGGAAGACGAATTGCAGCCTTATTAGCGTAGAACTCATTTGGCCTGTTGTACTCTCCCAGAGTTCGCCCACGAGCAAGCACCTCCTGACCCAAACGTCTATCCACAGCGCACGGTTCAGGGATCACGTTTCCCTCATCATCCAACTTCTGACCGCGCTCATTGCGCCTGTTCCCTTCACCATCAACCAACAATCCAGCCACATCTCGAAACAGAACAAAAGGAAGACGCTCCATTGCTGCTTCTTATGTAGCTTTTCTGTTGGCTCTTTCTAGAACTCCTAACTCATAAACAAAATCCAATAACTCTTGATTCTGGTTGCTTCTGGTCTTGCGATTAAGCATGTACCTGAAACACACAAAAACAAAAGAAAACAGAAGTAAATAAACAGAAAATTAAAACTTAGACAAAACTCTAAAATCAAAAATCGAATGGTGATTTTGATTCCCCAGCAACGGCGCCAAAATTTGATATGCTCAAATTTGCCCTGAGCTACTCTCTCAAATTAAGAGATCGATGTAATACTTAGGAATCGAATCCACAGGGAATCAAAACACACAATCGACTAAAGAATTTAAATTTTGCTAAGTAAATAGTGGTGAATAAAATAAAAACAGCAAAGTAAACAGTGAATGATTATCAAGGTTCTAGTAATCAATTAGACAAAAGAGTTAGGCTATGGGTAATTCGCAGGTTTGAATCAAAATAAGGTCGTGTCGATCGACACACAAGTATGTGTCGATCGACACAGGATAAAAAACGGTTAGGATTTTATTAAGAGCAGTTCTAGAACTCAAACACGAAAATAAAACCAATCAACTTTCATTGCAAAGATTATCAATGACTAAATCCCTAAATTCTAAATTTCTTTGCAAACTTAATGAATAAAATCAAGCATTAAGTTCAGGTTCAATTGTTCACAAAATTACTAAGCCAAATTTCTTTGCGAATAGATAATTTTGCTCATCTAAGATTATATCATGTTGTTAATAATATTTTCGCATCTATTAAAGCAACCTAGGATTTCTAATTTTAGTTGATCAATCCTAAAATCAGAGTTAAATCAATCTAGATGAAGAACATAAAGATAAATCCTAACAGAGTTTCAATCCTATCAATTTCTCATCAAACCCTAGAATTACCCTAAACCTAACAAGCAAACTACTCAGACATGGTGATTGAAACAAACATCATGAGATAAATCATTTGCATAAAAAGATAGAGTTAGAGATACAAAAGGGTTTGAAATCTGAAAGTGTGAAGTCTGAAATCTCCCAAAAGCTCTCCAAATCTCTTCTCTCTCCAAGTCTCAATTAAAAACTAGATGTCAACATAAAAGCCTAAGGAAAAACTATATAATCTGTCAAATTCGGATCGGGCTTTGTGTATAACTTCTGGGCTTTTTGGGCAAAAACCGGAATTTCCTCAAAACTTGCAATCTTCTCGCATCATACATGTGTGTCGATCGACACACATGGGTTGTGTCGATCGACACAGCCAAGAAAACTCGACTCTGACTTGATCACTTCGACTCTTCTTTCCTTGATGCTCCAAAAACTCTCAAAAGTTCCCATTAAGCTCTAATCGTCCATCAACCTACAAAGACTCAAAAAATACCAAAAAGATTCTTTGAAAAGGACTTATATCATAGTCGAAAATGGGTAAAAACCATGATATATCAATCATACAAAATCTCATTGCATTTTATGTATGGTACTTTATGATCAAACATACATGAGCATAATTTGTAAAACCCTCTAAGGATTTATTAAGATAACATCTTTTACGCTAGATATTCAACTTGAGATATCTGAAGATAAATTTACCTTTCCAAGGTATATTCTCAAATCTTTTCTTCAGATATTAATTTCTTAAAGAGTTATAGTGGTGTTCAAATCATCACATACATTGCTATTATAGCAAATCATTTACGAAATCTCCTTACATTGAATTTTTCTGGGACTTTCATAAATATCATTATCCAGTGATCTTTGATCATCGTACTACTTATGATAACTCTGCTGGATTTACGATGATCTTCAATTAAGAATCACTTTATCAAAAAAATTTGATAAATACATGATTATACCCCATGTTACATATTTTTCTATTCATTTGATTGAATAGAGTTCCCGGGAATTCTGATACCATTAATCCTTCGGAGATTATATCTTTCACATGCTTCAAGGATTGCAATCATATGTAATTATCCAGTGTTCAATAACATATTGCCAGACTTATAAGTATTGCATCCACCACAAGAGAACATATCCATTCATAAAATATTCTTTGTCTTTGTGACAATTTCACTATTGTTTCACACAAAGACTCATTTATCTTCCACTGGTTTTACACTTCACGTGCATAAACTACTGGTCTAATTCTCTGCATGAGATTATACGTCTATTTTTTTCCATTCCATTAGGCCAATCATTACATTGTGTACACTTTTCAATAGACTTTCATGATCCTCTTCTTATTCATAAAATCAACTGCTCATAACATGCAAAATATTATGACGTCGATTTGCTTTTTGGTTCCATCTTATTTCAAACATGACATAGCTAGCTAGCTCTCTTCATTGTCAAGTACTTGAATATTTTCATTCGTCATATTTATGTCTCTTCTAGAGCTCATTCGGTCTACTCTGGAGATCATTCAAAATCTTTCTTTCCTCGATCTGGTCATTCTAATTATCTGCTCATTTTCTTTTACGAGGATTCTTATATTTGGAACCAAATAGGTCTATCACGCTTCATGCGATCTTTAGACTCACTAGCATTTTGATATTGTCCTTTTGGGACATTAATTCTAATTAGAGCATATACAGTTGGATAAGTGATTTCGTCACTCTATTTGGGTCATTAAACATGTCTGGCAATCAATACGCTAAACTTGGAATTATCTTTTGGACTTCTAATTCTGATCCTTTAGTCCGAGGATCATTGATAATTAATAGAGACTTATATCTTTTGAAATGATCCGACCCGTAAAAATTAAAAATTTTCACTTTCGGATTATTATTATCACAAATAATAATCCTCAACGGCCAAACACAATTTGCGGAACTCAATAATCATCAAACCAATCAACACAATTCAATAAATCTCATACTTGATTGAAACTAACCAATCCCAACTTTCTAACAAATTGTCTCAACAAAACAAACCAATAAAAAAATCCAACATCAATTCCAAAATTACTAAAACTCTAGCATATCTACAACGCATAAGCCACTTGATCGAGACACTAGATCATCTCCTCTTCCCGGCCATGATTCCATGATCACACCTTGCCTTTACCTACATCACATGGTTATAAGAGATGCGTGAGTATTATCACAAATACTCAGTGAGACGGTCATCCCATCTACTTGGGTATACACACATGCATAAGAAAATGACACAATACCAAGATGAACAATCAACAAGGCAAAGCACAAACAAACAAACACAAGTTTTCTCAACAAGCCATGCGTCGATCGACACAAGCACCCTCTGTCGATCGATGCACCCTATGTCGATCGACACATAGCAACTGCGTCGATCGACACATAGCAACTGCGTCGATCGACGCAACGTCATAGAACCCAGGATCGAATTAGAGAATCTTCCCAGGCCATACCCGCCTGAGCTCTCCTAGCCACCAGAGATATGCATCACCATCAAGGTAATGTACTGCCAGGTCCACCCGGTATCCCTCTTGACACCTGAGAGATTGGAAATTACGTTCTAATCTAGTCCTCCACAAATCTGCCTCCTTAGGCTTGGCACCACCCGAAAAAAACCAGTGCCAATCCTCTGCATCTGCTCCATCATCCTAAGATAAGATGGAAGCTCCTCCGTAATCGCCGCACCCGGCTGCATCCCAGCCATACCCGGCTGCATCCTTGTCATACCCGGTTGTATCCCAGCCATACCCGGTTGCATCCCAGCCACTCCCAGCTGAACACCAGCCACATCCAGTTGTACCCCAGCCATATCTGGCTGCACACCCAGAGCCGGCACCCCACGTGGTAACCGCTCCAGAATTATCTGTAGCAGACCCGCCAAATGATCATCTCGATCCTGGGCTCCACCTGCAGCAGCACCCCTACCTGGGCCCGCTGCACCGGGATCTTCACCCGTCCCACCATTCCTCACACTGGCATTCACAGTGGCCACATCCACAGATCCCTCCTGATACGCCTGCGAATAGGTCACCTGCTCCCGCGTGGTCTCCTGGGCCACACTCGCGGCAGCAGACTCACTCTCAAGTCCCCGCCCGTGCCCACCACGACCACCTCGACCTCTGCCTCTAGTACCTCTAGCCATCTCACTCTGTACTACCCAGCAGAACAATAAGCATACTAGAAAAACAGAAAAGTCAAGCCACACTTACCGTGGAATCTCATTGAAGGCTTGGAGAAGATGATCTAGGACTCTAACCCACAAAACAATCAATCGACTATCTCACATAATCAATCAATTGCACCCGCTCTAGAATCAAAATGGCTCTGATACCAAAATGAAACGATCCGACCCGTAAAAATTAAAAAATTTTACTTTCGGATTATTATTATCACAAATAATAATCCTCAACGGTCAAACACAATTTGCGGAACTCAACAATCATCAAATCAATCAACACCATTCAATAAATCTCATACTTTATTGAAACTAATCAATCCCAATTCCCTAACGAATTGTCTCAACAAAACAAACCAATAAAACAATCCAACATCAATTCCAGAATTACTAACACTCTAGTAATTCAACAACGCATAAGCCACTCAATTGAGACACTAGATCATCTCCTCTTCCCGGCCATGATTCCACGATCACACCTTGTCTTTACCTGCATCACATGGTTATAAGAGATGCGTGAGTATTATCACAAATACTTGGTGAGACGGTCATCCCATCTACTTGGCTATACACACAGGCATAAGAAAATGACACAATACCAGGATGAACAATCAACAAGGCAAAGAGCGAACAAACAAACACAAGTTCGCTCAACAAGCCATGCGTCGATCGAAACAAGCACCATGTGTCGATCGACACAGAGCAACTACGTCGATCAACGCAACGTCACAAAACCCAGGATCAAACCTATCCTCTCATGATTCGAACCCAGATCGCATCACATCGATCCCAGATCGCATCACATCGATCCCTGCGCACAAATCCACTAAAAATCACACAAAATCCACCAAATAACAGCAAACAACGCATCCTATCAATCCTTTTACCCAGATAAGCAATAGTCACGCACTCACCTTGGATCCGGAAAAGAAAAGGAAAGGAAAAGGATGAAAAGCACGAAGAACACTCCCCAAAGATCTGAAATCCTCTCCCAAACACGAAGAACGAGCACCAGCAACGATCTCCAGAACCTCCCAAACAATTCTCCTTCTCTCAAACTCTCTGAAAAACTCTCTGGAACTCTAAAACCCCTCAAAAACGCGGCCTTCCTCTATTTATAGAGAAGCCCTGAGATTTTTCCTTAAACCGGCTCGTAAACCGACAACTTAAATCAAACCAACCAGTTCAATTTAACCTTGCACCGATCAACGTACACCACCTGCGTCAATCGACGCACGGCCAAAAATCACAATTTTTGGTTCGCGGTCGTTACATCTTTTTCCAACTATTTATTTTCTCTCCCAAATGTTGAAAAAAATTACTCAGTAAAATGAATCTTCAAATTGAGCCTTAAATAAATCATTCTTGGATAGCTCTAGATACTTAGTATCATTCATATCCAACATATATTTTTATCCTCTATTAAGGACTCATCTTAGAGCGCTGTGGTGAAGCACTTTTCACATTCAATGATTTAAGATGAGAACTATTTGGTTTCTGATCGTAAACCAATAATTATGGGGAGAATAATTAGATATTCATTGGCTTGATACGAATCAATGCTACTAAACAATTCCGTGTTTGAACTTGAGCTTCAGGATGTTCAACACTTATTCTAATGGACATCCAATAATTAGACTTCAAACATGACTTCTGAAATACTCTTGTAATTTAATCAAGAAAGTAACATTGCAAACTTCAGGTTGCAGATTTATAACAAGGATAAACGTGACCTTCTAGTTGATGTGTCAATCGAGTCAATGCGTCCGTTGAAGCGATGAATCTATTATTACCATAAGGTATCTAAATGTCACATAGTGGGTGATCAGCCCATAACCATTTCCTTGTAAATATTTCAGAAAACTATTAGATTCTAAATTATTTATCTGGTGAAAGCTAGATTATCATATTGCTTTCTAAGCAAGTAACATATGATAAATCATTAAGAAGAATCTTCTAAATCTTCATGGAATGTCCACATAAATTTTCATAATTTTTCGCATCATCATTAAACCAGGATGACCAATCCGGTTAAGCCAAATATTTAATCTTAGTAAACTTCTTGTTTACTTTACATTTGTAGTAAACTTCTTGTTTACTTTGCTTCGCTAATCACTTACTCCCTTCAAGGGATATCATAATCAAAATTACTTCTAGAAAATCCAAAGCTAATGGTAGGAGTTGTTAGAGAACAGACTGCTTTATGATTTTTTTGTATTAGAGATATTCTATCAACATAACTGAGTTAAATTCACTTACAAACTTGAGTTAAATTCACTTATAGACTTCAAGTCACGTAGTCTTAATATCACATTCTGGTGATCACACTTTTCTTTTGAGAATTGTTCAAAAAACTTAGTGAACATAACTTTCTTGATATGCACTTATTGCATATGTGAGATTCTCTAATTCTCCCCCTCGAGATGGTGAAACTTCAGATTCAACAATCTCGAATTGTCACTCTAGAATCAACAACATTCTTTAATACTTAAGTTTTGAGATTTGGGAGAGTATAACGCATCAATGATTTTAAATTGCATTCTCATAGGCAAATTTTATATCTGCTCTTCAGGAGCTTTCACTTAGCTTTACACTTCTTAATATTATATTGACACTAGATTCTTTCATTTAGAGAAATCTCTCTTATCTCTTACCATTTTTATCCCGTAGGAAATAATATCTTTGCGCTCTTATGGAGCATTCATATACATATGTTCTTCTGAAGCATTCAATATGTTTCTTTTACTATCTTGTATAGTACTATCTTTATTTTTTCACTTCTGGTGAAAATATGAGTTCTTGATAGAAACTCTTTTATCTCAATATTGACCATTCAGGACGATCTTTATAGCCACATTGAAACAACCCAACCCGAAATTTTTTACATTTTTCCCTTCTGATTATTATTATCACTAATAATAATCCTCAACGGGTCAATACAAGCAATGCGGAACGATAACGATTAACAATCAAACCAACATCATTCAATAATCTCATACTTATTGAATCTCTAACCAATTCCAATTTCATAACACAAGTCAATCCAAATCAATTCACCATAACAATATTCCAGAATCACTATCACCCTAGCAATTCTAACAGTGCAAAAACAAAACACCAAGACCCTAGATCATCTTCTCTTTCCGGCCTTGATTTCACGATCATAATTTCTCTTTACATGCATCACATGACAAAAAGAGATGTGTGAGTATTATCATAAATACTCAGTGAGACGGTCATCCCGTCTACAGGTTATACACGCAGGCATAAGAATCAATAAAAATAACAGGGTAAACACACAACACGCAAGTCACGAATAAACACACAAGTCTGCCTCGAACAGACCTGCGTCGATCGACACAACCTCTAGGTGTCGATCGATGCATTAGCCAGTGTGTCGATCGACACGCAACCCCGGTGTCGATCGATGCACTGTCTCGTGTCTCTGCGTCGATCAACGCAACATCACAGATGCAAGATCGAACCTATCCTCTCATGGATCGATCCTAGATCGAATTGCATCAATCTCTACACGCAATCAACACGAAATCCACACAGAAACATCACAGAAAATGCATTCTATCAACCTTTTACCAGATAAACCTACGGTCACGCACTTATCTCGATTCTGAAGGAAAAGAATGAGGATTCACGAAGAACGCGGAAAACACAGCCTTCAAATCCGAAAATCCTCAATCCAACACGAAAACCCAGTCTTCAACGATCAGCAACAACTAAAAATCACCCCAACACTCCAAATCTCCCAAAACCTCTTATTTCTGCTCAAGAACAGCCAAAAACCTCTGATTTTCTGATAAAACACGGCCAGATTCTGCATGTTCATCCCTTATATACCAACCCTAGGTTCCCTAAAATATTTCGCTGAACCGGATAATTGAAATCAAATCGGTCTGGTTCAATTCACCTTGCGTCGATCGACGTACACCACCTGCGTCGATCGACGCACGACTAAAATCCACAGAAATTGGTTCACGGTCGTTACACACATTCTTTGGCTTAGTGCTATTAGTGTGATCTTATATATAAGACATCACATTCACTTCAAAAAATGGAACATAATCAACTTGTTACTATTTTCTTTTCACACTTCTAGTGAGAATTTAATTTTTACCAAGAAACATCCTTGTCTTGGCCACTCTAGACAACTTTTATAGTCACTTCTTTGGCTTAGTGTTATTATCATGAGTTTCTCTTTTCTCATATAAAATATCACATTCACATCAAAAAATGGATAAGAGCCAACGGAATGTGATTCATAAATTTTATAAAAATAACTTTGTACTAACCATCGAATAATAGAAATATATGGTTTCTTTTAACAGCCTCTCCAAATTTTATGTTTGGAAACCAACATGCTTATTGTTTACACTATCATGCTAAATACGAGATACCACCTATCTCATCAAGTTATTATGATCATCAAACCGAACAATTAGAAATACATGTTACATTATACATGTTACATTATACATGTGTCGGTTTATAGTAATGCATGATTCGATTTATAAATAATCAATTTATAATCAATTCAATGAAACATTCATGCACCAAAAGTTAAAACATCTCAAATTGCTAATGCTTAGTCGATCAATTCACTATTCACATAATCCATTCCAGGATTTTCTTAATTAAAATACCAACAATTTACCAAACCAATTCAAACCAAAGTGAGGATAAACCGTGAAGTAATCAATGTATCTTGATCTAATGCAAGCATGATTCGTGAGACATTCGATCTAATGCAAGCATTAAGCAAACATGTGCAGGTTAAAAACAAATCTTAATTAATAAGCACATATTTTATTGGAGAAATTAAATCAAATTTTAAATTTATTAACGAAGCACAAATCAAATCCAATAAAACAGATTAAATGAGAGAAGCATAATTTTGTGATTAAACAATAAACATGGATTATACATATGATTCACTATGATTTATACTAGACTAACTAGTTATGTCAAATTAATTATTCAATCAATAGGTGGTAATTCATGACTATTAAGTAATAACGAAGCAGATCGAACCAGACAATAAACCATAGATCTCTAAACAGATTACAGACCTATGGTAAATCGAGAAACATGGATTTATATTGAATTGTTAAGCATATGATTGAATTGTCAATTAACAGATCAATGAAGTCATAAGTCAAAACTTTCATGTTCAATTACGGAATAATAAGGTGAGCTAGTGCAATTACGACAACACAATATTATAAGATTACAGAATAATACGGTGAGCTAGTGCAATTACGACAACATAGTAGTAAGTTATGCATGTGTTGACAATTATACAATACGAGCTGGTTACTTATCTCGATAACGATGGTTTCGGGAGATGGCGTTTGAAAAACGAGACGGTATTGATTCGACGACAGAGGCGTAGATTTCGCTCGGTGACGGATCTCTCCGAAAACTTAAAACGGAGATGTAATGTAGGTTAAGATTTCACCGGGATCTTTACTTCAATTGTCACTTCAATTAAAAGACCAACAATATATTAAATCAAACTCAATAGCCGATGATACCAAATAATTAAAAACATGTTCACGATTTCATGGATTAATTGATTATTGTGATGGTTTTAAAATATTATGTATTCACGATTAACTAGGGACAAATCAAAATATAATATACTAGAATATGATCATGATAAAGCAATATAATCGATAAACTAAGGTTTGTTAAGTCATGTTTCATATAGTGAATTAAGCGACCGATAATGAACGTTGTGACAAAAACATGTGGCGATGAAAGCATAAGCACTTATCTCGATTGATAATCATAGCGGAGAGATCAGAGATGCCATCGATGGACAACGAACTTGGCATCAATTAGGAACTTTGCTAAAAATTTCTTTTAGCTCAGAGGGCTAGGGTTTTATGCTCAGATGACTAGACTATCGTGCTGATAACGTGTTATGAATAAGAGAAAGAGAAAAGGAATTGTGTTGTCTTTATTCCATAAGAAACACAAATATATATAGAGATATAAAGCTTGGGAATGAAGTATAACTTGGAGAAGAAATAAGTCTGGAAGGTTCTATAATATAAACTTATAATAGGCATCCATACAAATGGGTTTATAACAAAGTTTTGTTTTTTGTTTTTTGAGAAAGTCAATATTGTAAAGTTTTCAACGTATTTATACCATTTTGATTGCTAATTAGTGTATCAAACGATTGATGACCAGTTAATTTCTCCGTTGTTATGAAAATATTCTAGTTGATATTTTTTTCGAAAATTCAAACACTTCTGCTGTATCTCTTGTTTTCTAGACAAAAATAGCAATTTCAATGGCTCATAGCAATATGTTGTAACTTTGATTGTTGTTTGATTAAAACATTTTAAATTTATTTCTATAGATCATGAATTCCACACTATTCTTTCAAACATGTAAAAGAAAACAGACATATACAATAGTTAATTATAATTAAAATCACATTAAAAGACTCAAATAAAATGTATAATTAAATTTTCAACGTCAAACTTGTAACCGACAGAACAACACCATATTATCTACATTTGAGTTATAACATGAATGAATGTAACTCTCATTAACTAAATACAATTTGAGTTTTTTCAATGCCGTTTCAATCACTAAAAAACGAATTAATAGTCTATCTTCATACCAATTACTATTACAATATTAATAAATATATTATTATAAATTTCACAAGTCACACCATGCTTGCTTTGACAAACTTTCTTATCCTTATTCACATGTATCTCCTCTCTCTTACCGTTGACTTTTGAGAACCCCAAGATGCTTCAATTTTCATGTCTTATCTCAAACGACTAACCAAACCTCTCCATAATTCCTCTTGTTCTTCCTCTAAAACCCATTAAACAAAAACCATCAAACCTCAACCACCATGAACACCTTCCAACCGCCGCCTTCGCCCCCAACTATGCCGGACTACAACGATCTCCTCGGCACCGACGACATCGGAGGATTCCGATATGGAATCGGAGTCTCCATCGGAGTACTCCTCCTCATCACCACAATCACCCTCACCTCTTACTATTGCACACGTAACCAGCTCTCTTCTTTACAAACCAATCATGATCCTACACGTGTTCACCACCACCACCACCACGTCATCATCGACGTCGTACCTGGTCTTGACGAAGACACAATCCAAAGCTACCCTAAGATCCGTTACTCCGAAGCCAAGGACTCATCAACGGCTTCCACGTGTTGTCCCATTTGCTTAGGAGAGTACAAGGGGAATCATCTCCTACGGCATCTCCCAGATTGCAACCATCTTTTCCACCTCAAATGTATTGACACGTGGCTTAGGCTCAATCCTACGTGTCCGGTTTGCCGGACTTCGCCTCTTCCGACTCCCCTCTCAACTCCCCTCGCCGAGGTTGTTCCCTTAGCCTCCACCGTGGCCTCCACCAGGATGTCCTAGTCATTTGTTGTTCTTGAATCGAAATTCAGACCGATCTCCGAGACATTTTTCTTTTCAACTTTTCGTTAATTACTTGTAAATTTTTCATCTTTGGTCACTAATTGATCATTGTATATATATTCTATGGCCGAAGATCTATATACAAGAAAGGAAATTAGTGGTAATTTTTTACAATTTTGTTAGATAAAATGCTTTGATTTTTGTTAATGTCAATGTAGATTGTTTTCTACGTTCGTTATAAAAGAAAGAATAATTAAAGCTGTCTTGGATTTATAATCGAGAGGGACTAATTATATTCACAATTTGTTGAATAAATTGCTTTGATTTTTTGTTTGTGTCAATGTAGATTGTTTTCTACGTTCGTTATAAAAGAATGAATTGTTAAAGTCGTTTTGAATATATAGTCGAGAGGGACTTGAAACTGAATCTTTCTCAACCATGATTTATTAAAAAGTAGTTTTATAGCAATCTCTTTATTTATTTATTTTGATAAATTTTATACCAATCTCTTTTGTCAGTAAATTCACACATAAGATCAAACAAAAGCAGATATTTTATCACAGTGCCTTTGTCTTATTTTGGTGAACCATCAGCCAATCCATTATGAAATGTGGAAAAACTTTTATGAGGACGTAAAACATTAGACAATACTAAAATGAAATTGTCATCAAAGTCGATTTTCTAACGTCATGTACACAAATGTGGGATTTTACTAAAGCAACAAGCATATAACTAGTGTCAAAAAAAAAAAAAGCATATAACTTAAATTTAAGAAAAATGATTACTTAACCAAAAAAATAACATAGAACGTTGATCAAGAGAAATAAACAATCACTCGAAAACGATTTTTATCTCAAATCCCAACTGGCTGAAATTAGGTAGGCGAGATGATAAAAATGAGTTGACCACCAAACTGGCCTTTATCATATTTTAAGTAACATGACAAATAATAATAGGTATCATACCAAACCCATTTACAAATAGATTATTTAGGTTAATATCTTATTATAATTCTAAATGTTAAGTGGTACATACTTTATATATTATTTAGGTCTTATAGCTAAGAAAAATAAATTATGGACGAAATTACTCTTATGATACATAATAAAACGAACAGTGTTGTCTGCCATAACTATTATGATACATGACTATTTTTGTTTTTTGTTTTTTGATTATTTTATTTTTTATTAATTTGTTTTCCAATTTGATATTTATATAATCTAATGTTTATAATTAGAATTAAATCATTTCATAATTTACATGTAGAAAACAACACTATTTTTTTCTCATATATTACAATTTGAAATTTTAAAAATAGGTATATATTACTCAAACTATTAATATAGTGTTACAATAAACGTAATATATTATTGTACTATATAACATGATATACCATACTAATATATAACATGCTATATATCATATAGTATGTTATAAACAATATTATGAACATAACTTTACGATTACTGATGTATAGCATAACATAACATATGATACATTTAATAATAACATGACACATCATAATAACAACATAGTACACCATTCTAATATATAACATGCTATATATCATATAGTATGTTATAGAACAATATTTTTACCATTATAAATGTGTAGCATAACATAATATATGATATGTTAAATAATAACATGACATAATATATTAGTATATGACATGTTACGTAAATATAACATGCAAAACCATACCAAAATATGGTATCTAATATGTTATATTACGTTTTATTTTGATTTTATATAAATAATTTAGTAATCACAAACATAATAAATGTGATCGATAACATCTCTGAATGAAATGTTATTTTTAAATTATGGTATGTTGTATTTTGTGTGTGAATATAATTATATAAAACATCTGAATAATGTATTATAGTATTTTGTATGTAAAAATGACATGTGTAGTGAAGCGTAGAAAAAGGAAGAGAGAGAAACACACAAACCATTTTTTTGTAATCGTGTCATTATTTTTTTTGACATACCAACATCTAATCAAAAAAGCAAAATGGTCATTATTAAGCCCATCCCCTTAATTAATTAAAATATTCTCTTAAATATGCTACAGTAACAGCCTATATGGTGGTATTTCTCTTTACAAATCTATATTTTTTATTTTCTCACTAGATGAGAGTTTACGCGCAGGTTTTGTCCCTTCCGATTATTTCAAAAATATGAATTTTAACAATTATGTAAAGGCTGATGAACCATAAAAAAAACTTATGAACCTAATATCTATCGTTTTTAAATGATTTTAACAATATTATAAACCATTTAGAAAAATCTTAATGTTGTTAACATTTATTTTTGTATTAAACCATTGTTGTTAAGTTTGTATTTGTTTGTATATGATAAAACAACCAATTTAGTTAATCGTTTTTTTTTTACACTCTAACATGTATATATAAATTGAGGAGGCTGTCGAGAATAAGCAATGGAAACCAATTAGTTTGGCTAGAGGAGGACCTAAATTGTCGCATATATGCTTTGCGGATGATTTAATACTTTTTGCCGGGTTATTCGAGGTGTCTTGGAGAAATTTTGTAGGGCGTCGGGGCAAAAGGTAAGCTTGGAAAAATCGAAGATTTTTTTCTCGAAGAATGTCTCATGTGAGTTGGAGAAGTCAATAAGTGATGCGAGTGAAATCGATTCAACATATGATCTTGGAAAGTATTTGGGAATGCCCATACTACATAAAAGAGTAAACAAGGATACATTTGGATCTGTCCTAGAGAGAGTATCGTCCAAACTGGCAGGGTGGAAGGGGCACACACTGAGTTTTGCAGGACGTATTACACTGACAAATGCGATTTTATCATCGATACCTGTTTATTCGATGAGAACCATTAGACTTCTAGCTTCTACGCTCAATAAGTTGCATAGAATATCACGAGATTTTATATGGGGCAGCAATGCAGAAAAGAGAAAGCAACATCTTGTGTTTTGGGATAGAGTTTGCTTACCTAAAAAAGATAGAGGTTTGGGAATTCGAAAGGCAAAACATATGAATACGACACTGATTGCTAAGGTAAGTTGGTGCTTGTTAAATGATATGGAGGGTCTTTGGGCTAGAGTGGTTCGGAGTAAGTATAGAGTTGGAAGTTTCCAAGACTACTCGTGGTATGTGAATAAAGGTATTTGGTCAGTTTTTTGGAGGAGTATGGTGTTTGGGGCTCGGGAAGTGTTAGTTGAAGGGTATCGCTGGGTGATTGGTGATGGGACAAGTATCCGGTTTTGGACTGATCGATGGTTGTCAAATACACGGATTAGAGACGGGGTGGTAGGTCAGTTACCTGCAGGTTCTCAGAATGTACGTGTAGCTGATTTTTTGTTAGACGGAAGAGGCTGGGATATGAGCCGAATTGCTCCTTTTATAACAGAAGAGAAAAGACTTGAACTTGGGGCTTTTGTGGTGGGCAATGTGACAGGCTCGAAGGACCGTTTGTCTTGGGGAGAGTCAACCAATAGCAAGTTTACAGTGTCTTCTGCTTATCGGTTGGTGAGTAGAGATAAGGCACCTAAACAAGACATGGAGAAATTTTATGAACGCATTTGGAGAGTTCCAACACCTGAAAGGGTAAAGACTTCATCTGGCTTGTCTCTCACCAAGCTATAATGACAAATGCGGAGCGGTTTAGAAGGCATCTAAGCGATACAGACATATGTCCGGTGTGTAAGGGTGGTGTAGAGACCATCGTACATACTTTGCGGGATTGTCCGGCGATGGAAGGAATTTGGATTCGTCTAGTGCCGCAGTGAAAGAGACAGGGTTTCTTTGCTCAACCGCTGCTACAGTGGTTATTTTTGAATCTTGGTGACCACACTCAACATGATGGCATCGAGTGGTGTATGGTTTTTGCCCTGGGGTTGTGGTGGGGATGGAGATGGAGATGTCAGAATGTGTTTGGAGGGGATAAAGTTTGGCGGGATAGATTACATTTCCTGAAGGAGTTAGGCAAGGAGGTGGCTATGGTGGAGGAGAAAAGGCTATCACACAAAAACAGGGGTGAAAGAGTAGAGAGGTTGATTTCATGGGTTCCACCGAGGGTAGGATGGTATAAGTTGAACACGGATGGAGCCTCACATGGGAATCCTGGATTGGCGACTGCAGGGGGTGTTTTGCGGGATATGACCGGGAATTGGTATGGTGGTTTTGTAGTGAATATTAGACGATGTTCAGCGCCGTTAGTGGAGTTGTGGGGAGTGTATTATTGGCTTTATATTGCTTGGATAAAGCGGATTGAGTGCTTAGAGTTGGAAGTGGATTCGGAGATGGTGGTCGAGTTTCTGACTTCGGAGATTGGTGATTCGCACCCGTTGTCTTTCCTGGTATGTTTGTGCCATGGCTTTTTATCGAAGGCCTGGAATATTTGAGTGACTCATGTGTATAGGGAGGCTAATCGTCTAGCTGATGGATTAGCTAACTATGTTTTTTCTCTGCCGTTTGGTTTTCATACGTTCCTTTATGCACCGTCTGAGGTTGAGTTGTTATTGAGGGAGGATGCGTCATGGCATACCTTGTCTAGACAAGTAGTTATGTAATTGATTTTCATTAATAATATTTTATCGGGAGATTTTCTCCCGATGCACGACCAAAAAAAAACATGTATATATAAGTTTGAGTACACTTTAACATGTATACATAAGTTAGTTTGGTTTTATGTTGTGTATATTTAGGTAGTTGGATAAATTTTCTAATTTTTTTTTTGTTATTTTTTCACTAACTTCAGATATTTGTAGGTATTTTTGGATATTTTTTGAAATAAAACACGTTAATAAAAAAAGTACCAAACGCTTTCAATTAGCAGAACATTAAGTGGATGATTTCAGAAAATTGTTTGCAAGAAAAAATAAGATGAGAAGTCGTAGATCAATAACAAGAAAGTTGGTCATCATGTCTGCTAATCAGAATGTGTAACAAAGAAATGCATACAAGAAGCCATTAACAGACGTAAGAAAATGTTTTAGATGGAAGTTGTGGTGGATTAACATGTTAGAGATTTAACCCAAGCAGCAAACTCATAACCAAAATTACAATAGGCTAAACTATCTAAAGTTACTGGTTAGTAGCCTTCATTTGAGCAGAAAGACTACTAATATTTTTTGAAACTGCTAGAAAGTTTGGATATCTTTTTTATTAGAGTTCAAAGAAGAACAAAACTCTTCTTTCATCATTGTGGACCGTATCATACTCGTCTTTTCCTCTAGGCCTTGTAAAGAGGAAAACATTCGATAGGAGAAACTACGAACTCCCCAACAGAATCTGGATGGAAGACATTTTACTTTCAAGTAACATCTGGTCATCCCCAATAAGAATAAACGTTGATGGCAATGAGTCTATATTACCTCCACCAGCTTCATACCTTTCCTACCAACCTCTGCGCAAGGATTTTCCTTCTCACACTAACACTCACGAATCATGATTCTTCTATCCTATTCATCTTAATACATATGGTGACTCGATTCTTCTGTGTATTATAACTAGCTTTTCTGAATTTTCAAACAAGGAGAATCATTCCTCAGTTGACTTCATTTCAACAAAGAGTTTGGTAGTTTCCTTACCACAACTTGGATATTTACTCATGTTCTGTGGTATGGCACGCCATGGGAGAAACTCAAGCTCCTTGTCATCCTAGAAGAATATAGGCTTCTCGACGACGACTTCTCCAAACTTCACTGTTGCATATTGCCAGTCATGATTTTTGTTCTTTGTTGGATCAAAAGACGGCTCCACGAGCATCTCACGAAAGGACTTACACATTCTGAAGCTCGTGTACAGTGAAGAAGTTCTAGGAGTTAAGCTGATGACTTATAAGTGTAACATCCCAGTTTCTAAAATATGTGGTGCATGCGGAGAGGGTTAAGAGAATTGATTTAGCTACCTATATCACCAAAGTGCACTTATCTTTTCCGTCACACATCCCGAGAGAACTCCAGAGTTAAGCGTGCTTGGGCTCGAACAATTTAAGGATGCGTGACCTACTGGGAAGTCATTTCCAGTACCGTGTGAGTGAGGACAAAACACGTGGAAAGATCACGTGGTGATTTGCAGGGTCAGTAAACAAGTCTTTCAAACCTTCCGGACTAACGCACCGACCGTCGGACAGGGGTGGGCCCACGGGCCGAGAGTGGGCGTGGGGCCCATTAGGAGATGAGGATTTCTCCTGAGGGGATGAGGATTTCCCCTGTATGTTATTGAGAGATGAGGATTTCTCTCAAGGGGATTAGGATTTCCCCTACATACTGGTAGCTCGACGGCGGTCGGGGCGTTACAATAAGTCCATGCTCTTCAAAGAAGGGTCTTGCTTGTTTTTTACAATAAATCTGGAGAAAATCCCACGGTCATATGAACGTGATGAAAACTCCCCATATCAACAATAAAGGGACAAGGAAAGCTATTTACCTGAATGTGAATCTAAATCACATAAACCTCCGTATGCACCACCTCTCACATGAACACAATCCCATAACCATGAGTTACTGATATGCTTTTATATCACATATGAATGCTCATCAAGCTCGTAGCAACTGTACATATATTACCCGCTTTTCCCACATAGTTCACCTGCTGAGAATGGAAGAATAAAATTGTGGAACAATGAATGGTACGACGAAGAGAAATACACACAAAAAGCATAATACATATTGGGATAGTACTTTTCCTGAAGCTAGCACACAAGCAATAAGCTACACCCGAGCTGCCAATTGGCTTATCTATGAACTAATTCGTACATCATATATCTAGAAGAAGACCAAATTCAACAACATAATCACGTCAAAATTCCTGTTTTTTTTAACACTACATCAGAAAATAGATTTCGTATCTCCACATTAACCTTGTTTTGCAACAAAACCAAACTCATCTAAGCCATTCGCTAAACAATTCAAAGACTTGAAGAACAAAGCATTTCCTAGCCAACAGATTGGGTAGAACTTTTAGAACGCATACACTTAACTAGGTAACCTATATGAAATGAAGCTGTTCGAGCAGATGTTGTAGAAGTTTAAGAATCTTTACATTTGAAACCATTTGAGAAAGCTATTAAATGGTGAAACGAAGCTGTTACCTTGCTACGGATTCAGTCGGCACAAATTTAACCTCCGAATTCGTTCTATTATCCTTGCTAATGCTTTAAAACAAGAATGGTTTTTATAATCCAATTCCATGTTTGGTACGGTTTATTGTGGTATTGGGGGGAAGGTGGGCGCATCGGTGATTCGGCGAGTGATGCAGCGAGATATTTGAAAATATTCTAAATATTATTATTGATTTACTTATATTTATATCATATTTATCTTTTAGTGTTTTCTACAATGTTCTAGGGTTTTCGTATGTTTTATTATAAATAGCCTCTTAAGCTTAATTTATTCTTGAGTTTATGATTTGATTAATAAAATTGAGAGTTCTCTCTTTATTCCTTTGATATCAGTATTCGTTTCAACGATCTTAAGAAGCTTAATTTCTCGAGTATTCGAGGAATCATCGGCAAAGCTAGTATTATCGACGATCCCGCTGCATTACAATGCAACAAAGCAGCAAATATTTCCCAACAAAGCTTCCTCACGTCGATGGTTTCAACAAGATTACAAATTATACTATTTTATTACCTGGCTAAAGTAGTTAAGATCTTC